>OU015491.1:113966950-114111950 GCA_907164885.2 Dolomedes plantarius | reverse complement strand
TTCATATTTCGATGCTAAGCTAATTAATTTTATCTAGACCCAATATGTATATCATTAAGCTCAATGAAAAAAATCTGTATTGAAAACTCTAGCACATAATTATATTTTCAACAGCGTGATTTTAATTTAAATTCTTTGGTTCAGGTACCAACAGAATTTAAACGAATAATAGCAATTATTTCTTAAATAAAAAAGGGAATTCCTTATTTCAAGATCATAAATGTTCTTTGTTATATTTATTTATACTACCCTACTTCCATCTTTCACATACGAATAAAAGACCTATTATTTAGTTTAATGCATGGGTATCATTCAAGGCATTGTGCTACATTTTAATTGGCAAGCCAAAAAAATTGTCATTTGTTAACGAAATTTATTCCTTTATTTTGGATAATATTCGAGCACATATAATTACTGCTATTTGTTCAAGTATATGAATATAAATTACTACTCTTGCTATATGCAGAGAATAAATTGAGTCATTTAAATTATATTTCCTATGTGTTTTAAGTTACAAAATTATGCAACTGCATTGAGTTCTACGTTTCAAGGCAACAAACCATAACATAGTGCGAAAATGACTGTATGTTTCTCAGTAAAAATAATTGAACTAATTATAATATAAGTAGATATATATCTTCATAACGGAAGTATGTGAAAATAATCACACTGGAGCATATTGATGAAGAAAGAAGTGTTTCATAATTTAGAAAAACAACGTTAAACCAAGTACAAAAAAAGTAAACTTGCTATAATGAAAACAAAGTTTCTTTTTTATTACACCTTTATTTGAAAATTTTCACATTCGAGTGTGTTTGACAATTATTTACTAAATTATAAAAACAAAGTTACATTGAGTACAAAAAAGAAAAACAATTACGAAGTCTTGAATATGAACTTGCTAAATTATTTTTTACAACTTTATTTGGAAAAGATCGCAATGTAGCGTATTTGACAAAGAAAACAGATTTGTTTTAAATTAAAAATCAAAGTTAAACAAAGTACTAAAGAAAAACTCTACGGCCTTGATCAATATGATCTTTTTCTTTTTACATTAAAACTTAATATACGTATTACAACTTTGTTACATTCACGTCTCTATATCAGTTCTTTCCTATTCGGTCTTTCGAACTTATCTGACATCTTTTTATTGAGCAGAGTTTAGTGTTTTATAGAACTTATATTTTTATAATTAACTTCAAAATTAAAACAAAAAGAGATATAATAGAAATCGAAATCATTAAATTATTGCCCAACAATGAATTTATGCGATTGTGGCTGGTATTCAAACTATAGCGAATTTTCTCAAGTTTTATGAACATACGAGATACTTTCATAGATAAATTGTAGCTAATCAGTTTTAATTCTTAAAAAAGACCGGCTAACAATGAAAAAACCATAAAATAAATATGCAACCATTTACTGAAAAGAAAATTAAAAATAACATAATGCACCTGTTAGTAATAATTTAAATCAGGAGAAATTACATTCTATTTTAGTGCTTTCTTTCTCGCAAAAACTAAATTAAAAATTAATGAAAATCAATATCATATAGAGAATGATACATATTTATATTAAATTTTATAACAGAGACAATTACTTTGGAAATGCTTATTGAAAATGCTTATGGAAATGCTTATGCCAATGAGGACACTGTTCACAAAAAGATTAAACTGTTAATATCTGGTATTTTTGTATATTTTAAATTTATATGTTTTGACTTAACGTTACAACTTATTTTTTCTGTTTACATTCAAAAGTGAAAAATTCAGAGGGTTTACAGTTACAAAATTATGTAAATGCATTACAAATGATTGCAGTATACACCTTGCTATGAGAGTATCTATATTAAATTACGAATCTTCATTATTTTTTAAATTGAAATTTTAACTTCATATCAAAGATAATATATATATATATATATATATATATATATATATATATATATATATATATATATATATATATATTCATTCAAAATAATTCCTTTTATAATTAATATTTCAGAAATTATATTATATTCATACACATATTTATATCACATTTGAAAGTTTTAAAGCAAGTGAAAATAATTAAAAGTACATGAATCAACCCAACACCTGCTTACTTCCATGTAAATATTACCATTTCTAATATATGTAGCCAATTCTAAAGAATAGCTCCCTCTTCTTTACTAAAATAATCTTTGGAATTACAATAAATTCATCCGTGCTGCATTTTTTTTTCCTTTTCATTTTAGAAATTCTGACACATGTGCATTTAAATATCCCCATTCGAAGGGAAATAACAACTTAACTATGCATGGTTAAGTCAAATATGTAAAAGTCTTTCGTGATAAAATTGCAAAAGCGCTATAAAAACTCGACATCAAAACGAGACAACATTTAATAGCTGATAAGAGCCGTGACTGCAGCTCCACCCTTAGTCTGGACCTCACGCTACTCTCCAGTGGCCGAACAGCTAGCTCCCACGCGGGCTTAATAGCCGCTTTTCTCAGGAAACGTAAAAAAATCGTAATAATGTACTAGAATGTATGAAAGCTTTGCATCAGGAGTAATTACGCCGGAATTGCAGTTTTCTTAACAATGAATCTGCGAGTGATTGAGGGGGGGGGGGGAGGGAAATTAAGCAGTCATATTGGAACTTTCACGTTTTCGCCCGAAATCGTTTATGCCACATTCATTTTGATTTCTGTATGCCCATTAAAAAAATTATTGGTTTTGAAGACCTTACTCTTAATATGCATCAATATGTGTATGGATATATATATTGCTGAATGACAGACAAATAAATATTAGAATTTTAAATGCATTGTTCTTATTCAGCTTCGAACCTTTATTGATGCATATTAAGATCAAATCGATACATATTCAAATCGATACATTTATTGATGTCTATTATGAGTAAACTTTTTAAAATCCATAGCTGTTTTAATATATATATATATATATATATATATGAATATGCATATTAACACAGCTATGGATTTTAAAAAGGTTACTCATAATAGACATCAATAAATGTATCGATTTTTAGACTGCTGTCACAACGTCAAGTGTTATAAGCCATTAAAAAAACACTTTAAAATACTAGATTTGAATTATTCATATTCACCTTTTGTCACACCTAAGTTCCATATTCATTTTATAATCTGCATAAAGATAAACGATTTTCTTTTGTTTGATGAGAAATATTTTCAAAGATGCAATAATTAAAGATTTGAAATTCTAATTGTCAATAGATTGTTTCCAAGAAGTTAACAATTTATTTTCTTATATTTAAGAACTAAACGAAAGTAATTTAAGTGGTAGTGCAATTTTATGTTCTCGTACTAAAAAAACAAACATTTTTTGTTCTTCTAGGAGAACGAAGCAAAAGATGATGAATGTGATGTTAAGCGTAGCTGATATATATATATATATATATATATATATATATATATATATATATATATATATATATATATATATATATATATATATATATATATATATATATATATATATATATATATATATATATATATATATATATATATATACCAATATTTAGAATATAAATATTTATATCATAAATTAATATCTAATTGAATGAGTTTAGTATGTAAAGCTTATTACGTAGAAAACAGGTGCCTATCAATACCCTAACAACACAGTAGGCGTATTAATATCCAGAAAAACAGTATAAGAAATCTGCAAAAAAAATTTATCGCAATAAAATGGAATAAAATGGCTCCCATAAGCTCACCAGATGTTATACGTAACTATGCTTCATCATAAATATTGGTATAGCACTATCAATTATTTTTTGATTTAATAACATACAAAAGTCTTCTGTAATATTAACTGTTTTGTCTCAAGCCTGCACTTATCGTGAAGTTTCCATCGTTTTTCATGTTGTTGAGTATGTTATTTTATTTAACTAATGTATGTATATATATATATATATATATATATATATATATATATATATATATATATATATATATATATATATATATATATATTGAAAAGAAATTTTCCTTACGTTTTTTTTGCATTTACATTTGCTAACAACGTGTGCAGTAACTTTGTTTTGCCGCAAATATCATATAGTGCGTGAACTCTAATGCCATTCCGGATAAATACTCTTTAAATAGCTGCTTGGGAAAATATCCCTTAAACCAATCTACGTAAAACTGTAGGAAGTAAAATTGCTACACTTTGATCTAAATTCAATGAATCAAAACAATGTAAGAATTTACATATATATGTATTTAAACACATTTATATTTAATTAATTCCATACCAATTTTTTTCATATTTTTTCTCTGTAATTTGCTTTGTATTAAAGTAATACCTTTTTATATAGCTACAGACTAAATCCTAACTTTTCAGCCTGCAAAACAAAAATAATTTTTGAGACGTTATTTAAAATATGAACATTAGATAAAGATGAAACATTAGATAAAGATTAGAACATTAGATAAAGATGACTGTCGTGTTGCCTGTCTTCAATTATTTATTTTTTGGGCGAGATTCGTAAATTATTTGGGTTAGTACAAATTATTTATAAGTAATAGGTATTTGGGTGCGTTGTGTTTTTTATTTATTTTCTTGAATACAACCCAAAGCTCAAGACAGATTTGCAACCGAACAGGTCAAACAAACTTTGCTTCTAAAACCTTCCTTTAGATCAACTACACAAAATAAAGATGACTGATTCCAACGTAACAAAATAAAATTGATTTATTTACAACCTTATCTATTTACAATTTAACTCAAAAACCGAATCACCAAATCTTCGTACACAGTTTACACATTTTACCAATCTTTTAGCATTTTCTCCTCGATTCATATTGAATGACGTGTATTTAATTAAATCTGCACCTTTTGGATTCAGGGAGCATAAATTTATTTATTTTACCTACGGCAAAGAACTATTCTCTCTCAAAATCTATATTTTAAAAAAACAAACATTGATCCCGCACTCAATCATTCAAATTTTCGATGTTGGGTCTGAACAAGACAAAATGATTAACACTCACTCAATTGGATGCTAACCGCACTGGAACACGGGTGTCGATGCTACCATCAGACATGAGGTCTCCTTTCTTCTTTCTCGGGTAGCAGGCATTCAACATCTTTCGGCTGTCGTGGGCCTTCTTGGTTCTGTCGTGGGCCTTCTTGGCTCTGTCGTGGGCCTTCTTGGCTCTGTCGTGGGCTTCTGAGCTCTGTCGTGGGCATCTAACGTATGTTTCTTCCGCTCTTTTCAAAAGATGGGGGTAGTTGCCAGGCACTTGATGTCCTCAAGCTATCTCAATGAAAAACTTTTCTAATCTCCGGGACGATTCGATAGGAACTCCAATGTGAAGGCTCAATTCTCTCCACACATACTCTCAATTATTTGTTAGTGAAGGCAGCAACCAGATTTTCATCATCAGCAAAACTAACTCTCGTATCAGGATCATGAGGCTATGATACCGGGACACATCAACCGGATCTCTGCTCCGCTAAACGACATATTTTTCTTCTGGAAACTCCCGGGCAAGCTCAACTGTTCCTCGACAGTTAAAATAACAACACTTCATCACCTGTGATGCTAAGCACCGGGAACAGGGAACCCGGCCTTGCATGCATAAGTGAATCCAGGAAAAAAACTCTAAGTCTTCTATTTATTTATTTTTTTTTATTAACAATGTCCACGCCTTCTCGTGACTCCTGATCCATTCAGGAAAGCTTTCAAAAATCCACCACTTAGCATCAATTTTCATTTCTTTGATTGGATAATCCCATAACCCATGCACGGTTTCCTTGCGTCATAAAACAGACCACCCAAAGTCCAGTCCACGTGTTTTGCGGTCTACCTCCCAAACAGACCCAATAAATTTTTTTTTACAATAGAGTATTTTACTTTAATGTCAAACCCTGGTGTCATCTCCTTATCTGCGTCTGCAATCACCTACCCCCTATCGCGCACCGCCGCTTTTAAATTGGCTAAGGCGTAAAAGACGACTGTTCCGTCCTCTAATCAAAGGCGGCTTCCTAGCATTCTAACCGAAATGTGATGAAAACAGCCTTCGATCACTTTATCTCTCTAAAAATTTTAATTTTTCTTTAATATCGAAAGCGCTTCATCACAATGACTATTTAAATAATTTTTTATGCAAAGTGACCTATGGTGACCTTGTGGTAGAACTCGCTGACTTTCCGTGCCGAGGGTGCTCCAATGGAATCCTGGCTTCACGTCACTAAAATACCTCCGTTTGTGTCGACCCTTCATAGGGGTAAGGTTGGTCCAAATATATGGTGCCCCCATAATAAAATGTCCAGCAAAAAATGCTGTGAATAAAGGCGAATGTCTATCCCACAAGTGCCTCCGCATTGGAAAAAAAAACTTTTTTATGCAAATATAGGGAAGTAAATGATTATATTTACAATAAAGTTACTATTTCCTGTAGTTCCAATAAAATGTATTGTAGCACAAGTTTAAAAAAAATTGTACCTGGAATTCATCTAGACATTAATTAAATAACATGAATAATATAGAGATAAAAAATCTAATTATCAACTTATTTTGCAGAAAATAATTCTGCAAATTTTTCCGTTTTATTCGAATATTCAACACGAGTGAACGATGCTGTTATGAATAGAATATTAAATATTTAAGGTTAGAAAGAACAATATTTAGTTCCGTTAAAACTCTACTCAATAAAAACCGCATAAAAAGTGTCAAAACGAGGAAAGGAAAAAAAAAAGAAGCAAAAAATTAAAAGGTGTCGAGAGAATTTTTTCAACTTTAATCTCCGACACATTTCAATTTAAAGCTATTGTTTAAAAGAACTGTTATTATTTGAATATTTTATTTTTACTTTCTTATAACAAAAAAATGTAAAGATAACATTAATTCTCTTCAATGTGTTTTAAGTTAGATAATTAATAATACCAGTTACTTTCTTTCAATAAAACTTTTTTCTTAAACTATATGCTTTATGTCACCTCCCCTAAACGTTTTCACTCTGTTAGACGAATTTAGAAATAATATTCTGAATTAACTTTTTCTCTGTTTTTGTTACACAGGATTGTTTGATAATTAAAATTTATTTAAATTGTAAATGTGTTACATAGATCAACTATGTATTCACATTTTTCTGGTTTGTAAACGTTACAAGGTATTTGTTTTCCATTGTTATTTTCAAAGGTTCTATTAAGAATTTTACTTTTAATTTTTTCTAGAGTTTTCAATTTGAATAACGTGTTTCGTTTTTGACTACATATGGATTTTTAATGGAATAGTTCGAATTGTATATTTAAAAAAATAGACATATATTTAAAAGATGTACAAATCAAGAAACACAAAAGTAGTTATCAGTTCTCCTCAGTGTATGCATACAGTGTAAAGTGTTATAAACTGTAACTAGTGGCCCCATTGCTTGAATTAAAACCAATTTTATTTTATTTTTTGAATAAAAAAGACCTTTTTTAAATTACAGAAAGCAATGCTTATTCAGCTTTGGCATTTCAGTCTTTGCATCGAATTTATCAAATTTAACTAATTGTCATTGACGTTCGAATTGAAAAGCTAAGCTGGCCTCTTAATGATAAGAAATTTTTCAACTTGAAACACGGACGCCTACTCCATAGGTACGGTTTATTCTGGTTCCTGAACACCGGGAGTAAAATTTTGTTCCGTTTCATTGAAGCAACTTGGCAGCAAAACGATGCTGTTGGCAAAACTGTGATGGAACATTGTTAGACCTTTCGTCTGCGTGGGAAACGAATTTTTCCAGCTTGAATTCGTTAATAGAAGATTATTGCTGTTTATTATTACAGTAGAAATCCGTCGACATTGATGGTTGATTTTTTTGAAAAGGATAAACTCATATCAAATAATAAAGGTAAACATTAGATGATAGAAAAAAAATTAAATTTTTTTCAAAGACCTCTGTTTCAATGCCTCAATCTTATTTTTATGTTCAGCCGTTCAGTCAAGTTAAAAAAAAAACTCTCAAAGAACGTATATATAAACAAAGTATATACTTACTAAATAATTGATCATAGAAGTCCATGAGCACTGAAATGAGCATCTTATAAGGGCAATGACAATAAAAAATGTATTACAAATGACGTATTTTTTAATTTTAAAAGTTCAATGTGTGAATTATATAACTAAATGCAAAAAAAAAAGCTAAGGATCATGCTTTTCCTATAGATTTTACATAGAAACTTTACCGATACGCCACGCTCAAACCCTTGTCCTAATTAAAATTTTCTCTTCACTTAGCACATCTACACGGCAAGAGCTTTATTCTGATACCCAAATCAATTGTTTACGTTCAGCCGTTCTCTCAAAATAGTTCTCCATTTAAAAAACATTATAGAAATAATATATAGATTGTTAGCGTTAAAAACTCCTCATTTATGTTTTACTTATTTGTTTGGAAAATACTTAGAAGCCTGTATCAGTAAAAAAAAATGCATTAACTATTTCGCAAAATAACTTCAGTGTTTTGGTTAGGAATATAATCACATTCTTGGCTGCGTAATGAAAATTTCAGTACCACGATAAATTTAAAAGGCGTGTCTACATGTTGTGAACTAGTTATCAGTTCATCATCGGCAATGAACAATTCCTTCTGTGAATAGCTCATTGCGACAACCTCGGTCTGATTATGAACTATTAACATGTTCAAAATATGAGGTTAAACCTTTTTAAGCTATTGTGTACTTAAATAAAAAAAGTGTTTATTACCTATTTGTTACCCCCAAGTTAACTGTAATTCTCATTCTATGTTAAGTAATTTTCTATGTTTTTTACATAAAGACATGGAAACCAAATCTGCGTCTATTTTTTACATTAGCTCTTGCAGGAAGGTAAAAATAATTTTACATATCAATGGTTTAGGATCACAAAATAACAATCGTCATCAAACTTTTTTTTGGTAAAGGACAAATAACTATATTTTATGCCTCTTTGAATATATAAATTTTGACATACCTTTAGAAAAGTTCACACATTATTTTTTATTACTAGGCCATTTTCCAAACATTTTCCTTTTTAACGTATGGAAATACTGTAGGATAGTATCCTTGACCCAATTTTGAAAGAAAAATGGAGATTGCTAATTTCAATCCTTCACCCCGCATGTTACCTCTTTTCACTATAATAATAAAATTAATATTTAAAATATCCTTAAGTGCTGATGGATCTCAAAGTTAAATATATGGTGCCCGGTATAAAGGCCATAAGTCAGATTCAGTGATTTAAATATACCAAGTTATTGGCTTTTATACCTATCGCAAAAATATAATTTCGACTTGAATCTTTTGTACAAAGAAATGTACTTTTGTATACAGAATTGATAGACTTAAGCCTTTTATACAAGTCAAAATACTTTTTCTTTATCAGTACTAACAAATATCTAAAAATCACTTTTTTTACTTAAGGCTATTTATACAGACCCCCATATAAATGCAAGTTGAATTTATTAAAATGCTATTTATACAAACGATCTCGGTCAATGTATACAACGATATCAGTTCAGAGGAAAGCTTTGTTTTAATCTTTCCTACAGCGAATTGCCATTACATTTCAAACAGGCCGAATTTCGCTGCGTTCAAAAGAACATTTTTAAATTATCTGCTTTAATGCCCAGCAAAACGACCTTAGCAGAATTTCATAATAACGTGTCAAGCGACCGAACTCACTCTCTCTCTCCACTGTGTTTACACACAGTTATGCCTGTAACGGTAATTGCATGCCAAATTAGCAGAGCTTCTGGCAGGAACAATTGAGCATTTGTTTCTGGGTTTCAACAAATGTCCAAAGCGTGTATTGGAGTGAGGCAAATTGGGTATAGCATTTGTGGAACGCTCCCAGGCTCTCTCGGCGTCCGCTGAACTATAAGGTCTAAATTAGGAAGTTTAAATCGAAAATTAAATCAGCTGTAATCGAGGTGTTAGAATAGCAAATCGTGGCGAATGTATTATCTGTTCCGCCTGGCAGAAATCATTAGCAGACCTTTTGTGAGGAGGTATTTCCTGGCAGGATAAGAAATTCTTGTATAAATTCATACTGTTTCCGATTTCTTGTATGCGATGTAAAGTAAAATATATTTGGAACAATTACTTCTCAGTAACATAAAGGATTATATAAAGGTGATAATAATTTTTCAAAAAAATCGTATAACCGTGAAAAACGTAAAGAACAGTTAATGAGAGATATCAAGAGGGACTAATGGAATCATCTTTTTTACGGTATCATAATTTTAGTTAAAGTAAAATAGGTTATATTATTAATATTTCAACTAACTTGAATTAACATGTCAAGTAGATTTTATTAAATTCCATGGCGTAAATTATTGAAATCCAGACGGGAGAAAGCTGGCTAAAAGCTTTTAGATCTAAAATCAACAATTTAGTTCATGGGATCTGTTATAAGCACAACACTTGATTGCTAATTTTTTACAGATATATGATATTAAAGCGTTATTTATACAATAACACAATTTGGGCCTAAATCTCTGCAACGTTACATGCAAAAAAAATCCTATTTTACGATTTCACCTAATTTTAAATTTTCATCAAAGGTTATTGTGTGACTCTCCTTAAAAGAAATTAGTATATGCATTTAAGTTATTGTAGCATTTGAAGTGTTTAACAATAAATTATTATTGAAAGCATTTTTTTACCCCAGCGTTATCCTTCATTTTTACCATTAATTTCCAGTTAATCAGAAAACTGCAACAATGGAATAGAACTGAAAACATTCTTAACCAGAAAAAGGATCATTTACGAGTAAAATGTCTTGAGATAGAAGTAGAAAAATACATATTTAAAAATTTGTTTTAGTTCAATTTTTCCAATAAATCAGTATATATATAAAACAGTTCCGTGACTGACTGACTGACAGACTGACAGATAACGCTCAGACCAAACCGCTGGACCTAAAGAGCTGAAATTTTGTATGGCGATTCTTTCTATAGTGTAGCGGTGCACTAAGAAATATTTTTGAAAAATTCTTCTTAGATTTTTTAAATTAAATTTTTAAGCTGTTTTTGTAACATTTCTTAAGTTTGCATTTAAAATAATAATCTGAGAGTTATAAAATTTATATCACTAGAAAGATAAAAAAAATCTTTTAAAATGAAATCTTTTTTTAATCATTACCTCCATTTTCTAAATTTTCGGGAATTTTTAAAGATTAATTTTTAGAATTTAATTTATACAATGCTGATCACGTGATTTCTTTTCTTTTTGTGACAGTCTAAAATAATTTTGCATAACGTGCATAACAAAGAAATAAATTGACAACAAATATTACAATACGGTAAAAGATAATATTTAACCACGAGACTATTTGAGATGGAATTTTTTCTAAGAATTTAATTAAATTTAGTACGTTTTATGGAAATTCTTTTTCTTCACAGCCTGTTACAGGCAAAGGCTGTCTCGCCCATTTTTCCCCACCTAGCTCGATCCCGTGCAATAGCCCTCCATCGGTTCACTTCAATTGTTCTTAGGTCCTTTTCTACCTCATCGAACCATCTGGTTGGGGGTCTTCCTCTTCGTCACCTTCCCTCCAAATTTGAAAAGGTGATTTTTTTTGTGGTAAATGTGTCATCATATCTGAATATGTGGCCTAGCCACCTAATGCGAGATGCTTTTGCCACCTTTAAGATGTCGGGTTCGCCATACTTTTTATAGATTTCATAATTATAGGCGATTCTCCAAACGTTGTTTTGCATAATTGGTCCAAAAATCTTCCTCAAAATGTTTCTTTCAAAAATCAATAAACGATCTTCTTCTGCCCTGTTCAGGGCCCTTCATTCACTCCCGTATAAGACAACAGGTCTTATCAGGGTCTTATATAGACTTATTTTTGTTTTAATGCTGATGAATTTGGATTTTAGTTAGTTTCTAAGGCCATAAAAACATCTATTAGCCGTGGCTAGTCTGCTTTAAATTTAAATTTTTAGGTCATATTATGGATACTAAACATACAAATTAATTGCATACATTGACCGTTGTATTTAATTTGAATATTTTCTTCTACATTATCATATCTCTAAAAATATCCATTACGATTTTTTATAAATTTTTCTTTTTTGGGGGACATTAATTGCACACATTGACCGTTTAATTTAATTTGAATGTACTCCGTAGCGAAGAACGGGTATTCAGCTAGTGAATATATAAATATACATATTGATGAACAAGGACATAACCTATTCACCTGTCTGTTTACACGTACAAAATATTTCCTGTAATATGAATAGATTGTTTTGTCTTTTCATATCATAATTCCTGTTTCTCTTATGATCGTGATTCTTCCCATTTATAATTTACTAATAATTATTTTTAGATATTTGATACATTTTTAATATATAAACATATAATACATATGTTTTCATATTTTCATCTGTATATGTTTATATGTGTACAAAAATGTTTATACTATTACATTTATTTTCATCCGTGCAGCTAGTAATATAACACGCGATTACTGACGGCACTTACTTTTGACGATCCAAAAACATTCTGATTTCGGCAAAATTGCGTGTGTTTTAGGACTTCCACTGATCGAATGCATTTGCAGGCAAAGAAAAACAATGATGGCCGTACGAGAAGAAAGTGGGATAGGGACGTGTTATAATTACATTTTGCTTCTGCGACTCGCTCTTAATGCGTTTTTAAAGAGCCCGTCGTTAAACTAATGATTCGGAAATAATTTAACGTCGATGCTTATTGCTTTAATTTGTATGGCATGCGTTTTATCTCTACAACGGAAACAAGGGATTCCATAAAAAAAAAGTATAATATCCATGTATGTTCCCCGTGTTTTTGAATCAATTCAAGTACACTTTAAAAAGTACCGTAAACCACAATATAGGAAGCACATATTCAATTAAAATTGTAATTAAGTTGGGCTCTTTGAGAAACACTGTTTTTATTGGTTAGTAAAAATTGTCGCCGTCAGTTCTCGAAGGTTAGACGCATTATTAATGTCGGCAGTTCGTAAGATAACTCCAATAATTACTGTGACTTTTTTCTTTTTTTATATCCTTTTTTCATGAGGGAAAATATATAGCTTTGTAACAAGAGCATTATTTTAAAAGTGTCTAATTAGAAAATGAAGTAATTTGCAGTTTACTATGAAAAATGTGTATTTACTGTGCATTTTCCATGGTTGAAATTTGAATGTCCGTCAATTTAATCCCTGCTATAAAAAAGCATATTACGGAGAAAACTGAAGTAAAAGGAATGATAGATAAATTAGAGAAAAATATATTAATTTGGTGCTACATGCGAGACTCTACCTCGAAACTTAATGAACTATGGCCCTGTACTTCGATGCTAAAGTCTGCAAATCTATAGTTCCGCGTGAACTAATACCTAGGGCCTAGGAAAAATATCTTTTGTTCAAACCGTTGAAAATTTGACAACCTAATTTAGATAGCAAAAATTAAATAGAAGAACCATCTGAGATGTCTAGTAACATGTATCATCACGACATCTTTCAAAGGCAATGTCACCCCTCTTCTATGGATGTATTTTTTCCTGTGTTTTTTTTTTCTATGGTAGCTCTTTTTTCCTCTAAAATATTCCTTAACAAAACAACAGCAAATCTAAAGAAAAACCAATTCTATAAGAAAAACCAAACATGAGTATTTTTCTTTCTGCAAGAACCATATTAAATTTATAACCTTAAAAGGGAATACGTATCACACTATATTTTCGAACGAAGCACACCCTATCTACCTCGTTCTAAAAAAACAACTATTTCCATTTAGTATAGATATTTTCTGGTTCATTTAGTTTAAGTTGGCCCTATTCAGTCGAGGACTTTGAGTCTAGCTGTACAGTATTTTCCAATACTGCTGATTTTGTGTTCCCAAATTTCTTGCTCTGTTCTAAGACACTTTTCTACCCTCAACTTGGGTTCTATTTTTGATGCTAAGGGTTACATTTCTTTGACTTTGCACCTCCTTATTTTTATGTTTAGCTGTGAAATTCGTAAAGCCAACTTACATTTTACAGGATTCTATTTTTCCGCTGTATATGCTGAAAGCTCTAAACACTCAGGCTAATACCTCACAAAACGCGTTATTTCAGTTGGATAAAAAGTGTTTAGAGATTTTCTTTGTGACCTTGGTACCAGTTATCTGTAATTTGCGTATGTGCTTCCAATGAAATATATGTATTTTAGGACTAAATTTCCAATTATTGACTGATAGAGGAAATGAATCACTTACGCCAAAGATGCTTATTTTTTACGTTACTTCGAAACATTAATTATTAAAAATATTATCATCTCTGTCACTCAGGTTATACTTTTTCCTTTCATATTTCGACAGTTTTCTTCAGAGAGTTTTTTTTTTCATTTTTACAAGTTTTCTTTATAGTATCTGAACAGTACAGTGGAGAAAACGAAATGAAAAGTATATTAAAATCATGTTTAAAAAACTCGCAGTTTAGCCTCAAGTTTATTATCTTTACATTACAATTTTAAATATTATATAAAATACTTCTTTCAATGCATCTTCTAAAAATTATTCTTTCAATTAAATATTGCCGGCGGACGTAAAAAAATAACTTTTATGAAAATGTAAAAGTTTTCCCTGTTTGCTGTTTTAGAAGTGAAAAAAAAACGAGTATAGGATATCCGCAATAAATTAATTTTGAATTCTTATTTAAAATTGGAATTTTCTTTTTTCTGAGATTAACAGAAAAACTTACTTGAATAATTTAATTATAAAATGTGCCTCTCCTAAAACGAAAATGCAGGAAATGTGGTTTACATATTTTATTATGATCAAATAAGCATCTAAGATATGTAAAATGTTGAACATTCAATTCCTCTGTCTTAGAAATTTAAAAATACCCCTATAACTTAAGTCTTAAATATTCAGATGATTTATGTGGCTTAAATATCGAATGAACCATACATCTCGTCTATAAGTAAAACTAAAATAAGCTATTATATATTGAAAAACTTCCTAGCAGACTAAATTTCTGTATATTACATTTTCTTGATTTTGTTATTATTGTGAATGTCATATTTCTTTCTGAAATGTATTTAGAAACATCATATATATATATATATATGTATATATATATATATATATATATATATATATATATATATATATATATATATATATATATATATATATATATATATATATATATATATATATATATATATATATATATATATATATATATATATATATATACCGGGTGGTCATAAAGAAACCTTGCCGATATATGGACCTCTAGCGGCCGTTCCGTTCAACCTATCGAGAGGAGATTTCAGATACAGTTATTCAGAGGTATGAGCTCGGAATTCTGTGAACGACAACCAAGTGGTGCTCACGGTTACGGTTATAGGTATAGAACCTCGAAATTTTCAAATAGCAACGCCCACTTTTTCCCGTCGCAAAATGCTGAGCTCAGGCGAAAACACTAAAACGCGTTGTAACGGTATACATGTATCACAAAAAACGGACGCGTTATTTGTGATACACGTTTTGTGATACACGTACCGTTCCAACGTTCTTTGGGGTTTTCGCCTGCACTGATCATTTTGCGATGGGAAAAAATGGGTGTTGTCATTTGAAAATTTCGAGTTTCTGTACCTATAACCGTAACCGTGAGCGCTACTTGGTTGCCGTTCACAGAATCCCGAGCTCATACCTCTGAATAACTACATCTGAAATCTCATCCCGATCGATTGAACGGAACAGCCGCTAGAGGTCCATATATCGGCAAACTTTCTCTACGACCACCCGGTGTATATATATATATATATATATATATATATATATATATATATATATATATATATATATATATATATATATGTTGTTGCAGTCGATGGCCCAGAATATTAACCTTTCATCATTTTCAGTCCTTTTTATCATTTTAACCTTTAACCATTTGCAGTCAGTCATCATTATCCGAGTGGCAATAAAAGTCCTTTTTAATTTTCCGAAATATCTTTATTCACAAACCTAATTTTCTCGACTTCATTATTTAACCCTATATTTTAGCTTATTAATTATAACACTTTATTTCGGTGAATTAAAATCCCTATTCCATTCATATATATCTACTCCCGTTCCATTCAATATCTTAAGCCGCCATCCGGCGACCTTTACTTGTCGAAGCCTACATCATCTCTAAAGTCATTTCTTTGTTTCAAGATCGGCAAGAAATATCTGTTTAGCTTTGCATTGAAAATTCTAGAATCCTCTCAGCTGAAGTTCGCAGTCTTTTCCCGCGAAACCCTGTCTAATCTCTAAAAATAGCTCGCTGACGTCAACACCCGCGATTGGGCTTGTAATTCTCCACACAACTTTTCGTTTTCCTTCCCACTTTGCATTATTTAACGTTTTAATTCAGACTTACGTGGAATGGCAAATGTGATATATAATTAAGATCTACCTTCGCATAAAACACCGAATCTCTCTTTTTTCTAGTAATGTCGTCAAAGTAATCCAAAAAAATTATCCTTTTCTTTCGTTAGTTTTTTAACTGAAAATATCGAACAATGTTGTAGTTAGGATGACAAGTAACTACATTTATCTTTAAAGGCTTTTTTCCCTGATTAAGTTTTATCATAAGATATCCATGAAAGGACATGAAAACCAGTCTTAATGACACTAGCCTAGTTAGTATGAAATTTGACTTCTTTGAATTGCGCTCATTAGCCCCTTATGTTTTTGCTACTCCATGGAGTCAGTAGCATATTACATATGATCAAATATCCGAGAGTTAATGACCATTATGTTTGTAACTTGTTGGGGCACACATTTCGCAAAGCCTTCCTGCAATTTTTCTAGCTTTTATTAATGATTCCAGTAATCGTTTATAAAGTCATTCATCTATATTAGATAAAATTTATACTTATGCATGTGAGGAACAATTGCAAGTGGGATTTAACATATTCACAACTAGTAGGAATTCAGTGGATTGGAAATTCTAAAAAATAATCTCATTCATCATTTAGGCATGTTTCTTTGGAATTATAGAGACTTAACCGATATGTCAAAATCGAATGCATACAATAAAGCTGCCTTTTTTCATTATCACATACGATAGTCTTAAATAACTGTTCCGCAGTTGAAAACTTGAACTGAACAACCATGCATTTTTAATTCTGATATTATTATCCTGAAGTCGTATCAGTGTGATGAATACGATGTTAGACACATTTCAGTATAAGGTGCTGTCCCACTTTAGTACTCGAATTAGATTTCCTGTAATTAGGCGATTTCTTACACGTGTGTTGGATACGCTACTCTTCGATAAGCCTGAATGTCGATGAGTAATTTATTTCTTTACATGTCATGGGTTCAGATCCTCTATTTCTATGCTGTCCATTCAACAGATTGTGATAATTTCCATTAACAACTAAATTAGCATGTCGGAATCTATAGGATAACCTTATCCGTTTATTTTAGTAGCTATCCCGTCAGTAGAGTTTTATAGTTTTCTTAGAGTATTCTTTCAAAACACCATTGCTCATGTGAACAAGTTTTATGCAATAAAAGTTTAAGAACAGCTCTAAGTAGTTAAAAATCTAACACAAATTCAATGGTTACAACAAGCACAGCAAATAAATATATTCATGTATATTTAAAAGAAAAGTAATTGATATTTCATAAATTTGGGGAATAAGGGAAAACAATTTGTAAAAAGAAATTAAATGCTGCAGATTAAAAGTCGTAATATAAATTTCAATTTTAATGGATTACAATTTTTAAAGAATTTTAGGCAAATTTATAAATAGAGGAAATGCGCAACAAAAATAAACTTTTTTCTAAGTCTAAATGCGTAACAAAAATAAACTTTTTTCTAAGTCTAAAAACGTAAAAAAATAAATCTTTTTTTTAAGTCTAATGCGGAGTCACTTGTCGTTCAACATTCACCTTTTGTTATTCTCCGAAATAACAGAGTCTACATTATTATTGGAGCACCTTATAGGTGAGCCAGCATTGCTCCCTATGAGAGGACGATATGGAAACTACCAAACCTTATTCGGGATTTGAACTCAAGTCCACTGCAGAGCAGCTCAGAACGCTAACAACTACACCCTATACGCGGTGTATCAATAAACGTAAGGCTTCAATTACTAACTCAAATATTAATTAATACAATGCTGATGTGTTTTTGTTTTACTATATTTACAAATAAGCTGATTTTTTTTAGATGTGTATTATTGACCTATTTATTTAGAGTTGTGCTGCAATCTGTTACTATTTTCAAAGCGAGAGCAGAGAAATTCGGTGAATTTGTCGAGGATAAAAGACAAGAGCGATTTTTCCATAGAAGACTATTAATTAAAGCTTTATTTTGGAATTATAGTGCAAATTTATGTTGAAAATATTTCATTTTCAACTATCCTGCTGTTTGAATTTCATGGAAAATAAATGTTGTTATGTGCATGTAAGAAAGGTACTAAATAGATTCCAGACTTAAAATTATTTACTGATGTTGTTTTTAAGAAAACTGACATTTTTATAAGGATAATCAATGAGAAGTAATGCATCTTCTAATAGATAAGTGATATGTAAATCGTCATTGTTTTATAAATCGTAACTGAGGAAATATTTGATGGTTTAATGAAACTAATTCTAAAAGTATCTGCATATTTGATAAAACTGTTTGCTCTTCACATTTAGTCATTCCGTCCTTTGAGATTAAGGTCTTCACAAAGGCAAATCATCTCTTAACTTCGAAGAATTTTATTATGGTTTGTATTCCTTTGTAGTTCCTCTCAATTCTCTTGAAACCTGAAATGAAGTTGAATTTTCAAACAACTGAATAAGTTTATTGATACGTTTCTACCGTTAAAGATAAGTTTTACTTCAAAAGATGCTTTTAAATCTAATACAAATCAGGGAAGTTTATTAGAAATCAGTAAGTTCTGCCATTTTACTTAAGAGTTCAACATTAAAGAACATTCGTTTGATTTCTATGAACCTTTAATACTAAAACTTGAACCAATAATAATAAAATATTAAAATGGTACTAAATTCCGATATTTAGATTAAAGAAATTCCTTTTATTTAAAACAATTTCATGACATGGATGTAAATCAGTTATTAAAGAAAATCATATGAAAAAGGAATATTTGCATAAAAAATGTGAAATCAGTAAAAATCGCTTTCCTGATATTTCTTAAACGTAAAAATATCACGAAGAAGCAGTTTAAAAATAAGCTGCATAACAGAAACTGAAAATTTCAGTTATAGAATGATAACCAGAATATCAAACATGATAAAAAGCGAAGATTCATGTCTCTTAAAGTTTTTTGTATTCCTAAACTGACAAATACGAAGAGTAAATATAATTAATCAGCCATCCAAATTCTTTTAAGAAGCATTTTGTTCATAGAACATGCAGACATTCGGAATTATTGGAAAACTTTATCTTATTCTCCTTGAAATGGGAATTCTGTCATGCTACATCATTTTTTTTTCTATATCTATAAACCTCATTATACGAAGAATTCGTTATTGAGTATTATTTCTTAATATAATGATTATTTTGCGTTATTTTTACTGAATGTCATTATTTTGCAAACAATTATGCGGAAAAAAATTTCTTGAACTGTATATTAATTACAGGTAGAGGGGTTTTCTATGTAATATAATAATTAATTTTATATAGATAGGTAAAATCAAATATAACATAGGTCTTTGTTATCGTGACCAAAAAGGACTTTTTTATTGAAATACTGCAAAACATTTAATGAATTTGTATATTTTCTTTTAAGCAAATAAGGAATTACTACTTATTATTTAACAAATACGTAGTTCAAAAGAGTTCTATAAAACTACCTTAACGAATACATATTGTTCAGGACGCCATTTTAAAAATAATGTCATCCAAATAAATTTTCCAAAATTCATGTCTGCACGAATGTCTTATTTCGATTAAAGCAAAATGTTAATATTCTTTCAAAATTCATCATCTTGTACGCACAGTCCTTTTTAATTTTTTATCGAGATCTGAATACAACCGTTTTCGTTCTCCGTACACACAAAATGCATTACGGCAGTAAAATGTGTTACCTACTGGAAGACATCAAAGAATAACAGGTAAAGTATATACCCTCTTTGTGACAGCCACACTTCACTTTGTTGTGTGAGAAAACATTGACACGGGATGAATTTGATTCCTATAATCTGGCGCTAAGCCTCAACACGCAGTGACGTTGAATTATTCATAAGAAAACATTGAAAGTAACTTCCACTATGCCCTAATGCTCGCACATAACACAGGCGCAGTATTTTCACCGAGCCATTCTTCAGCGTAGCTTCGGTATATGGGATTAAAGCAGTGAGCGAATTCTTTAAAAAATATTCACAAGTAGGCGATGACTTCCTTCACCATTTGATTAACCCTGGGAATAAGGTATGAGATTTTTGCAATATAATTATCATCGGATAAACTATTACACTGGTGTAATTTAAAGGATGTATTTTTTCATTTTAAATGTTTTAAAGATAATTTAAATTGAATTTTGAATAAAAGTCCTGAATAATATAATAATAAAAAAAAAACTTAGTAAAATAAATCTATTTTATGCTTATTTGATAATAACTAACTATTACAGAAATTTCTTATAAAAATTATTAGTTTGCAATTCGAAATTATTTATGTTATAGAATAATCAGGTACAGAAAGCTTTTTAGCATCAATGCTCAACGAGAGTTTTCTACAATTCTGGAATTAAATTTAACTATATCGATCATAATATACAGGTCCATTTTTTTATTTAGTACATATGCAAATTTATTTAAATTGCAGCTGCTCTAAGCAGGGTGTGCTCTGCATTAAAGTTAGTATTCAGACTCCTCATTCCATGTGAAAGGAATAGCAAGCATGATAAACAGAAAGTGCTTTTCCTAGCTTATCGATTTGCGATAACGATGGGTTTTGATTGAACTCCGTGAAAAAAGGCATTACGTGGACATAAAATCTCAAATAAATTAGTCCCTCATTTTAGGGCTAAAAATATAATCATATGTCTGTCCTGTTATCTGATTGTCTAGTCGTTCGGTATGTTTTACCTTGGTGTCATCTTTTATTGCATGAATTCTAAGACGATTTTGGGGTCGACTGTAATCATTCATGCTAATTACCGGAGCTGTTAAATCAGCAGGTATTGTTATCGATGACTAACGCATTTGCTTTTTGACCTATCTCAATAACAAATATAATATATTATTATGATAAATACTTGTACAAAAGTATAGAATTCAAAGTATATATATATATATATATATATATATATATATATATATATATAATGCAATAATAATGCTTTCCTGTATAAGGGATAGTAAAATATTCAATTTTATTTTGAGAAATGACCAACACCTCTTTAGGTTCCCTAAACTTTATTTGCTCATTTAAACGTAATTATTTGATAATGAATTCGACATCAATGGTTTAGGAATAAAATACTTTATTTTCTTCGCTGCGATTTACACGCGCATGTCAGATCACACATCACATCGAATTAATGCATAAAAATCATGGAAATCACCTTTTTTACACATCGGAACATTGAAGAAAACATAGATTCCGCAGAACATGCATCATAAAATATATATGATGTCTTTTTTCTCGTATTTCTAAATTAAGTAGAAAATACTTCAAACTCAGTTCCAGAATAGTAGATTAGACCTTATGATAAATATCTTACTTTTGATTTAATTTATAAAGGTTACACTCTAAAACTAGTAACTAGCTTCAGATTTTCTCTCAGATACTGTTAAAAAATAAGGAAATCGCTGCATAATAAATATTGTATTTTTAAATGATAGAATAATCATCCTATTACACAACACATATTACACTTACCAACGGGGAATCACGAAAATATTGTTGTTGACATTTGTATTTAAAAGTCGTTCATGGGAACGAACGAGGAGTGGAACATTGCTGAAAATTCTACGAAAATTATCATCAATATATTACAAGTATCTCTCCAGGACGCTTGTCTCCCCCCCCCCCTTTACTTCAAGACGCTCTAATCTCCCGAGATACGTCTTATCTCTCTTGGCCTGCTAGACTTTTTATGCTCGAGAGGGCCAATGAAGGGACGTAATATTTTAAAAAAATATTATAAGTGTATGATCACTGTATTTTTGTTTGATACAGTGAAACCCCTTTAGAATTCTACAATAACTCGCAGACGAATGTTAACCCTCAATAATAATATTAATAATAATATTTATTGATAAAATTTTACTTTAATTAAAAAACTTTTTCTACAAAAAATGACCAACGAATTGTAATTTTGCTAAAGAAAGAAAATCTCTCTGGCATTTACATAGAATGTTGTATATATTAGGTATAATATGTAATTTGGTCCTGTATTTAGTTTTAGCAGATAATGAATCAAATTTCTCCGCACAAAACTGTAAAAAATAATATATACTGACATGTTTTGTCTTCAAAACTAAAATGAAAAATTTAAAAATCTAAAAAAAAAAATGACCAGTGATCACGAATAACGTTTTTCAACAAAGACACTCTTATTTACAGCAATATTATAACTGCAAACGCTCCAACACCTGTTGCAAGACTGGCTGGTAGCGTTCCTTGTCAACTCGATCTATTGCAATGAGAGGAGAGAGTAAGGTAGGGGAAAACACACCCTTGGGTCTTATCCGACCCCAACCGTACCGTTTGAGGGTTAAAATGTACTTTAGACCATTAAAATCATTTTACATCTAAATTTATCAGCCCACTTGTGTAGTGGTTAGCATTCTGAGCTGTCATGCAGTGGGCTGGGGTTCTAATGCCTAATAAGGCTTGGTCGTTTTCGTGTCGTCCCTCTCATAGGGAGCAATGTTGGCTCACCTGAACAGTGCTCCCATAATAAAAGAGGCAAACAAAAGAACAAGCTATCTTGCAGTTTCAATTAGCTGATAAAGCAAATGTGGACCCAGTTGCATTATGTGATAAGTCAAACAGAAAGTCACAATATTCTAGACATATTCATTACTAAATGCATCCAGTAACATATTTCTATGAAAAGTCGTATTACAGCTTGCATAGGACAGTTCATTTAGCTACGTTTTCTGGACCTTTTTTGTTATGAGGAGAACATTTTAAAAAGAGATCGTCCGTAGAAAGAATATCTTTACGGCTACAATTAATAGCCTATTTTTTTTACCAGAACATATTCAAACTTTAATATTTACTTGAATATTCTGCTTTAGTTTCTGAATGGAACGAAACAAGCGGCATAAGGCAGTTATCAATTAAATTAGCCACAAGAATAATTATAAGACTTGACTAAAGAGATTTATATAAATACATATATAAAAAAGGCAATAAACTTTGACTATATAACAGGCATACATCTCCAATCTAAAATTTAAAAACAGTGTAGCGTACTGGAAATATGGTCTTTTTTTCCCGAGACTCCACAAGGGCTGAAACACAGCTGCGTGTTCTTCAAAGAATGTGTTGTTCGGTTCCACCAGTTCGGCACACGTGGGGGGATTAAAAACCGTTTTTCTTACAGATGCAGCCACTAAAGCTGTCATCTTGACGTTCTGCAATGTAGTAAAGTTCAGTGTCTAAGAAGACCTGTCAGCCGATAATCTGCCGGGCCCTCCACCCCTTTGAAAATCCAGACATTGGAGAGAGAGACACTGTATAAAATCCGAGCGGGATAGACATGATTTTGCTAGGCTCTTGTGTTGTTGGGCCGAGAATGGGCCCTGGAGCGTGTATTTGTGAATCTGCACGTAAATTAAGTGATTATGTCGGAAGTGTTTAATGTTTAATTCTTTTTGTAAATAAATCTACTTGTTATGTTTTTGTTTTAAAAATTTGGCTTTCGGTTTTAATTAGAACTCTGTCTTTCTTTGGTATGGACCAATAGTTGTGAAATTTCTTCAAAATGCCTCAGAGAGAATAGCCTTACTACTTGTCGTGACGCCACAACAGTATTAATGAAATATGAGCTACGGTTAGAAAATAAATGTTAAACGCACTCTGAAAAAATTATTTAAAGTATGAGTATGCGAACAGCTTAATTTAAGAACGACTCTTGAAAGTAGAGATTTATATTGATACTGAACTGAAGAAAAGTTGTTCCCATCCCATAATACTCTTGATTCATATTCGATTGCGATATATATTCCCATACATTATTTACCTTTAACTGTATTGGATTTTAAATATATGAATTAATCTGTGATATATTTAATTATAAAATTTCAATAATTATGAATCCTCAAACTATTTCGCTTGCTATTATAAATAAATTTTACCTTCATGAACTAATTCTTTGAAAAACAATTCCCAATACGCCAATACTTTCGTTTCAGATTGCTCAACCCTCGCAGCCCTAATACAAAATCCCATACAAGAGGAACTTGAGCTTATCTTTATGCCAGAAGTTGCTTTCATAAAGAGAACAAAACGATGAAACTGGTTTATATTAATTTCGGAAGATTGTATGCGTTTGCATACATATTAACTCAGGACTGAACGATAGACTAATGTAATATTCATAAAGAAGAGAGGAGTTTCTGTTGCTACTATTGAATTTCGGTAATACTTAAGTCGAGAGGAAAAGATTGTATTTGCAGAACATCTGGTTTTATTGACAATATAATTATGTTTTATTTGTATTATTTACTTTGTGTTATTTACTATTTAAATTCTTTAGAAGGATACATTTTTTATATCAGCGCCCAAAATGATAATATTTTTACCTTTCCAAGAGAGATCTTTTAGTGCATTTACGTATATTCCATATACGCATGCATCCAATCCATAATTGAAGTGTTAGAAAAGGATGGTTGGTTTACTTGCTGGCTTGATGGACTTCGGTAATCTTTTGATACACATTGACGTTAACGTGCAGCGTAAAATCTGAATACCAACAGAAACCCTTGCTAAACACAGGATATATATATATATAAATACGTACATACATACATATATCTATCTATCTATCTATATATATATATATATACATATATATAAGGGCCTTGTGGTACAGCCTGCTGGCTTTCGATGATGAGGGTGCTCGGATCGAATCCCGGCGTCGGGCCACAAAAATGCCTCCGTTTGTGTCGTCCCTTCATAGGGGGTAATGCTGATCCACTTGTATGGTGCCCCCATAATAAAATAGCCAACAAAACTAAGATGTATTACAGGCGAATTTCTTCCCCACAAGTGCATCCGCATTGGTTAATATATATATATATATATATATATATATATATATATATATATATATATATATATATATATATATATATATATATATATATATATATATATATATATATATCTGTGAGTGTGTGTACCTACAGCTCTCTGTGTATGATTCTGTAAGTAACAAATGCTTGAACAGAGTGTTGAGGAAGTGTCTGAATCTCAAATTCATGAAATCTAACCTTAAAACATTTAAAAATTTTATAATATCAATTTTATCACACTTTCAATGGTTACGATTGAATTACATCGTCAGAACAACCATTATCGTCTATTGGTCATTATTGCCAACGGTCAGGTGGCTTCGCGCCATTATAATAACTGTCAATAGCTCGAACAGCCCGTTTTTCCCAACATTGTATAGGTGTTCTGTCAGTTAACCTTTAGCTTACGGGGCCCATTTTCCCAATTCTTTCTTTAGAACAGGAAATTTCATACCCCCTTAGTAAGAATGGCCATTAAGGGGTTATATATATATTATAATTTATATATATATATATATATATATATATATATATATATATATATGTATGTATGTATGTATGTATGTATGTATGTATGTATGTTTGTATGCATGTAAGCATGTATGTATGTATGCATGCATGTATGTATGCATGAATGTATGTATCTATGCATGTATGCATGTATATATATATATATATATATATATATATATATATATTCATCCTTGGGCCCGTATTCTTGGGATACATGCTATCCCACCCCGTAAGGAAAGGGTTAATAAACTAGCCTATCAATGAAGGATAGGTTAGTTTAGTATCCCATTTTTGACTGGTATTTGAATAATGATCCTAATATACTCTGATATCAATCTATAGAAAAGGGCACATTTCCAATGTAAAACACTTTTCAATTTTGTGCTCTTTGGAAAATCCGATAGGGTTACAATTAGCACCGTTACCTGGAAGTACGCCAGCGTTTGATGATGACTTATCTTGTGTATTTCATCCAATTTCTGACATTAAATAGATCGTTCATTCAACTTATTTGGCTGATGAAGAATAAAGGTTTCATGCATTAGAGCAAGTACACGTATTTCTCTAATTACAAACAGAAATGTAGTAAATACTTTTTTCGGTATTAATTTATTTAATTTTTCCCTTTCTGGGGATAAAAATAACTAATCTGTGGAAAACTTTCTAGTCTGATAATTAAGATAGGTTTTGGTGTGCAGCAAACTTATTTTTAGGTGTACTTCCTGGGGGTTTAGATGTGAAAGAAACACCATTCTATTGTAAAACGGCAAACACTTTCATTGCTAGAGCATAGTAACATTTTATTTCTTTGAGAGCATAGTAACATTTTATTGGCTTTCTTTTTCAACATTTAAGAAGATACAGAATTAAATGCATTTATCTAATTTATTTAATTTAAATTAAACAACTATTTTGATTACTTTAAAGCTATTAGAACTTTCAGAAAATACCGATTTCGAACCAGAAATAATTAATGTTTGAAAAAAAAGCAATTGGGGACTTAGGAATGATGAATGTCGGTTAAAAATAGAGGATAATGTTTATCTAAATATGTTTTAATGATTTTATGAAAACATTTTGTTAAACATCAGATTTTTCACCAGGAATTATAAATGTTTAAATGAAATTAATTGTGGACTGGGAAATATGTCTATGAAAATACGAGGCTAATTTTATTTTAAATCATATAGTTATTCACTTTTATAAATATTTTGTTTAAATAAATATCAGAAAGGATGGATGCAGTAGAAAAAATTATGTGCACTGTAGAAATATGAATGATGAAATTTGCAAGAATAACTTATCTAAGTCTTATTTTGAAGTTTATTACGTACAGACCTCGTTAAAATACGTATTTTGCATTAGGGATAAATATGAATGTAACAGAGGAAAAACTTAGGATACAGGAATAATGAATGTTGATGAATAAATAAGGGGTAATATTAACCTAAATAAAGCTTAAACGACTTCGTGTAGAGGATTTACAATTTTAATTTTACTAATTATGTAACATTTTTCTGAGAACGTGTCTGGACACGAACAGCGAATCTTCCAAATTGCAGAGGATTGATCCAATTTAGCTATCCAATTTTTTAGATAAAGACCTATATTGAATAACTTTTCTCATATATTGTTATGTTTAAGTCTTCGATAGATAGCCAGGAAGCTTATGTAACACGTTTATTTAGTACATCATAAGGGATATTGTTGATGTTGTTGTTCCTAATTCTCCCTGGCTGGAAGTTCAAGACCAGGTCCATATAAGCTTCGGGCTAAAGTGTGCGGCTTCGGTTTTATATATAGCATCACAAGATACTTCTTCTTCTTCTTCTTCATCACAAGCACAACAGCCCCCTACAGGTCCTGGCTGCCTCAATCACGCGCTCCTTCCAGCGTTTTCTTATCTGCGACACCTCCTTTCCAATTTTTAACCTTCAAAGTCATTAAGTCTTTTTCAACGTCATTTAACCATCTAGTCGGTGTTCTACCTCTAGCTCGGGATCCCTCATGTTTTTTAAATGTCAAGATCTTAGTGGGACTATCATCCGAGCTTCTCCAAACATGGCCAAGCTTTCTTAATCTATTACTAAGGATGACTTGTGTTATTTTTGATTGCCCACAAAGCCTATGCAGTTCAAAATTATACCTGGTTCTCCCACGTCCTTCTTCCTGCACTGGGCCAAAAATAACCGTGAGGATTTTTTTCTCAAACATTTCCCGTGAGCGCTGCGTGTCTATTCTCAAGGTCCATGTTTCACTTGCGTAAAGTAAGACAGGTAGTAATAGT
Source organism: Dolomedes plantarius (assembly GCA_907164885.2). Taxonomy (NCBI): domain Eukaryota; kingdom Metazoa; phylum Arthropoda; class Arachnida; order Araneae; family Dolomedidae; genus Dolomedes; species Dolomedes plantarius. The sequence continues at coordinate 114,083,922 of OU015491.1, read as the reverse complement.
GTCTTATAAATTCAATTTAGTTTTCCGACTGATAAGATTATATCTCAATTGTCTTCTCAGCCCAAAGAAGCATTTATTAGCCATTTTGATTCTTTTATCAATTTTTGCTCTTAGTTTATTTTTGTCATTAATTATAGTGCCAAGGTATTTAAATTCATTAAACTTTTCAAGAGTGTAACCCTCAATGCACAAAGGGTTGTTATAGTTTATAATGGAGGGTGAAAATTCCTTAAATTTAGTTCAATCACATAGTTCGGAGTCCGTCTTAGGATCAGAGTCCGTCTTAGCCAGGTTGCCACCTCAATTTGGACCGAGCACCCCACCCCCCAGGGACGACAGCTGAAGGGATCGTACCCTATCCTATCCTCTTTGACACCATAAAGGGACTTTCCGGTCTATGTATTTAACGTTCCCATATCCGGCCTCGACACTGAGGTATTTAATGGTACGTGTCGGGATTCGATTCGATCACTCTCAGAACTGAAAGCCAGCGCGTTACCATAAGACTACGTCGAGCCCCAAAAGGGATGTATTCTTAATGTTGTTTTAGACTATTCTCCATGTTTTATATATTTGCCCATTTTTAATTCTACGCTTTTCTAGGTCAAGCACTTTTCTAAAAAAAATTGCTTTTCTAAGTTCAAACCCCTTTACAAGAAAATTTTTGTTCTTTAACTGAATCAGTAAAAAAAAATGATCTTAAATAAAGTTGATCTAGTAATTAAACTACCCAGACGCTTTGAAAATGTTTTATTTCAAATGACCCTCCTTACAGAAACCAATATAACTAAGTATTTATCAACAAAAAAATAGTCCAAATATACCCCAAATGAAAGTTTCATTCTCTTGATATTGTGAAAATAATTTTCCATGACAATATTAGTTTTCCTTCGGTCTTCTCAGCTTCATCGAAAAGACAATGTTTTTAGAAAAATAAAGTGAGAATTCGTAAACGTTTCAATAACTTGATTGTAGTAACGGTTGAAAAAAAATCATTTTTAAAAGTGACTGGCAAAAATAACCGATGAGAGTTTATATATATGATTGAAAATATGTTGAAAGAGATTTTAAAAGACGAGCTTCAGTAATTGCTCTTGATGGATCGAAATTGTGTAAATCGCGCGAAAAAAAATATGTTTTCAGTTCATTCAACCACATATTAATCTATATACGAATATATAAAACAGTTCCGTGACTGACTGACTGACTGACTGACAGATAACGCACAGACCAAACCGCTGGACCTAAAGTGTCAAAATTTTGCATGGTGGTTCTTTTTATATTGTAGGGGTGCACTAAGAGAGAGGGTTTTAAAAAATTCTTCTTAGATATTTTTAAAATTAAATTTTTAAGCTGTTTTTGACATTCTTTAAATTTTTCATTTAAAACAATAATCCGAGGTTTATAAAATTTATATAACGAGAAAGATCATACAAATTCCTTTACAAATTCCTTTAAGATGAAATATTTTTCGAATCTTTACCTCCATTTTCAGATTTTTGGTGAATTTTTAAAGATTAATTTTTAGAATTTAATTTATTAAATGCTGATCACGTGTTTTCTTTTCTTTTTATGATATTTAAAATTAATTTTGTGTCACGTACATAACAACGAAATAAATTGACAAAAAAAATTTCCCATCTAATGCGGCAGACGATTGGACGTTATCCAAAAAAATATCAAAATACAGTAAAATAAATGTTCTTCAAACTGTATTATATTAATTGTACTATATTATTTATTATGTTCTATTTGATTTAATGTGAATATTTTCTTCTGAATTATTTTGTCTATAAAAATATACGTTATGATTTCTTTATAAATATATTGTGTTTGGCATTAATTGCATACATTGACCTTTGTATTTAATTTGAATGTACTCCACAGCGAAGCACGAAGATTCAGCTAGTCTTTAATAAAGTTTTTATTTTTCCTCCAATTATATTCCTCAGAAAGGGAGACGTATCCTTATTCAATGCTTTTTTTCTTGGATGAAATTCGATATACTCGTTGTTGCTTATACATGCATAGTGTAGATTTTCGTTCGACGATGTTTGTGAAAAATAACTCGAGATAACAAGGTACAAATCTACGTTCTTTAGAGTCTTAGATATGTCACAAATATTGCAAACACCCACTTAGGACTACGGCGAAATTCAGTAAAGGAAAATCAGATATGACACAATGCGGGCACAATATCAGGCTTACAGCTGAAATAGTTCAGCTGGGATTCTCAAACGACACTGCAACTGAATATGAAATTTTGGAACCCAATTCGGCACGCTACTTTACCCTTGGCAACATACCCGATTGGACAAAAAATGGAAGATTCCAGAATTCCATAATCAAGCCACCTAGATGGAATCTGATTGGTTTTCCGGACACACAAGCAGAAGCTTAATTTCTCAAAATTTGATGCCAAGCTTGCGAAAATACCAAAAAATTGGCCAAATGATCCCACATTGAAATCTGACGTTCAAAGGCAGAAAATTAAAAATTATTTAACAAAATATAACCATAAGATACGGAAAAGTAAAGAATATGTACACATATTTGGTAATATTTAAAATTTACAACAAAATACAATGAATGGAATCATTTAATTCATGTTACGTATAAAGATGATGTCTATAGGTAATACTGACATAATTCTGCGTCACAAACTCTTTTATATACCTTTTATCAAAAGATTCGACTTCCAGATAAAGAATATAGTTCAAACTCTGATTCATTGTTATTCTTATGAACACTTCTGATATCTCACATGCCAGAAGGTATTTTATCAGCAATTAGGTGTTTTCTCGATATCTTGGGGGGGGGGGAGGAAATTGCCTAGAGACCAAACTATTGGAATTTTTTATAGGGAGAAACAAGACTCCATTCAAAACATATTTTTCTTAATAGTTTTTTTCCTAAGTCATTCTATTTGCTAAGTATATCCGTAATGTATGTATATATATATTATATTTGTAATCAATAACATAGATAACTACGTATTTTCCATAGGGTACCTGGTTCTATATTTTTACCTGCTGTCTTCTGATATAAAATAAATGTTTTCAAGGATAATTTTTTCAATGTTTTCTCTCCTTGAGTAATTAATAGACTGCATTTAAAACATTACAAGATTATTTATCTCATTTTTTATAAAACATTCTCTTTAAATATAATGTTAAAAAACAATTTTCCAACACCGATGTCTCTCCTATTAAAAATCAATAATATATGACCATTTCAACTATCTGTTTTTTTGTTTATTAATAACAATTGGGCAATGGATTGTGTGGTATTTTACCAAGGTATTTTAAAATCACTTTCAACACATAGCACGTTAAACTTCACATCACTTCTGTCGTTAATTCGAATCTGTTTTTAAAGTTTTATACATACAAATAAGAAAAAAAATCTGTGCATACGGCATTTGAGCTTTTAATCAACAAAGGATTTTCCTGCAAAAATTCATATTTAGTAATATTGTCCGTTAACAAAACACGGTAGTAACTGTGAGTTTAAAAAATAGAATAGCTATAAATATTTTTTTGATCGAAAGTGGTTTTAAAAAGAATTTTATCTATTTTTGTTTTTCTCTATTTTCTCTATTTTTCTTTATTTTTTTTAACTTTTTTATGTATTTTAAAACCTTTCCTACTAAATGCAAATTGCCTTATTTTCACGTTCTTTAACGCTCTTGGCAAGAAATCGAGATTTTTTGGATTTTTTAACATAGATACAAAAATTCTTCATCCACAGAATATTTTTTCCCTGTATACCGTGGATGAAACAAAATGACATGTCATTTTCTGCAAAATTTACATTAGTGTGATTATATATCTTTGATTTCGTACGTAAAGTAATCGTTTTCTTGAGTTCTGAAGCTCATGATTGATTCATTAATTCCACGCTTTTCATTGTTTTAGGATATTTCCACATATAATATGTAACCAAACAAGCTTAGCAATTTTGAAGGGAAAAAAACTATAAATTTTCATTGCAATTTACATATAAAGGGCTATAAATAATTTACTTAATCATCCTTAATCTTTTCAGTCACTTCCCCTGCACGAAGCGTGTTTATGCCACTTAATGCACGCTATAAATTATGTTAACTGGAGGAGAAATCTAATCTCGAATATTACGCAGATTAATCAATTTTAAACGCGCTATTCGTTAAAGTAAATTTAAATAATAACAGGAATTCAACAACGCCATTATGTTAAACATAGTTATAACCTAATATTTAACCTATCGATATTAAACTGCCTTAGCCGAATAAATATTCTGCTTGGTAAAATGCATCGTATCAATTACGTAACAATTAGGTATAATTTGGGAAAAATAAAGACATTAAATGTGTTCATTACTTCCTATCAACTTGTAGGGTTAACATAGATGAAATATATATAGAATATATTTAGATGAAATTAAATATTTCATTTGTTTATCAATTTTAATATATCACATTTTTTAAGTACACACACTCACACACACACACACATATATATATATATATATATATATATATATATATATATATATATATATATATATATAAAGATAGATAGATAGATAGACAGATAGATATAGATATATAAATATATATCACTCTCAGTCGGACGGTGCTCTCGGAGTCTAATTTAGCTTTCTAGCTCTCCCTATACTGCCTTCCTTATTTAAAGTTTCCTAACTAACATTTCTAACTCTTCCAGAAAATAGTAATGTGGTTAAAATGTAGGTTGAGACGCAGTAAATACAAATATGTTAGATAATTTCCAGAACCTTCCAAAGAAGACAGGACATTTTATTTTTTCTCAAAAAAGATGGAAAAAAGAAATTATGTAAAGCATTAACAGAATGAAAATAAAACTTTGCACAAAGGACATTGTAGCAAAGAAGGATAGTATGAGGGTTCGTTACGATTGAGAGCGGGAGCCTCAGCGGGGTAGGACAGTTTTTGTATTTGGCATTTGTGGGGCTTTGGACCACATCATATAGAAGGGAACAAAAGTCTGCCACGTTGTACTGCCGTAATCTATCTAAAAATTTTATGTGCCATTTAAAGATCTTAGATGAAGGTATATGAATGAATGTTCTTAGACCTTTACCCTAGACAGGGAGCAACATCATAACAAACCCCCTTATGAATTTAACATTTTCGACAGTGGAGTTGGAGAAAAAACGTTCCACGTGCAAATGGCACAAGCAGGCACGTCAGTGCGATTTCAATAGTTTGTGAAATGATTCGTTACTTCACACAACTGTTTACATTCTGATGGGAGAATGGCTAGGGCGCTGGCTTTCGGTACCAGAGTCTGTGGGCTTGAATCCCACTCTTGGCAGGAATGTTTGTAGCTGTTCGGAATCGGCTTTAAGCAGTAGGTCCCAGTCTAATTAGCCCTCGTTTAGCAAAAATTTACCGTATCGCGCTAAACCAAACCAATCTTCCATTGTCCATGTACCATTGTCCAAACTCTGCCATTGTCCATGTACCATTGTCCAAACTCTGCCAATGTCCATGAACGGCAGAGTAAACCCCAATACAGCCTATTTCTGGCATTATGCGGAGTGATGGACCTTTATGGAAACGCTGTTAGGCATTTCATGGTGGTTTATACTGTCACTTATATCCGTTAGTGCGCTTTAAGACTCCTATAGAGCCAAGTAGTGGATGAGCAAGTAGTGGAAGATGCAGTAGCGGATGAGCAATTTGACTTCAAGGTCATCACTCAGCTTCTTATGCCTCGGTCTCCCAATTTGTGCGGTCTCACAATTTTGTATTTGGTCCAGTTATGCTTCCATCATTGCATCTACATGAAATCTGCCGTAGTCGCTTTCGGAATGCCCTGAAGACTAATAACTACACGCAAATCTTGCTTGAATAAGTTACACATCATGGTCGCGTTTCAGCAGATGCAAATCTTCCTTTGCGCGTCCCAGTTTACATACATTTCCATATTTCAAGGTTTTGGGATCATTTTATCAATTTTGTATCTAAATAAAAATATACATCATAGAAGTAAGTAATCAAGTTTACGAAAGTTTACCGTTGCAGATTGAATCTGGTTTCTGTTTTGTCTTCTTTGACAATTCCGTGGTAATATCGGAAACAAAAAAAGTAATCTCGCTGCTTCAGTATCACTATAACAAGCTGTTCATTTGTGTTTCATTTGTATGCAACTATTTTATCAAAGAGCAAAATAAATTATTTAGCTTGAGCTAGCGTGCTTATCAGTTTTTCTTTTTATTTTTGTTTTCACCAGTATGATAGAAACACAAGTTCTGCATACATTAATTTTGAAAACCAGCATGTGTTCATGTATATTAACAAATGATTAGGGTTTACAGTATTCGTGCTTGGAGTAAAAAAATGTATTTATTGATTGTTAGAAAATATTTTGGTCTATTTTTTCCGAAGATATAACAAGTGGAGCATTGGGGAAATTCGCAGAATTCTTGTTCGAAATATGAAGAATATTTATGTATTTCCTGTAATAAATATTTATTTTTTACGTTCTATAAGACTCTGTCTATGTAATAAATAATCAGTACATAGTCAAATTATATAACAATCAAATTTATAACATTGACCAAATTTTCAGTAGAAACGTGTATCAGTAGAATCAGAAGAATGAGTAGAAACGTGTGATGCTCCTCGGCTGAAAGGCTATGGCGGGTATATATATATATATATATATATATATATATATATATATATATATGTGTGTGTGTGTGTGTGTGTGTGTGTGTGTGTTAGTTACTGGAAAATCCCGAAGTCTGGTAAATCCTAGGTTTTACCTGTAAAACCTAGCTATTACCAAAGTGGCTTGGTAAAAGTCCGAAGTATGCTTTAATAAGATTCCATTTCGGCCTTTTACCAAGCCTTTGCGGTAAAACCTAGGAATTACCAACGTCTTCCGGTAAAAGCCTGAAAGGGGGGATTTAAATCGGCCTTGAATAAGCCTGCGTGCGCAAGTTCCGGCGCGACGCTTTTCTGTTCCTGCCCCTCCTTATTTGCGCCATTTGCAGTCTAGCTACGACCGAATTCAAACAAGTGTAAGCGGCTACGATCTAAAATAGAAGCAGTTTGTTTCCATTATAACATATTTTGCGTTTTTTTTTATTTTACTGAAAGCAAATGAGTGATGTTATGCGGAAAAATTTTACGACATTTTGTCTGAATCTGTAAAATATAAGCACGATAACAGCTTTTATTTAACAAATGAGAAATACACTTCTTTAATAAATGAAATGAAAGAAGCAAAATGTGTGAAGGAAAAACAAACAGTTCATTACAGAAGGTTGAAACGCTATGATATTCTAAATATTGGAGGAGAGGACAAACTTATAGCACCACTATCTGCAGAAAAAGCAGAAATCCTGTATTATGTTACAATTGATGAACTATTCAACATCATACACGACGCTCATATATCGAAGTTGGCCATGGTGGAAGAACCCGTATGATTAAGGAACTGAATCGCAAGTACAAGAATGTAACAGTAAAATCTATCGTCACGTATTTGAGACTATGTGAACCATGTCAGAAAAAACAAAAAAACTGTGAAAAAGGGGATTGTAATCAAACCAATTGTGCATAGCGAAATGAATTCTCGATGCCAAGTAGACCTAATAGATATGCAGTCCAATCCTGATCATGATATGAAATTCATTTTAGTGTATCAAGATCATTTTACAAAAATTGTCCTACTCCGAAGTTTACACAGTAAAAGAGTTTATGAAGTAGAACATCAACTTCTGGATATTTTCACAACTTTTGGAGCCCCGAACATTATCCAATCCGACAATGGGAGGGAATTTTGCAACGAAATCATAAACAGCTTACGTGAAATGTGGAATGATATAAAAATAGTTCACGGTAAACGGAGACACAGTCAATCGCAAGGTTCTGACGAACGGGCGAACCAAGACGTTGATAACAAGTTGGCAACATGGATGAAAACAAATAAGACAGAAAAGTGGTCGGAAGGATTATAATTTGTTCAAGCAATGAAAAACAAAGCATATCAAGTGGGAATCAAATGTTCACCCTACGAATCTATGTTTGGTTGTCTTATGAAGCTGGGACTTGCTTACTCAGTTTTGCCACGTAATTTGATTAATAACATTACCACTGAAGAGGACTTAGAAAAAATTATAAATATTAATAATGAATGCATGGTTACTACAGAAGATGGAGGCACTTATCTCGAATCAATAGTTGATTTAGAATCGCAAGCTAATAATAATACATGTGATAAAGAATCATACATAACGATGGAAGTAGATATTGAAGTTCAAATTGAAAAATAAAGAACCATATACATATGCTCTGACACAATGGATGTGATTGTCAACAAAGTTCAAAATGTGAAAGTGTTTCGAGAGACAGCTAAGGAAGGACTTGAGAAGCAGGTAAAGAAGATGAAGATTGCGTCTACTAAAAACTTTCCGAAACCTACTCTCGGATAAAATGTTCTAATAAAAGTACCTGATATTGATAGATTGAAAATGGATCCAAAATCAGTAATAGCCGTTATTATTGATATTAAAGATGACAAGTTTTATGTTCTTGGTGCTAAGTTTGGTAAATTAAAACCGTTGTACACACGAAACCAGTTTACCTTTTGCAAAGAAATTGTTTTAAACATCGAAGAGACTGGTACAGAAGAAATAAGTGTACGTGAAGTAGTAAAAAAACTGTCTTTATTCTGAGGACAAGGACTCAGAAAAGGCAACTGTTCAAAGAAGTGTACTACTAAGAAGTGTTTCTGCAAATCAGCTGATCTACATTGTAATTCAAAATGCCATAACAGTTAACCTTGTTGTAACAAGTAGTAAGAGGCATTAAAGTTGTAGTGTTAAAGAAAAACATACAACATTTTTCTTATTTTTTAAATTTTATAATTTTTATTGTTAGTTTTTTCTGTGCTATGAAATTAATTTTTTTTTAATTATTGCCATAATTATTATTCAAAATTATTGAAATCTAGTCAGTAGTTATCGAGAGAATTGTGCATTAGTTCAGCTTTGTAAAATTGGATCTTATTTGTGAAATGGCGTAAATATTGTATTTTTTATATTTATTTCTTGTAACTCTGTGAAAAATAATTCTAAGAGAGTTCCGTAATCTTAAATCATACCTTATTTTAATCAATTTTACAATTTATATCATAAATTAAAAATTAAAGTGTGTTTTACGGTTTTGGGACGCACTGTATACAATATATCTGCGAATGGAAAATCCTATCATAAGTAAACCCTCGTTTCGGGCTTTTACCGGAAGGTGTTGGTAAGTCCTAGGTTTTACCGCAAAGGCTTGGTAAAAGGCCGAAATGGAATCATATTATAGCATACTTCGGACTTTTACCAAGGCACTTTGGTAAATCCTAGGTTTTACCGGTAAAACCTAGCTTTTACCAAACTTCGAGTTTTACAGTAACATATATATATATATATATATATATATATATATATATATATATATATATATATATATACTAGTTATCAAAATTTAAGGAAAAATCACAAAAAGAGGGATAACACGTTCAAAACTAGGTCAATCTGTTTAAAATTTAAATATGTTGTTAAGTAGAAGGTGCTGAAGAATACTACATTATGCAAAACAGTGGAACTGCAGTCAGAATACGTCATTTGCGAGAAGCATAAAAGTCCATGTTTCAGAGCAAGGCGGCAATTGTCGCTGCGAGGCTGAGATTAGACATCTAGCATAGCCAAATTGAAACAATGACCTCCAGGCATCATTTGACCGAAGAATTGCGTTGGCGAACTATTGAGAGACTAGAGGCAGGTAAAAGTCACACAGAAGTGGCCAGATGGCCAAATGTGAGTCCGTCTGTGGTTCATAGACTTTGGCAACAATTTATAACAAAGGATTCGGCATCCAGGAGGTTCAGCCAAGGACGGCCATACGCTACGACGAGTGCTGATGACCGATATTTATCATTATGCGCACGCAGGAATAGAACCGAAACTCCGACTGAACTCCGTCTGGACAGATCCTCCCTCGTTGCAAGCTCCGGAAGGTTGGTATGAACCTCAACCGTGCGTAAAAGGCTTCAAGGAGGTGGTCTTTTTGCTAGATGACCAGCCATTTGCGTCCCGCTCACGTCACGCCGTAGGCGGGAACGTTTGCAGTGGGCCCGTCAACATGTCCACTGGACGCGTGATCAATGGAGGGCTGTTCTCTTTACGAATGAGTCCAGGTTTAGCCTCCAAAGCGATAGTAGGCGAATTTTGATTTGGACAGAACCTGGAACTCGTTTTCATCCATCACACATCCGTGAAAGAGATGCATACGGATCAGGCAGTGTCTGCGTTTGGGATGGTATCTCTTTGGGTGGACGCACAGACCTCCGTGTCTTTCCCCTTGGAAATGTGAATGCTCACACCTATAGAGATGACATCCTTGATGCTTATGTGCGCCCTTATTCCAGACCAATAGGTGATGCGTTCGTGCTACAGGACAATAACGCGATACCGCTCAGGGTTCGCATCGTAGGCAGGAACATCGTTTCGAATCGTTTCTAACTGCTGTGAGAGTTCCTTTTCCTGACATTGACAACGGCCGAGGTGATTCTAGCAATATATTGGCAGTTGTAATGAATGTGACAGAGGACGGTTTCTACCGACTTGAAACTTCTGAAGGAATTTTAAAAGAAGTATATGCGCGATCACAATTCACTTCATGCCCTAAGAAATTGCTTTGAATTGAATATATTGTTGACCACGAAATTCCTCTTCGGTCAGTTGCAGTTGCTCAGTCCAGTAGAAGCTGCCAACGATTCGTCAAATGTATGTGTAAAACAAAGTGCCAAAATATGAAATGTTTTTGAGTGAAAAATGTAATGAAATGTAATTCAAAATGTCATTCAAGCCTACCATGTTGCAACAAGTAGGTTAATTTTGATTTTTTATTTTTTAGATGGAAATTTTGTTTCCCTTTATAAGAAAGGCATAAATTTTGTTTTGTACAGCATTCCTTTTTCTTTTATTGAATATTTTTTTAGTGGCACTCTCATTATTTTTTCAGAATAACATTTGTATTTTTGAGGAATGCACGTCATTTATATAATAGCCTTATCAGAATCTTTTTTCATACTTTACCTAAATAGCATTTGTCATTCTATAGAATGCGTAGCTATTATATACAAAGCCTAGGGAAAGTATGTAATAATTCTCATATTTCATACTTTGCCTAAAAACGTCCGGCATTATATACAATGCCTAGGCATTCTATACAATGCCGGCGTTTCATACTTTACTGGTAACATATGTTTATATATATATATATATATATATATATATATATATATATATATATATATATATAGATATAGATAAATAATTAACAGAAAAGTGTAAAGTTAAAAAGGTCATATTGGATTTTACTTGTAACATTACTTATAAAAAATTTCTATTTGATTGAAAAGTACCCATTTAAGGAAATTTAAAGATAATTTACACTTTTAATCAAAAGTAATATACTTAAAATCTTCTGAACCAATAACACTGTTAAAATTGACGTACGATCTACAATTTTCTGAAATATATGAGTTTTCATTGAAACACGTCAATTAAATCTGTATGTATATATATATATATATATATATATATATATATATATATATATATATATATATATATATATATATATATATATATATATATATATATATATATATATATATATATACAGTACTGGCCTTAATGGATGACTCATTTGTTTTTTTCCCATTCATAGTGACGTATTGGTGCCAGATGTTTGTTTTGACTGTCTGCCAAAGTGCAGGTGTTCTTGCTTGGCATTTCGTTAGTTCATTAGTTGTGTTCGCCGTGTGTTGGCGTACAAATTTTTGCAGAAGTGTGAAATACTATAAAAATGCCTGGTAAAAGAATTTCACGCGAAATGCATGCACAAATAAAGATTCTGAGCGAAGAAGCTTATAGTACTCTCGAAATTGCTGCCAGATTACAATTGGCACAAAAGACAGTTTCCAGGTCTATAAGTAATTTCAAAACAACCGGAAATTATGGATATTCAAAGCCAAAAGGTCGTCCCAAGAGCATCAGCAAGCGCATGGATGAGTCCATAATTTTGGCAGCCAAGAAGTCACCCAGAAAATCAGCGAAAGCAATCCAAGCTGGTTTACCAAAAGATGTTAATATCCCTAGCCAAAGAACAATCCGCAGGAGGCTATCCAATGCCAATTAAAGTCCTACAAGCCTGCTAAGAAGCCTAAATTGTCTCCCCAAAACCTTGCTGACCGACTGACATTTTGTAAAAAGTATCAGGATTGGACTGTGGAGCAATGGAAACATGTGATGTTTTCAGACGAGACTCAAGTATCGCAGTTTTAAGCATTTTGTAGAAACATACGACGGCCTCCCAATAAAAGAGGCATTATTCTCACCGTGAAGTATGCTCAAAACTCATGGTCTGGGGAGCCACTTGTGCCAAAGGAAGATGTGGATTGTGGTTCATGCCTGAAGACACATCAATTAATGGAACTGTTTATCTCGATGTGCTAAAAGAGAAGTTACCACGTTTATGAATATCAACCAGTGTACACACTTCCAACATGATGGAGCATCTTGCCACCAGACTAAAGCTGTTAAGACATGGATTGCAAAGCAGGCGTATCAGATCCTTGGGCCGTGGCCCGGAAATTCCCCGGATCTAAACTCTATCGAGAACTGTTGGGTAATTTTAAAGCGCAAAGTTGCTGAGCGCAACCCCACTTCACTTTCGGACTTAAGAGAAACTATAAAACAAGTGTGGATTACAGAAATTACATCAGACTATTGCGAAAAATTATGTATTTCCATGCCTGATCGTATCCAAGCTGTATTGGAAAAAAAAGGTTTCCACACCAAATATTGAACCCTTTCTCAATTATGTATGTATATTGTGCTTATATAACTAAAATTAATCATTCCCATAAAATACTTAGTTAAATGCAATTATTCTTGTGCATTCATAAACATCACAGTTTTTTGTGGTGAGTCATCCATTCTGGCCAATACTGTATATATATATATATATATATATATATATATATATATATATATATATATATATATGTATGTATGTATGTATGTATGTGTGTGTGTATGTGTGTATGTTCCAGAATCACTCTGGAACCCCTGGAGCAATTTCAACCAAACTTGGTACACATATCACTTACAATGTGGAAAGAAACACTGGTGGTAATAAGACACCCCTAGCTCCCAGGGGACACCCCTATGGGGGCAGGGGGGCAGGGGCACTTGTAAAAATAATCATAAACGAATAATATTAGTGTCGAATCCAGAGTTTTTGGGGTCGCTGAGATTTATAGTGACACTCCCGATGCCGTCTATGTGCAAGTTTAGCACCCCATCAGCATTGGGAGGATGAGGGAGGGGGAAGAAGGGGTAAATATAAAATGTCCATAATACCGAGAGTAGTGTCAAAACAATTGATTTCGGGGTCGCTGAGACGAAGAGTGACATTTCTGATGCTTTTTAGGTGCAAGTTCAACCCCCCAGTAGCTTTGGGGGGAGGGGGTGGGAAGAAGGGATGAATATATAATATCTAAAATTACCGACAGTATTGTCAAAACCATAGTTTTCGGGGTCTCTGAGACGATAGTGACATTTCTGATGCTGTTTAAGTGCAAGTTCAGCCCCCCCCCCCCTATTAGCATTGGGGGGAATGGGGAGGGAAGAAGGGGTGAATATAAAATGCCCATAATACCGAGAGTAGTGTCAAAACCATAGTTTTCGGGGGTCGCTGAGACGAATAGTGACATTGCTGATGCCGTTTAAGTGCAAGTTCAGCCTCCCATCGCCATTGGTAAGGGGGAGGGAGTGGGGGGAAAAGGAGAAAAATTCTAAACTGACCGAGATTAGTGTCGAATTCATTGTTTTCGGAGACACTCAGAGGAATATAGGAAACTAAAAATGTTGTTTATAATCATGTTTTGAGTAAAATTGATAATAGAGTGAATTTGTAATTTTAATTTTATTTTTATACTTGCTTACTTTTAGTATGTAAATTAAATTACTTAGATTTTACACTATAGGTAGAATCCATTCCTTTTCCTTTGTAATAAAAAAATTGGGATTAATAAATACCCGGGCACCGCCGGTCAAATAGCTAGTTAGCTATAAAAGTTGCTTGGTTTGATCTGAGTTAAAAAATGCAAAGGCCAGCTAAAATTGGAGTTTACTGCAAATAAGATAAATGAACATTTTATAACATGACATAAAAACAGGTTATTCAAATTTGAATACTTTCAAGAATCTTAGCGTAATATTTAAGTCTTAAAAGGTTTTGAATAAATAAATAACATGGAATGAAACATTGTTATTAAATCAAATGCTACACCCCCCCTACTGTATTAAAAAATGAGTATTTATTTCCTTACATCTAAAAGGAGTTTGTGATATGGCTTTCTACGTAAAAGGATACTGAATTTACATCGGAAATTTAGAGACTATGTGTAACGGTATAAGAAGAACACGTTATGAATATGTAAATGCAAAATAAATTTCCTTCGAGTTAAGGAAGCAAAATATTTTGTATGTGAAATGTGTTTCTTATTTAAAGTCATCCATCCAAAATGGGTTTTTGAGCGTAAGTGAAGTGTTTATTTCCATACAGCACCGAAGTGAATTGATGCTGAAAAATATAGTGACTAATTTGCTCATGCGAAATATATGATAAATATTTCTCAATCTGAAAGGTATGTTATAAGCAAAATATCCCCAAATTATTTACAACTCGTAAACTTAACTGTCGAATTTTTGACTCCTTAATCCATGAACATAAAAAGTCCACCAGCCAGTAATTTTACATATAAAGTAATTAAGATACTTTTGCGCAACTTTGTTTCTCACGTTCCGTCCTCATTAATCACTAGATTTCCAATATATTAGGTTACGTTTTACGTGGCGAATATTTTGTGAGTACATGATGAATTTAATTTTTTATCAATCTTTCACTTTTTTGTGCTTACCTTCATAAAATTACCTACATTAATATTTTTTATAAACACCACACTAAGGATTAAAAAAAACTATCATATATATATATATATATATATATATATATATATAGTTCATCGATGAATGAAATAATCTTCGACAGGTGATTCTTTTAAAGATGCGTAATATTTACATTGATGTCTCTCTTTTGTTATGAAACTTTAATATTCTCCGGCAAGACCGCCAAGTTGAGGGTAAATTTATTCCCCTTTCAGATCAGTTGCAGCAACTGCCCTTAGTTTCACTTGTCTTCACTTTTCAAACTGCTTTCTTTAGATAAAAAGTTCTCTACATTTACAACACGAGCGATGGGTAACAATCACTAATGGACATAGGAGTTCTGTCATGGTGTAAATTATACAAAGACTGTCCTGATGCACTGTGCACAGTAACTTCTGGAAATCGAACTGCAGTTTTGAAACATACGATAGAAGATTTCTAAGAGTTGTGAGAAAAAAGTAAAAACACCTTGATCTATCGAGGCGTTTTTGAAGCAATAAGACAGTGCATTGTAGATTTTTGTACCATGGGACAGCTCAGATCTATACCATATGAGAAAGGTCCATACAATGCGACGAGATAGGAACTCTTTTTAAAATTTTAAATAGTGACACTATTTTTTAATGTTTTTGTTGTTGAAACTTAGAAAGCATCATTATTGTGGTATGATCTCACCAACGATGAAGTTATAAATACATGAAATAAACAATTGAATCCCCCCAACAAAATGCGAATTATATTAATCAAAAAGAAGCTTGACAAATAAGATCATAAATATGGTAAATATGGCTTTTGATATCCCCTACAAGTATATACGTAATATTCGAAAACGAGACTGAAAATTATTTGACGAGTTCAATATTTATAGTCTGAAAAAGGGAGCTGTCGATAGTCAGCCTCTTGACTCATGTATGATGTCTGAAAGCCCTCTGTATATCACTATATGTTTTCTCTCATTCACTGCAGTTTGCAATATCTATATATATAAAACACTTCCGTAACTGACTGACTCACTGACTGAATCAGTGACATACAACGCACAGACTAAACCGCTGGACCTAAAGGGCTGAAATTTTGCATTGCGATTCTTCTTATAGTGTAGGGGTGCACTAAGAAAGATTTTTGAAACATTTTCTTAGATTTTTTAAAATTACATTTTTAAGCTGTTTTTGTAACTTTTTTTAAGTTTGCATAATTTGAGGGTTATAAAATTTATATCATGAGAAATATCATAAAAATTCTTTCAAAATGAAATCTCTTTTGAATCTTCACCTCCAATTTCTGATTTTTGGTGAATTTTTAAGGATTAATTTTTAGAATTTAACTTATTAAATGCTGATCACGTGATTACGTTTTATGGTACTTTAAATTAACTTCTTGTCACGTTCATAGCAACGAAATAGACAATAAAAATCTTTTTTTTCTTGCTAATGCGGCAGACGTTTGGAAATTATCCCTAAAAATATTAAAATACAGTAAAAGATAAGTATCTCAAACTGTACTATATTAACTGTACTATATAATTCAGTGTGTTCTATTAGATTTAATAGGAATATTTTCTTCTACATTATTTTGCCTATAAAATAATCCCTTTCGATTTTTTTATAAATATATATTTTTTTTACATCAATTGCATACATTGATCGTTGTATTTATTATAAATATATTAATATATTTAAACATATTTTTGGCATTAATTGCATACATTGACTGTTGAATTTAATTTGAATGTACTCCGTAGCGAAATACGGGTATTCAGCTAGTTTCATATACGAACGTTCATCTAACAAGAGAGTAATATATTTATAATTATCCTCAAAATCGGAGATTAAAGGTAGAACTAACTACTTAAACAGAAGTAAATAGTGCTCATATTACACACTATAATACTGACCATTGAAAAGCAGCAAGCTTTCACTGCTTTGTCTCGACACTGGTAAATGAAGGAATATTTTATAACAAAAAAACCCTTTTCTTAAAGAGAAATTTATAAAATTAATTTTAAAGCTCTAGTTTTATGTTTAACCATTTAGATACAAATCTCGGAGAACCTTTAAAAATGGTTATAGTATTGTTGGACCTTCGTGGAATGCAGAAAAATTTTTTACTTACCTGTATTAAGCGAGAGATAAACACATATATATATTTATTCGCGATACAAACATTGTTCGAATGAATATTCAGGGAACGGCCCTGAAAATAATTTCATTCCTGCGGCAAAAGACACAGCACAAGTTTTGGACGGTTGCCAACTCGAAGACAAAAGTTTCACGTTGTATAATTACATACATATTTAAATGTCAAACATTTCTTATCTCTTTTTATGAACGGCAGAAAAGTTTTCAAAACACAATTTCATAAAACTTGAAAAATATACATTTTTCCGGAAAAATTAGTTTCCTTAGCAGCAAAAGAAAAAAGTGGACTATAAACCAGATCAAATGCAACTTTTTCGAGAAAAATGTTTGTTAAATGAAAATGTTTTGAAATTCTTATTTCTATTATTTTTGAGTTTGCGCAAAGAGTAATCCATGCTTGTTATTTTTTGGAAAAAATAAATCTTAGACAGCATTTTGAGTCACGTTTTTATGTTGTTCCTATTTCTATTTATCTCAATCAACATTATTTAAGCAAAGAGAGTTATTTATTTTCCTGAAAAAGTTCCATTAAACTCTCTGTAGTCTTAATGAAATAAAAATTATATAATTATTTATCTCTCTACAGTGGTTTTTTTGTATGTATATATATATATATATATATATATATATATATATATATATATATATATATATATATATATATATATATATATATATATATATATATATATATATATATATATATATATATATATATATATATAAACATATGTATATATATAAAACAGTTCCGTAACTGACTGACTGACTGATTGACTGAATAACAGATAACGCATAGACAAAACCGTTGTTTTCTTTCTTTATGTCACAATCCGGTTCCGTACCTCGTCCGTCTCTTTCACTCAGCTCTCCCTTTCATCCACTATTTTGTTTAGCAAAGGATGTTTTTCCGTGAACTCTGTATGCCTTCGTGACTTTCGATACCATAGCTCGAAAAACACCAATTAGCCTGGGGGTTGCAGCAACAGATACTCCAATTTAAACTCGCTAAAACTATTTGCACTTTTCGCATGGTCTGTAAGGTTTGACATTTTACGCTGTCCCCCCCCCCCAAAAAAAAAAAAAGCACGATGCCCTTAGCTTCATTACTGCTACCTGACAGTAGAATAACACATACACTATATTATGTAAAAAAATACCGTTGGAGAGACTTTTTTTTTAAGAAATACGAAGCACATTCACAAACACCACTGATATTGATAGGTGTTTCCATTATTTTGATAACCACCTGCATATATATATATATATATATATATATATATATATATATATATATATATATATATATATATATATATATATATATATATATATATATATATATATATATTAATAAAACATTATTAAACCTGACAACACCAGCACAATTCATCAACCTGAAAGATGAAGAATATAAATGACCGGGGGGAGTTGTGACCCCCAACACTCCGGTTAAACATGTTTGTACCTAGGTATATATATATATATATATATATATATATATATATATATAATATCATACCATACCTATTGATTACTGGTAATAAAATCTGGCGATAAAATAAAAGAATTAGTGGCATTCCCATTCAATTAGATATCTCCTTGCGAAATTGAAGATGATTTGATACACTGCACATAGGGAGAAGAAAAAACAAAGTTAATTGTATTATTCCCCTATGACAAACTGCCGATGATCAAATCCAGAGTTCATTAGTGGGGGAATTCTTCATAATATTCTATCCGGCTCATCCCTGCACATCCCCAGCTTCCTGAAGAGGCTATAATTATGGCCAACTCCGCGGCAGGGAAAGAGAAACGGTAATAAACAGCATTAGGGTGGAAAGGCAATTATATGGAAAGAGTAAGATTCACCCTATATGAGAACCAGGTGAAGTGTCACACGTGTGAATGACAGGTTCATTGAAAGATGAGGTAGTCAGAGGCCGAGGCATGCTTTAATTAAAACTGCTTACAAAACAATATTCAGCCCCCCGCGAGTAGGATGAGAGTGGCCGGGCTTCTTAAGTATGCACCGCGCAATATGTAACGTATAGCATTGGCATGCGCATGTTAATGCATTCACAACAAAGCAAGATACCTCGTCTGGAGCGTGCTGATCGATTTTCCCAATATTGCAGAAATAACAGTAATAATAAGAAAAACTGTTTTATTTAATTCTGTCAACTGATATAAATCATAGAACTATTTTCCAATGAAAAATGTTAGCAGTATTTTCGATTACTGATAACGAAAACATTATTTTCTCGGTGTAATACTTATTTTTGCACGTAGAAACATCGTTCTAAGTTCTTGCGTTTCTTTCTTATTGATGCATATATCCTTTAGTATCAGCTAAGCCATCATAAATCTTTATTCAGAGCCTTTAAGAGGGGGTGGTTAAATTAATATGGTATATTGATCCGTAATAGCTTCCGAAAATGTATTGCTTTAATAAACAGGTGCCTAGATCATATATAAGGAACTTACTAAAAATAAAACTATGCGTCGAATATTTTAAATCCTTTTACAAGAACAAGCAACATGTGTGGTGTCATGTAAACTCGTTGATTTGAATATTTCGCTGTCGCAGAAATTTCAATGAAACGGTATATGTATGTTGTACAGAGTGTTTAAAAATATAAATATGGAGAGAAATTTATTCAAGATAGTTTTACATTGTCAAAGAAAGTACTAACAACAAAACATATTCCATGACACACTGAATAAGAAAGCATTTGTAAGCAAACAAGAACATTTTCTTAAGAAAAGACATTTATAGATAACTTCGCCACAGTGTAACTTTATGAAGGTTCTGAACCCATCATAAATATTAAAGATTAATGATTAAATCACTGTATTTGACTACAATTTATGCTTTTACACACGAGTTTCTCTTTGTATCTATCTTTACACACACACACACACATATATATATATATATATATATATATATATATATATATATATATATATATATATATATATATATATATATGTATATATATGTATATGTATATATATATATATATATATATATATATATATATATATATATATATATGTGTATATATATGTGTGTGTGATAAAAACAAAGGAGAGATGTCGGAGGACAGGTAGTACTAATCTTTAATGATAGTTGTGGCGGGGACCGGCAACACCGGCCGGTACATTGTAACGAAAAATTGAGCGGCGTGTGCAATTCAGCAAACGTGTGCCTGGCACGAAGAAGAAAAACTTGGAAATCCAACACCAGAAAAGAAGAGGCAAAAGTCCGGTCACATTTTCAAAGGTTTATTTCAAACATACTTCCTACTTGACAATTTATATGTCGGACAAGCGTACATCAACTAAATTTTTCCGGAGTATTACAGACAAAGGGCCAAAAACCCCGCAGCGGAAAAACTACATGTTGCTAGGACGGAGATCAGACACACAAGACGCGCGAAACTCTAGTTTAAGGCCCTTGAGCACAGGCGCACTGAACTTTTAACGTGACACCTGACCTCATCACGCCGCATCGGACGAGATCACATCATAGCTTCTAGATAAATCTTCTTATATAAGCTTTCTGTCCGCATGTGGACTTCGGGGAAGATGTAATAGATTAATTTGGTTATTCCTAGGTCAAATTTAAATGAGGGATAATGTTCTGTTCCGATAAGACAAATTAATGAAGGGAAAAGATTGAAATTCGTTTCCCATATATATATATATATATATATATATATGTATGTATGTATATTCATTATGAATTGTGTATGTAGACATGATGATATGAATAGGCTGGTATATTGAGAGATCCTGAGAATCAAGATCATTCGACAGCGAAATAAGGAGCATGCTAAAAGAAATTTATGCTCAGTGATGCCCTTACCCTTACTACCCAAATTTTACATTTCATAAATGTCATTAATGGAATGTTTAAGTGTAAAATTATTTTACCTTAATCAATGGGTATATCAAAAGTAGGAAAAAAATCCGTATAAGATTTTATTTTCTCTGATGTAAGAAAAGTTTAAAAATATATTATATAGAAATATTCTAAACACTATGCCTTTTGTGTAAGTAGATATATATGCTGAATATTAAAAAAATATATTCAGTAGTTAAAAATTATAGAAAGGAAAAAATAATAATCTCAGAATTAAGTATGCTGTAAAAGTCTTATACTTCTGCCTCTTGTGTTTTACTCTGACTTTACTTATATATATATATATATAAGTAACTTTACTTATATATATATATATATATATATATATATATATATATATATATATATATATATATATATATATATATATATATATATATATAATATATATATATATATATATATACATATATATATATATATATATATATATATATACATATATATATATATATATATATATATATATACATATATATATATATATATATATATATATATATATATATATATATATATATATACATATATATATATATATATATATATATATATATATATATATATATATATATATATATATATATATATAATATATATATATATATATATATATATATATATATATATATATATATATATATTTGCAGTTCCAGTTTACAACCTCTGAAAGTATATTCTACTATCCTCAGCTACTCTCAAATCCTAAACTAAGAACCATAGCCAGTTGAAAAAAATACCGAACGAAACTAACACACGAATGTTTTGGCCGATTATTTATTCTGCCCACTATCCAAGGTTCATAAAAGGAAGGAAGGAAAATATATCTTTCTATTTTTATTGTCTTTAGTAAGCAATATCTCCCCCCATATATATATATATAAAATATTCCTGCAACGTGTTTCTCATTCCTGAACAGAAACGTCTGCTCTACATTTTCTCGATGATCATAGAAACTTTCTCTCCGGGTGGTTTACTTTAAGCAGTGCACATCCAAAGATTTAACGAACAAAGGAACGTGGATGGAAAGCTTCTGTGTACGGCTCCGGCTTTTGGCCATACAAAGCCCACTTTTGGGTCAAAACCGCATTATTCCCTCGAATGGGCAGTAAATGGACCGAGCGCTTGTGATCGGACACCGACAATATGGCGAATTAGGGCGAAGTGAAGCGAGCTATTCAGTTAGAAAATACACCAACTTTCTTCATACTTCAGCCTTTACTTTACTCTTTTTATTGTTTATGTCAATATTGCAAATGGGAAATGCTTGTACTGATGTTTATATATATATATATATAGTGGGTCTTGTGTGTTTTATTTCCAAATTTCAGAAAAGTGTGTAATTACGGGAGAATTTCTTTCTATTCAGACTGCTCTTACCTTTTTATTAACGTAAAGAGAAACAAAATAAGTCGACATATATTATTTATTAAATATCAGTGGTATATATATATATATATATATATATATACACAGTATTTTAAACATAACAGTCACTAGACGAAAATTCTTTTCAATAAATTTTAAGTTAAATAAAAATAATTCTCTTTATATTTTTCCTCTGTTTTACGTTAGAAATAAAAATCAGTCTTTCGTCGATTATCCCCTATTAAATTTTATATTGATCCCGTAAAGGTTTTCGTAATCAAATATTTACATTATGGTATGCATAGAATTGTGCCACCGTATTTTGTAATATGAACGTGCATAAAAGTATTACCAAATTATTAGAAAATCCTGTGGATTAATTCTGAGAATTCTATGAATAGAAACTCTGAAAATGGTAACTCTTTACAATATTATCACTAGAAACTTGCCCTAACTATCTCCAAAGTGTGTGAAAACATTTATTATATGGTTATGTGTATATCCATTATATGGTTATGTGCATACAAAGTAACTGTTCCGTGAATATTCATATGAGTGTTTAATATTTGTATAAAGAGTCCTCATTGGTGAGAAATTATACACATTCCTAAGAAATAACTTGGTAGATTCAAACAACGTT
The DNA here is from genome assembly GCA_907164885.2 of Dolomedes plantarius. Lineage (NCBI taxonomy): Eukaryota > Metazoa > Arthropoda > Arachnida > Araneae > Dolomedidae > Dolomedes > Dolomedes plantarius. The sequence goes on along the minus strand of OU015491.1, from coordinate 114,060,800 downwards.
TATTTACATCAACGCTATGATATATCTATGTATTTAAAATATGTTCCTGTTCGTAATTGTGATTACATTATTGATCTTAATCTTTAAAGATTATATTTTTTGTTGATTGGTTTATTTTTTTTTTTTGCAATGATGTATATAAATACATTGTTAAATTTTATTTTCTATTGCAGGTAATTTTTATGCTGTTTGCAGTGCAGTTAATATTCTGTTTAAGGTAATGTTTTTTTTTGTTTTTTTTATACATATCATGTGATAAATTGATTCAAAGATACATTTTTAACAATTTTTTCCCGATTATAGAAAGAGGGAAATATATTAATTTATCTAATTTTTTTCATTTTTTATTTGATAAGATTTCTTCTAAAGTATATTAGAGAATTCTTAGAATTCAAAACAAATGTGTCGTCTATACTCCTCACCACCACAAAAAAAAATATTAATCATGATTCATATTTTGTAGAATGTCAGCACTTATTTCTATTTTAAAATTAAATGGTGCTTGTGTATTCAACACAACGTATTAGCACTTCTGAATAGTTCAAAACTTTTTTTTTCTTTTAAATAAGTAAATTCTTTCAAAAAATACCTTAAGGAAAACAAACAGTTATTAATACTTAGACATTCAATATTAGTTGTATTGTAAGTTATACAGAAATGTTGAAAGGTGACATTTTGCTTTGTGTATAATTTCTATATATTGTGCGTGTGTATATATATATATATATATATATATATATATATATATATATATAACCAGCGAAATTTCGTAAAAAGTTATCCACATTGTCTGATATCCATAAACTTATTAGTGAATTTTCTTTAGGTTTTCCTTCCTCAATAAGGTATCATAGCAAATAAAAAAAAATATCGTTCAAAATTTTTTAATTAAAAAACCTGAAAAACTACTACTACAAGTATTTATATAAAATGGGTTATATATAAAATTATCTTATAAATACATAGATATTTATCCTTAATTAAATTTTGATATCTTATTAAATTAAGTAGGATAATTTAATAAGAAGTCTCTCATGTATTATTTGAAGGTATTTTATATTTATATAAAATTAAATCTCAGTGCGAGGAAGTGAATTTTTTTAAAAGTGAAAAAAAAAATTGTTTTTATTTCTACTGAAAGAGGAAATCTTAGAAGAAATGCTTTGTCAAAGCATATCAAAAATCTCCTGGGCATCTAGAATTTTGATCACGTTCCGTATCATTTGAACTGGCATGTAGTTATAGAGTATTTTTTTACTACATGCTTAATTAATAATGAATATGTTTTAGTTAATATAATCATGTATAATTAATTTATACATGTTAATTAATAATTAAATTTTGTTACTTATTTCTCTAATTCATTGGATCATAAAATAAGGACAAGCTTCCCACTCATTTATTTTTTATAAAGAAAAAGAAGTTACATTTCATCCAAAAAAATATTTTACTTTCACTTTAAAATTTAATCGTTGATAAATAATGTAAAGTCATGAAAAAAAAAAATGTGTTACTGAATTTTAAATTATATTACTGTACTTTCAAATCCCTTAATTATTTTTTCCACATACTTTAATATATGTATGAACTTAAACACGCATAAATATGCATCCCTCAATGACTTCTTTAAATTTATTTATTTATTGCAAATGCCCAGAAGATTGGCTATGACGCCATTAGTTCCAGATAAAGGGCGAGACTGCTGGCCATTCATTTCAGGGGGCTTTCTGCAGGTGGCCAGCAGTACCTCCTACAAGCCGGTTCCGTAATTTTGAATGAAGCAACGAGACCGGAACACGACCCCGTACCTAAAGAGGTAAATTTGAGAACTTGAAGGACATTTCAGCCATGACAGCTTATACGTGCACCGGCCACCGTTAGTGAACATGGTGGTGGATTTGTCAACGACGGGCACCGAACCACTGATGTTCCGATCACTCACTCGCTGCGTTTGCCAACTGGGCCACCGCTGCCCTACTTCTTTAAATTGATTATAATTCTTTTCTATATTATTAAACAATTAAATGTAATAGAAACATACAAAATACATCCTTCAAAATTAAATGTCAATTTTCCTTGTTCTTCATTGTTAACGTAATGTACACCAAAATTCTCAATCTATAATACTGAATTTATTTCCGAAAGTTTTAATGAATGCTTTATTTGGCCACGTTCGGCATTTTACATAAGTCTAGGTACTTCTAGATACTATTTCACGAGTAAAACATTTTACTTTGGCATTAAATCTTAAGCCTTAATATGTAATGTTAACTCGTGCAAAAAACAATGCTACTTAATTTTTATTTATTTCACTGTATTTAACCCCTTAGAAAACCCGTAATTAAAGTTTTTTCACATACCAAAATATATGTATGAACATATACGAGTACAAATATGTATCACTCAATGAATTCTTCAATTTAATTAGGATCCTTTCCGATATAATTAAACTATTGAAGGTAATAAAAACTAAAAAAAAAAACGTATTTTTTTGGTGTAATGCTGAGGCACTTTGTGAGACATTCGCCTTTTCTTATTCACTGCAATTTACTGGTTACTTTATTATGGGAACACCATATAGGTGAGCAGGCAGTGCTCCATATGAGGGGAACGACATGGAACAGACCAAGACTTATTCGGGATTTCAACCCACGCCCACTGCCACTATATCACGTGGGCGGCAAATTTAAAGATCTGTTTGTTTCCGCTGAGGAACAACAAACAAAATCGATCCTTTAAAATAAAACATGCAATTTCATTGGTCTTCATTGTTAGTGTAATGTACACCGGTAATTGGAAATCTTTAATATTCAACATACTTCTGAAAAGTTAAATGAAAGCTGTATTTAGCCACGTTCGGCATTTTACGGACCTCTAGACAGTACTTAAAAAAATTTAACTTCACTTTAAAATTTATGCTTTAATATGCAATATTAGTGCTTGCAAAAAACAATTTTGTTGCTTAATTTCAAATTATATCACTGTACTTTTAAAATTCCTAATTAATTTCTTCTTCAGGTACTTTAATATATGTATGTACTTATACGCGTGCAAGTATATATCATACAATTCCTTCTTTAAATAAATTATAATACTTTTCTACATTATTAAACTGTTGAATGTAATGAAAACAAACAAATCAATCCTTTAAGATATAACATGCAATTTCATGGTCTGTCATTGTTAACGTAAGCTTTAATACGTTATACTAAGGCATGCAAAAAATATTTTGCTACTTAATTTTTAATTATATCACTGCGCTTACCAAACCCCTAATTATTTTTTCACGTACTTAAATATATGTGTGTATTTATACTACGACAAATATGTATCACGCAATGACTTCTTTAAATCAATAATAATCTTTTCCGAAATTATTGAACTATCGAAGGTAATAAAAACAAACAAAATAGATCCTTTAAAATAAAACATGCAATTTCATTGTTCTTCATCGTTAGCGTAACGTACACTGAAATTCTCAATCTTTTAATACTGATCTTATTTCCGAAAAGTTAAATGAATGTTTTATTTGGCGACGTTCAGCATTCTAAGCACCTCTAGGCTAAATGGTATTTTTGTGTTTAATAAATGTTGGAAAATTTTAATGCACTCTCCTGATTCGGGACTTGCTTTAATGGCTCTTTCTTTTGTATTGGGTTGATAAAAATTGGATTTCTTTTCGCATCGTAAGAATATCTGTCTTTGCTATGCAATATGATTTTATAAACGGTTAAAAAATAACTTTGTTCGCAAATGTGCTCTTTCTGGAAAGAAGAATCAAATTCAATTTTCCCTAAAATCATTTGCGTTCGGAGGGAAAGGAAAAGTTACGTTTAAATAAGCGAGAATTTCGATAATTTTTCCGACGAGTTTTAACAATTAAAAAAATCCCAGAGGTTTCATGGATTTTTAATTTTTTTATAGCAAATTTTAAGGCGTAATATTAAACAAGTACTTATTGAGGAACGATTTTAAATGTTGCAATGCCTAAAATTGTCTCGCGATGTATGAAGTAGTGGTATTCATCATAACTTATTTTGTCAATTTTTATCTGCTTGTGGCGAGAAAAATATTTGAACATAGGAACGTCGTATGCTTTTCTCTGGGGATTTTCGTGAGCGTTATTTTACTGAAACTTCAATTTCTAATGGCTGAAAATTCTGAAAGTGAAGGAATTAATGATAACAATAATAGAAAGTAAAAATAGAAGGATTTTAAAAGTTTAGCTTTTTAATTGATCTCTTCGTTGAATTCCCTAGCGATTGTTATCCATCTGGATAAAAATAATTATGGAAGATCAACATAGCAGCAAAGACTTTTTCTGATAATTTTGAGGGTCATTGGGAAATTTAAAAATTGATAGTAAAAAAAAATAATTTAAAGATAAAAAGAACTTTTTATATACCATGTTTTTAAATTTTCTGTTGAATCATATAAACTTGACAATTCTATGTATTAATAAATACTTAAAATTTTTTTTGATGAATTATCCCAATAAATTGAAAGAAAATGAAGTTAATTGGAAGTTAACTTGCTTTTAATTTTTCGTTCCCGTCCCGGCCGATAGATGGCTGCACATGTCTACAAAACTTAATTAACGGAAAATGAGTTTTATTGTGCTTCAAGATGGCTAAAAGTATTAAAATAATGCATTGTCATCGTCGTGTTCTCAGCTATTCTAAAAGTTTCAAATGTTTAGCTAGTCAGGAAGTTAGTTAAAAATCGATTGCAAGATTTGTACCGGACAAACACACACACAAACAAGAAAGACAGTTAATAAAAACATGGTAAAAATGACTCAAAACTTCTCTTTTAATAATTTTTATTTTTTCTAAAAGTATTTGAATCATTATATATACTTTAAATGCGTATCCAGCTATCCTCTCATTTTGCGTTGACATTTCTAAAAATTTTAAACATGAAGTGTTTGATAACTAAGCAGGGAAAATTTTTCTATTTCGGATAGGAAAGGGAACCATCTCTGGTCTCTCTATATGTCAAACTTACACCCATATATACACGTACACAACTACAAACAGAATAGATCCCTATCTGAAAGTGTGTGATGTTTAAAACAGGATGTTTCTTCATCTTAAATGTTTCGATATGTCTTCGAATGTCGTCGATGTTTGTTTCGATGTCTAAAATGCATCCTTAAAATGTTTTATAATAAATTAATAAGTATTTTAGTAATGGTTTCACATGTTTATTTTCGTCCTACATTTTTAGAATTTCAAGTTGACTCTCCTAAAAAATTGAGATAAAGAAGAATAAGTTGCAGAACTTCTTTCAGTTCTTAATTTTACTGTAGTTTTTTGTTGATATAAAATTCCAAATTCCTAAAACTCTTAAATGTGAATTTAAAAAAATATATCATACAGTGACAGTGAAAACGCGAAAAATAAATATTACCTTTTGAACAATATCTAATTGCACAAAAAGTCATAATGATTTACAAGTATCACTTACTTTGAAATACTACATTAAAATGTGAAATGTATATACGTACAAAAGAAAGACTTACATGCCGGATATCAATTTCAGTTGACAATTCTTGAAATATTAGCATAATTCTGTGGCATTATGGCTGATGTTGATAAGTCCTTTTTTTCCATATTTTAAAAAGTAACTAATTAAAAAGTAGCAAATTAAAAAGTAACTTTCGTTATGAAATATAAAATTGCTCAAATAAATTTTTCAATCCGAATATTCTTTAGTTAATACTCATACTCCACCTCAAGCATATGGCTGATCTTCAATGAAAATTTTTTAATTCGGGACTAAAACATTCAATTAGGGACCAAGTATTACCTCTTTCATTCATAACAGCATTTGCCAATACGAGTAACTTCGTATTTTTTCATGATTCCAGTATCAGCTTTTGCCACATTAAAGAACCAATTGTAAGTGTCCAATTGTAAGTATCAACTTAAAACACAAAATTGAGATTTTTGGACTTATCAACATCTGCCATAATGCCACAGAATTATTCGCATAAGGTATATTTATAGAGATAAAACAGACGAAACGACGTATAGCCATACTGCTTATTTAGAAAGATATATTATTAAAATGATTAATTTTAATCTAATGTACAAGAATTTCTTCAGGGTTTCCTCATTTAAAAAATGCTTTTACATTTTTAATTACAGTGCTCAAAATATTATCGACTACATTATTCGGTTCGTTTATTAGATAATTCTATAGTGGTTTTCGTAAACTCTGATGTCAAAATATGCATATTTTATTAAAGAAAGCCTAGGTTCTGTGAAACCTAGGTTGAATATTAAAGACATAAAATTATATATATAAAGTTCTGAGATTAAAATTTTTGGACTTTTTCAAATAATTGCCCTATAGCAAGAAATTAATTGATTTACAAACGCACAAAGAAGAATTTCTAAGAATCTATAAAAAATCCTGATTTTAACATTTAAGTTCCTTGAGACTTATGGAAAGATAGACATTTTCTTTTATAACTAACGTATTTACATGATTGTTAGAATCAGGATATTTGAGACCATACACAGTTTTTAAACAATGCAAAATTACGGATTAATTTTGGGAGGTTTTAATGTGAAATTCACAGAAAGAAACCCGAAATGAATATTTTTAATGCTGTTCTCTAATTTATTTTACATAACTTGAATTATTTTTTGTACAATATAAGATAAAATATATTCGGCTAATGCACAAATAAATCTGACCTTTTTTTCAGCATAGAGCAGTTATGAATTTGAATGAAATATGAAAAATCGAAGTTTTCTGTGAGTTATACCTCTACATTTTTAGCCAATTGTGTATGCAGACATCATCTCAATTTCCAGCATGTAGTTTGTACATTCCTGAAATTCTCGAAAGATGGTAAGGACCCTCCAGATATGTTGGAGAGAAGCCAGAGGCAATTCATATTCTTTATAATTCTATTTATTTCAGAATGTAGGACAAAAATGTTTTATGACAGGATTGTTTCGAAATATGTTCGTCTCGAAACCAAAAATATCTGAATTTTGAAATTGTTAAGCACTTGAAGAGATTGCATTTTATGCATATCCAGCTGTAGATGCACATATATCTTTCGATGTTTGAGTTGAAAATTTTTACTCATAAAGTCTATTATATATCATAAACATTAAAAGACAAGCATACACCGCAGAATATGCTTGTGCATAAGTGTCGTTTCAGAATTGCAAGTGATTCCAGAAAGCATTTAACAAAATATTTTTGTAAAGAGTTATAAACAGCATATAGGTTACAGTTATATGTACACTTATATGTTCTGATTTATACATTTAAGGCTTTTTTAAATGTTCCCATGAGTAAAATTTCAATCTGCATTCTTCATTTGTTTGACTTTTAGATAAATATTCTGTCTAAAATATCCTATTTATACATAAAAAGGCACACACACACACACACACACACATATATATATATATATGAAATTATTTTGTTCCTCCTTGTACTTTTATTTACATACGTGTATCCATGTTTGTAGGTATGTATTCTTGACCATTATACTTAAGAAATATACTATCTTTTCTTTTGTTTTCTAATGACGATTGTTCTCACTATGACAATTATTATCATGTAACATATTAGTTTTTCAGGGTCACGGATAGGGTAAAATTTAATATGGTATTATGTGCTAGTCTTCATTGAGTGATAAATGACTAAATCATTTGAAATGACTTCAATGATAGAAATAATCCAGTAAGTCATCCGTGATTTTATATTTTAACCAGTCACATAACATTATCTTTCCTTTCAGAACCGAATAGATATAATCAATCCAAATAAGCTGGAGATGTTAACAACCTAAAGCATTCATTGTTATGAAAATTTTTATATGGAAGCCACTGATTCAAAGGAAGTTATATTGAATTAATTGCTAACTTTTTAAGAGGAAATTGTGAGCAATTTGCAACTGAGCAAATTGCATTTGCATAGGAAAAGGAATTCTGACGAATAATAATTCAATTTGCATTCTAGCGTATATCCGAAATTTAGCGTTTAAAATAAATTTTCATACACAACAACACTCGGGTTTCTGGATTCAGGACAAACTAATTTATTGTAATTTATTATAACGTTCTTTTCCAATTACGTATAAACAGAATGTGTTTCTAAAACACATGTTTTCTGTTCATGTTTCCATTTTCCATAAGTTTAACGTTGATTCAATTGACAAATTGTAATATTTTCTACGTACGGTTAAATGTTTTCTTGCATTTCATTTCCGAAGTTCTAGATGTGCAAGTACATAGATATCACACTCTGAAACTATATAAACGAATCATTCACCATCAATTTGTAGCATATTATGTCTTCGAAGTTCCTGATTTCATCAGCAGGCAAAAAAGTACGATTCATACACGAGGAGCGAAATCTGTTCAGATATACTTTTGGTTTGGAAATTTAAATATGTTTTATATTGTACGAAGTCTATTTTAAAATGTTCCCAAACTTCATTAAATATTTTCTGTGACTTAAACTTTAAAGTTTTAGGAACTACGCATCGACGAAATTCCAACCGTAATTTGATACAATATTTCAAAAGCATTTCAACTCCTGAAAGCAATCTTGAAACGTTGTTGTTTTCAGAATTTACGTTCTTGGTAAGTGGTTTTTTCTTACTTCCACTATCATCTTAGATTAATTAAACACTATAAAGAGTCAAAAATATATTTTTCAGAGAAGTTGGAGGGTTGAGAAGTCTCAGTCATTCTGTTTCTCGCCCTAAATCATAAATTAGCAACGTGAAGTTGCTTCAATGCCCTAGTGTAGGAACTGTGAGCTGTCTCTTGACTGTTCAGTCTTTTTTCTTTTCTTCTCACTTTTATAAAGAAGTTGCATTTCAGAATGCAGCTATATGCCTCTCTCAAAAACTTCAATAACGTTCTTGTACACCTTCCCCAGATTAGTATTATCAGTTGATGCCAACTGGTGTCCGGCACTGGGATCAACATAAACTGCATTGGGCCCCTTTTAAATGATTAGGGATCATCAGAGCACGTGAGACGCCTTAAACATTGACCACTGTGACCTTTCTGAGTCAATTATGGGGCAATAAGAGTTAACCAAATATGGCAGGAAATATTTAGCGCTTGTCATAGGGACATGACAGTAGTGTCACGGTCAGGGGCAGGAGAACTGAAAATTACAGGACGAAGTAAAATAATTGCTAAATGTAGGAAAGAAACATGACAAATGACGGGCAATAAAAAGAGAAGGGAAGAAAGCCAGCAATATACCGAAACGAAATTTAGAGATTGTGCTTGTAGCAAGAAATATAAGATAAAAGTTGAAGAAAGTGAGTTGCACGAATAGAAGAAAAGAAGAAAGGGAACACTAAATTTATGATGGCTATAAAACAGGCCACCCTGCTTGAAGCCGAAGCATGGGAAAAAGTTAAATTAGATGGAGAATTTTATAAATCCCGCCCTCGATGCGCATTGGTGAAACGGGGATTGAGAAGAGGCAGCCACGGACGAATGGCGATGGCATGGTAATAATATGACCAATGGAAATTGTAAGAGGCGGAGTCAACATTAATAAGAAAATAATATGAAATGAGAAATAGTGAAGGCACAGAAATCCTAAGAAGGAGAGTTAGTCAGAGTTTTTAGAAATAGAAGTAGCGTCAAGGCACATTCACCTATGAGGAGAGAGAGTTAGAAGTTTGGAGATAGAAGTTGTCGAGCGCCCAGTGTCCCGTGCCGAGGGTCTGCAAGGAGTGACAAATTCAGAGAACCGATGGTGAGAGTGCCCCAGTGTCCCGTGTAGAGTGTCTGCCATGATTGACGGAGCCTTATACCAGGCGAAGAAAGTGCCATAGTTCCGTGCAATGATAAATACAACGAAGTTCGTCATCACGAGTGCCAGCTGCCCATAGTGATTCAACAGTCATCTTCCGAGGTACCGACTTTGCGTTTCCTTTTTATATTGCTATCATTGCTTCTCAGTGTGTAGTCTTAATAACTAATATAGAGCGCGATGAGTATATTGTTTGAATATAAGATGTTAAGGAGATGACCGATAATTCGTAAAAACAATTTAATATGATGTTATGCTTATATATATGAATTAATTTAGTAGTAATGAAGTTGAGAGTAATATGTGTAAATGAAGTACTAAAAGATTGTCATAATAATTGAATGAATTAAATATATGTGTCGTAGTAATGAAGTTGAGAGTAATATATGTAGATGAAGTACGATTGTAATAATAATTGAATGAATTAATATAGGTGTTGTGGTGAATTAATTTAGTAGTAATGAAGTTGAGAGTAATATGTGTAGATGGAGTACGAAATATTGTCATAATAATTGAATGAATTAAATATATGTGTCGTAGAGAATTAATTTAGTAGTAAAGAAGTTGTGAGTAATGTGTAAATGCCGGAGGAAATATTTAGTAACTTGTAGCGTATTATTTATGTGCTTTAATAATCAATAAATTAATTTGTCAGTGTAAACCAGAGTTGTTTCCATTATTTGGGAATCACAATCAATCAATGTACTAACCACAATCTTTAAGCAATGAATTCAAATTTAAAATCATAATCATCATTAATAGTAAAATTAATATATAATAGCCCCCAATCAATTAAACAATACATTACCACTGCCACATTTGGTTCCGTGACGAGGATTCGAACCTGGGTTATTGCCCTTCTACTCAGGAAAACCAATCATATAATTGTAAAACACACATGACACGGAATTAGCAAGGACTTTGCAGTACAATAACTAATATCGATAAACCTATCAGACTAAAAACTAATAAAGGAAATTATAGAGACTTAAGAATCCCAACGAGATTTTCCTGACAATCGTACCTTAAACACGGACAATTCTAACCTTGCTGAATCCATTATGGGACTTTGAAAGTATGCCAATTTCGACCAGAAATAGCAGGATTCTCCGATCCATACAAATGCGGGAACTTTTTGCAAAAACACCGTAAGCATATATGTAGCATTAAAGTTACTTTATCCAGTTACTTTATCCATTTGCAATTTGTAATTGAATAATATAATTCCCTTCGTGCTCATTTCCAACAAACTAGATTCCTATCATCGCGGTGAAAGTTTTCCTTTAAACGCGTAAAAAATCTTTACTTTTTTACTCCTGAAAGCATTTACTGAATAGTATACTTTTCCAGATAAAGATGTGTCCATAATAAAACGTTTCCATGAAGACACAAATTTAAAAAATAAGCATAAAGCACCGTAGAGATTGAGAAACGGCATGCTCAATAAATAATTTTGAAAGTGGCACAAAAAATGAGAAAATCAAAAGAATGTAAATGAGCCACCCAAAGAGATTTGAGCTCAGAGTAGAATATATTAAGAAGTAAAAGTATTACGCCATGAATATAAATCACTTAAACACAGTTGGATATTTTAAAAAGCACATTTTTTCCCATTTTAATAGTGAAATCAGCATAAGCATTCAAGTAAGTAAACTTGAATATTTTTATTTCTCCACTGGTATTGAATTTTCAACTCGGGTATAAAAATTTTAAATAATCTGGGTTAAGAAATTGCTCAAATGGCTGCATTACCTTTCTTTGTGAAAGAAAGCTTTGAAAGAGGGTTTTGTTTAAATAATAGCGGCATTATTTTTGTGAATGTTAGCTCATTTATAAGCAGCATGTCAAAGGACTTTCAAAATCTTTCTTTCTCTGTTATATATGTTCGAAGTTTTATTTATTTTATCTGTATAAATCAGTTACGGAAATAATCATTTCTACTTCAACATAATATAAAAATTTTGTGAAAAAGTTCATTCGTAAAATTTTGAATCTTTTTCGATGTTAAATTGAAATAACGCAAAATATATGCTAACATATTTATAACATAAAACAAAAAACACCGTTTGAAAGCCCATTTCAAAAAAATTAGAAATTTTAGAGAACTTTAGAATTAAAGGTCATCAACCTATGGCTTTTGTATCATAATACATATTGTGCAGGCTTTTGTTTATTTGTTTACTGGACAAATTATTTAACATTAAAATGAAAACAGTAACAAGAAAATTAACTCTTTACTAGAACAAATACTTTGTTTAACGTAAATAGAAAATCCCAATATGGTTATCTATTGCTAAAACTAAAATAAACTATGAATTATTGAAAAATATTTATTTAGCATGAAAAAAACTTATTTTAAATTAAATATAATTTTTAATACATTTCCTGGAGGCAGATATTTCAAATATTCGTTATCCCATAGATTCATTCATGGAATGAATTAATCAGGATACTACATTTCAGTCGATATTTTACGTTAAGACTTTAATTAACGTTCATAACAGTAAGCCACATTTTACTCAGTGATGAAATATGATTCTTGAAAGACTCGAACGCAATCAAATTTTAAACACCCCTTAAGGTCAGTTTTTTAATTTTCTTTATAAATAAACTTTCTATGGTCTATGAGGATAAAAAACATCATGATTTTTCCTAGGTAGCAATAATTTGTTTTATTCGTTTATCTCGCAAATAAATTTTGTCAACATAAACACAACCAGTAAATGAATTTATTGCTTAAAATTAATCATAAATAAATAAAATTAAAATGTTTAGAGCCTTAAACTTTAAAATGCTAAATTCTAAGGGTCAAATTCCATTTATTAACTAACTTTTATTTTAACATATTTAAATTTTTCTTATTTCCATCCTTTACTTTCCTCATAAATTCAACTCTGTATACTGTAGCATTTTTATGGCATTGTGAATTCTTAAATTTAGGAATGATATCTTCAAATCCTAATCACATCGTCCCACAAAATTAGTTTATATAACTATTGCAGAAAATGGTAATTGAACAATGGTTAAAATTACTAATAGTAGCTTATTGGTTACATAATTTTCAACATACTTTAGCCCTAACGCCGAGCATACGACAGTAGTATAAATAACGAGGAATGCCGGCAAAAAATTCTAAAATATCTACATTTAGAAATGCTGATCGCTATTAATTATCATGAATAAATCAACTAACTTCTACTTATCTTCTGAGACATCATAAGACTATTACATCTTGAGAAAATAATGAGGATAATGATATTGGGGATTTTATTCTCGGTGGTCTTAAGTGCACGCGCAGAATGCCTATAATGTAATCTTTCTACCACGAAAGCTATTCTTTTGTATTATAAATGTATGGTTACGTAATCTTACTTTAATACAAATAAATTCCCAATTATAATGTTAATTACGAGAAATTTCTATTAGGGCATATAGAACCCGAACTGCGTTTTGACATAGGTGGAAAATGTGTGGTTATTTCTCGAATAAGATCTGTTTAGTGTTAAATTAGTAAAATTCAAATTATTTCAACTGTAATCGCAAATAAACGAAAACTTTTTTCGTGCTTTATGGTTTGAATTCACTTGAATTTGGAAACCTCCAGGAAAAGAATTAGTTAAACTTTTTGTATTAGATCCGATTCCAGCGGGAGCTTTGACGTCACGATTCAGGTGACTCCTTAATGTATGCCGAACCTAGATATTGTAGCGTACTGGAAATATGGTTTTTTTTTTCCCGAGACCCCACAAGGGCTTGCAACACAGCTGCGTGTTTTTCAAGGAATGTGTTGTTCGGTTCCACCAGTTCGGAACACGTGGGGGGATTAAAAACCGTTTTCCTCACAGATGCAGCCAGTAAAGCTGTCATCTTAACGTTCTGCAATGTAGTAAAGTTCGGCGTCTCAAGAGAGCTGTCAGCCGATAATCTGCCGGCCCCTCCACCCCTTTGAAAATCCAGACATTCCAAGAAGACGGACCCCTAATTGCCAGCCGAGAGGAGAGGTTTGGAGTTGGTTTTTTTTCGAGAGAGCGGCGTAGAACATCGACCCGAGCGGTTGTGTTTTTGTGAGGCTCCTGTTTTCTTGGGCCGGAATGGGCCCTGGAGCGCGCACTGTAAATCTGCACGTAAATTAAGTGAATATGTCGAAAATGTCTAATGTTTAATTTTTTTTGTTAATAAATTGTTGAATTTTTGTTTTCAAAATTTGGCCTTCGTTTGTTAATTAGAACTCTGTCTTTCTTGGTATGGATCAATAGTTGTGAAATTTCTTCAAAATGCCTCAGAGAGAATAGCCTTACTACTTGTCGCGACGCAACAATATCTTGAAGTTAAATGAGTTGGATATGACTGCTTCATGTCATTCAATAGCTTTAATATGTATACGAAGGCCAGATCAATATTATAAATTGCGTGTATTGTAACACGTGAAAGTAAAATTTTCCACATGATATACAGTTACAAAAACTGATGATTGTCGACATACCTATCGATGTCAGGTACCTTTTAAAGACCAAGAGACTCGACAAACATATCCCTATTTTGAAATCATCAGTAGTCACTAAAACAATTTATTAAGAAATATTAAAATTTTACTGTGAGTTAAATTCTCTTTCTTCTTTATAAATATGGCTCTAAATCTTTTCTAGCTTGAAGAGAAATTTTTTAATTGCTTAAAATTTTAACCATTGTTTTTTTCAATTTTATATCATTGCGCACATATCACCAGAACAGTTGTCTAGATAACCATGAAATTTTATATGCATTCAATATAAACAAGTGTCATCAAAATTGCAAACAATTATGTCATTCCAACCATGAAATTTTGAATTACTGTAAAATGTATTAAAAAAATTTCCGAAATTTAAAAAGAAAATTAAAAACCTTTTTTTTTCTGTGAAGAACTAAGAATTTTGATTTCACCGTTCATTATTTTAAAGATATACCAGTTGGTACCCGTCAAAACATGACGGCTAGATAGTAAATACATGTACTAATACACAAATTATACTTAACACACCATTGCCACATGTTGAAAATCATAATGCGCAGAATCAAATTAATATGTCTAAGCGGCCTCGAGCTTAATATCTAAAGCCAAATTTAAAAATGTCACTGAGCATGCGCAGAAGGCAATTTTTTAAATTGTAATTTATTGCTAACGAAACAGCGCGAAATAAAAATTTTCAATCAGTTTAATCTTATAGTTCACAAACATAATTACCATAAAAATAAAAATGACTGGGAGAGATCTAGAGATACTCCTCTGGATAAATGTGTTTATCATTAAAACGTGTCAATGAGCATGCGCAGAAACAGTGGCTTTCTAAAGACAGATTTAACCTTGCCACTGAGCATGCGCAGAAATCAATTTTTAGTTGTAAATATTCGCTAATTTATAGAAATTGCGTTTACAAAAACCAAATTTGACAAATCTACAGATCACAATCTTTCGTTTAAGACCAAAATGAAGTAAACTGATGAAGTAGTTTTCTCTCACGGACTGCCCAAAAAGTCGGCTTAGCAACTTAAATATATAGATTATACAATTTAATTTTAATATTAAAAAATATCATTATATTCATTAATATACGGACGCAATTACATAACATTGAAAAAAACAATGGTTGAAATTTTTAAAAAAATTTAAAAATTATCTTCAAGCTAGAAAAAATTAAGAGCCACATTCATAAAGAAGAGAGTGTGTTTAATTCACAGTAAAATGTTCATATTATTCAATAAAATATTTGAATAACTATTAATGATTTATAATAGGGATATCTTTCTCGAGTCTCTTAGCTTTTAAAAGGTACCTCACCCCTTAAGATATCTGTCTATATTCGGAGCACTTTTGCTCAAAAATATACAATACTGATTAAATACATAGATTTTTAGTTCAAATCTATATATTTAAGTTGCTAAGCCTACTTTTTGGGCTGTCTGTGAGATAAAACTACTACATCAATTTCCTTCATTTTAGTCTTAAACGAAAGATTGTAATCTGCAGATCTGTCAAATTTGGTTTGTGTAAACGAAATTTCTATTAATTAGCGATAATTTACAATTTAAAAATTATTTCTGCGCATGCTCAGTTCAGGTTTGAATCTGGCTTTAGAAACTCACTGTTTCTGCGCATGCTCAGTGACATGTTTTAATGACAAACACGTTTATTCCGAGGAGTCTCTCTAGATCTCTCTCTGCCATTTTTATTTTTATGATAATTATATTTGTGAAATATAAGATTAAATCTGATGGAAATTGTTTATTTCGCGCTGTTTAATTAGCGATAATTTACAATTTAAAAAAATTGCTTTCTGCGCATGCTCAGTGATATTTTTAAATATGGCTTTAGATGCTCACTAAGCACGAGGACGCTTAAACACATTAAGTTGTTTCTGCACATTATTATGAATTTCAACATTTGGCAATGATGTGTTGAGTATAATTTGTGTATTATTGCTTTTATTTACTATCTAGTAGGGTGGGTCGTTTTTTACTTTTTTTTTAAATCGAATACGCCTGTGGTGGGAAAAGCTGTGTATTTCTATCAAATGTTTGTAAAAAAAAAATTTAATAAAAATATATTTAGGTCCCCGCCCGGCCGTTGAAGTTTCGCCAAAAATGTAAAAAAGGACATTTTTTATTTATTTTTTAATATTTTTACGTATCAAAAATTTTAACCGCCTGTAGTGGAAATTGTTGCATAGCAAGACCCTTTGTTTGTAAAAATTATTTTTTTAAAATTAAAATATATTTAGGCCCCCCGCCCGGCCCTTGAAGTTTCTCCAAAATTGTAAAAAAATGCATTTTTTATTTCTTCATTAATTTTTTTAGTATCAAAAATTTCAACCGCCTGTATTCAAAATTGTAGCATAGCAAGACCCTGTGTTTTTGAAAAAAAAATATTTTGATATCGTATCATATTTAAAGCCCCCGCTAGACCTGCGAATTTTGTTTTGAATTTCACCGATAGATGGTGTGATTGTACTGAGCGGTATATTACGGAATATATGTTTTTCCATCCCGGGTGATAATCAGAATCGGTGGCGAACCCAGGATGTGCACCAAGGGGCCCTGCCCCCCCAAAAAGAAATAGAAATTGCATTATGAATATTGAATTATAAATATTTTTATCGGTTCAACTCGGCCCACGCCAATATTAAATCCTGGGTGCGCCACTGATGAGAAACACACAATTGTCTTCCCCTCCCCGTCTCTAAAATCGGCCTGGTCAAGTGAATACGATCACATCATTTGAAGCATGCTCATTGCGCAGCGCATGACGCAGTTTTAAGAGATCATAGAAGTCAAAACAAAAGCTCAGAAGTGTTTGATGTTTGTGCTTTGGTTCATGTTTTATTTTTTAGATATATTAAGCTAAACCTCATTGTTCTAGAATCGAAAGCTTCCTGTCATTTATTTTCACGACACTATGTCTAAGATTAAGAAACGAAATTTAAGGACTAGGAAATCTGTGTGTGACTCTGTGTTTGGTGAACCCGAAAATGTGAGTCTAGCATTACTTCCAACTTATGAGAACGTTATAAAATTCTATCTGTTTGTGCAACATAATCTCAGTGAAAATGTTGTGGCAAAAGATTCCACGGTTTTAGAAATTTCAAGAGTGGCTGTAGAGAAGGTGGATGAAATATGGAGGAAGGCTTCTCTTCCAATAATTTCACATGAACAAAGTATTGCGTTACTGAAAAAGTTTCATAAAAAATTCATGAATATGAAGAAGTCTACTGGAAAAACAAGTGAAGCTGCGAAAATGAAATTAAGAAGGTTTCAGAATGCAAAATCTACACTGTTTGATACTTGTATCTCAACATGTAAGTGTCATGAATTTTCATTGTGCACATGTGAGAATTCAAGAAAAGTGCCGGTTTTGGAACAAGAATTTTTGAAGAACCAGAGATCTTCGAGGAAAATGTTTATGTGGAATTTGTATGCTAAATTCACTAGGGTACTAAAACTTAGAGTGGCAAGGAAAGCAATAGATGCTGAACGAGTGAATAAACAAAAATCTGAAACTGAGATAAATAGCCAACCTCAACAATGTGAAAGTATTATGGATGGTAGCTCTACTTCTGAAAATGAAGAGGATTTTTATTCTGATGAGGATTTTAAGCAAGTTGCTACATCTTCAAAAGAAGTGGGCAGCTCCAAAATGACACTTCCATTACCGTCACTGGCAACAGCATTAGATAGATCTGGAGATTCGAGTCGAAAAGGTGCACTGATAGCAAGTGCTACACTTGAAGATATTGGCTTGATCACGACGAAAGACTTTACTATGGTGATCGATAAATGTAAAGTAGACCGTCAAAGGAAGAAAGTTCGCCTTGACTTACAGAATAGTTTAGTGGAAGATAAGACAGCGTTGCAGGGACTATATTTCGATGGAAGAAAGGACCGAACCTTAGCAATTGTTAAAGAAAGGGGCATTTCCCACAGAAGAATTAAAATGGAAGAGCATGTAGTGTTATTGCAAGAACCAGAAAGAAATTTCCTCGGTCATGAGCTACCAGAAAATGGTGCAGCTAGGGAAATACTGTCTGGCATTTTAGTTTATTTGAAAACAAGTCAGTTAACTACCACGGATTTAGTTGCGATTGAATCGGATGGAACACCAGTCAATACTGGTGTTAAAAGTGGTGTGATACGACTGTTTGAGTTGCATGTAAGAAGACCGTTGCAGTCGCTCATATGTCAGTTGCATGCCAATGAGTTACCTTTACGTCATTTGATACGGCATCTAGATGGAAACACTACAGGCCCTTTTACATATTGTGGTCCTATAGGGAAACTTCTTGACTTATCTGAACAACTACCATTTGTGAAGTTTAGAAAAATCGCTGTTGAACTGCCCACATTAGATGTGGATAAACTAAGTACTGACCAAAAATACTTGCACCAAATCTGTGAAGCGATATCTTCAGGAAATTGTCCAACAGCATTATAAACTAAATCACCAGGAAAGCTTTCTCATGCCAGATGGCTCACAACAGCAAATAGAGTGCTTCGTCACAGAAGGGCCATCACTTGAAATAGAGACTATTGTGGAATATATTGTAAAAGTGTACGCAAAAGTTTGGTTTCTCACTAAAACAGAGTCTTCATGCACAGCATCTTTGAGAAGTCATAAACTACTCAAGATATCTCAGCGATGAGATGAAATTAGTAGTGGATCCTGTAATCCAACGGAATGGTTTTTATGGTCACCAAGAATACCTGCTGATTGCCATGATCAATGACAAACGATCCTACGTGAGGAAATTTGGCTTCAGAAGAATCATGAAGGCACGGACACTTCCCAATGAAACAATTCGTGATTTTTTCATCCCACCTCTCAATTTTCCCGCAAATGACTACACAGAATTGATCAATTGGCAGAATTGTTGGCTTACAGAACCTCCACTGACTAAACATATACCCAGTGCGGAAATAGAGAAAATGGCTGAAATGGGTGGCTTTATTGAAAGTAAGCTGTGGAATCTCCCATGCCATACACAAGCTGTCGAAAGGGTAGCCAAGATAGTGTCAGAGGCATCCTCATCTGTCTGTGGAACAAAAAGTCGCGATGGCTTTATACACACAACATTGACGTCTCGAAAGCTGATGCCAAACTTTAAAAATAAGGCAAAATATAAAGTATAAGACTGCTATATCACTACACAGGGGGAAAATGCGCCCATATTTGGTTGGGAGGTTGGGTGGGCTCGGCTAGAATTCGAATGCAGCCACCTCCTCGTGGTGAATTCTGGGTTATTCTGCCTTAACTTTGGCAAAATAAGCAAAGAGCTGCTTTAACCTTTTGACGCAGATGGGACATTGAGTTTAATAATGACTTTAATTTTTAAAATATGTTTAATAAAAATTCTGCTTCAAAGGATTAAAATATCAAAATTTTGCCTGCCTAGCGGGGGATTTAAATATGATACGATATCAAAAAATTTTTTTTCACGAACACAGGGTCTTGCTACGCTGCAATTTTCACTACAGGCGGTTAAAATTTTTGATACCAAAAAAATTAAAATATAAATAAAAATGCATTTTTTACATTTTTGGAGAAAATTCAAGGGCCGAGCGAGGGGCCTAAATATCTTTTAATAAAAAAAAATTACAAACAAAGGGTCTATCTATGCAACAAATTCCACTACAGGCGGTAAAAATTTTTGATACGTAAAATTATTAAAAAAAATAAAAAATGCCCTTTTTTACATTTTTGGCGAAACTTCAAGGGCCTGGTGGGGGGCCGAAATGTATTTCGATTTCAAAAAAGATTTTTACAAACATTTGATAGCAATACACAGCTTTTCCCACCACAGGCGTATTCGATTTTTAAAAAAAAGTAAAAATCGACCCACCCTACTATCTAGCCGTCATGTTTTGACAGGTACCAACTAGTATGATATAAAATCATGAAAAAAATATAATTTTGTTAAAAATTTCATAAAATTTTGAAAAATAAGGATTTTTTGTACAGTTTAGTGCTTACGGCAGAGATCCAACACTTAATTCAACTAAACATATTTTGGTTTCCTTTATACTATATACTACTGTGACATATACTTGTGTTCTGAAGTAAAATGTTTTTTTTTAAATATTTCCAAAAATCACTGAAATATACCAAAATAGGGTAAAAATCACTGATTTTTAAAAAACGAATTATATTTTTATAAGTAGAGGTACATCTAGAATTACATATTAACTTAACCCATATTGTTTAGCTTTCAGTTGAAATCATAGTTTAGTAATATGTAAAAACAATTCCCAAATTTCATTGAAATACATTGAAAACTTATTTTAAATTATTAGCTTTCTCGTTTACAACTGAAAAATTTGTTTTCTAGACAATGCATTTAACTATGCTACTTCCGGTCTTTTAATATAGCTTTCGGTTTTTTAAATTGGCCATAAATTATCATCCAATGATCGTACGAACAAATGTAAAGCAGTTTCAGAATCATAAAAGATAAAACTTTGAAGCAGAGCAATAAAAACAAGTTTCGAAATTTTTCCCCAAAACAGCCAAAGAACATAAATTTCATGTGAGTGACTTATAAACTTGAACCCTTGTTTATGCAAAATAAAGAGAAAAATAGATATTATATATATAATGAGTATTGCTCACTTATCTTTATACATTCATACAGAAATTAAAACTTATAAAAATATGTGCGCTTGCAAAATCTATATTATATAAAAGTTTCGTAAGTGACTGACTGACTGAGAGATAACGCACAGACCAAACCGCTGGACTTACAGGGCTGAAATTTTCCATGGCAATTTTTCTTATAGTGTACGGGTGCACTAAGAAAGATTTTTGAAAAATTCCTCTTAGATTTTGTTAAATTTAATTTTTAAGCTGTTTTTGAAACTTTTTTTTAAAATTGCATTTAAAATAATAATCTGAGGATTATAAAATTTATACCACGAGAAAGTTAAAAAAAATCCTTTAAAATGGAATCGTTTACAAATCTTTACCTCTATTTTCTGATTTTGGTGAATTTTTAAAGATTATTTTTTAGAATTTAATTTATTAAATGCTGATCACGTGGTTTCTTTTCTTTTTGTCATACTTTAAATTAATTTTGCGTCACGTGCATAACAACAAAACAAATTGACAAAAAAGAAATTAATTATGGTAAAGTATAAAATTTAACCACTAGACTAATTAAGAAGGAAGTTTTTAAGGAATTTAATTCAAATTAGTATGCTTTATGGATACTAAACATACAAATTAATTATATACATTGTCAGCTGTTTTTAATTTGAATATTTTCTTCTACATTATTTTGTGTATAAAAATATGCGTTACGATTCTTTGATAAATATATTTTTTGGGGATTAATTGCATACATTGATCGTTCCCTTTATTATAAGTTATTTGGCATTAATTGTATACATTGACAATTGTATTTTAATGTGAATGTACTTCATAGCGAAGTACATTCACATTAATATATATATATGGCATTTAGACTCGGGTATATTTTTAAGATGTTTAGGATAGCGTTTCAGGTTTCATATTTTTTTAAACTTCAATGAGGTGTAGCGCTGTGTTTTTGCCATAGTGACGCAATTACTAGGGAAAATTGGGCTGCTGTTTCGCCATAACCGTCACCTACTGAATTAGGGTATGTTTGCATCTGTGTCTTTTCCATGAAGCTACAGAGTCTGTAGCTTCATGGTCTTTTCATTAGGATTGTATGTGTACTTGCATGAATGGTGCGTTGAGCCCTTACTGTAAGTTGTCTATGTCTTTTCATTTTTTATTGACTAACTGTTTCTTTGGGAAACTCGGGGTCTTGGGATGTCTTTTGGTTATACCTACATCCTATTCAGAAAGTTCCCCCTGAGGTAACTGATTTGGTTAGGCTCCCTAAGGACCTGTTGGTTACCTCGTACTTCTGGTTTAGTTCTGGTACTATTACAGAACCTTGCCTCTGGTACGTGGATGCCCCGAGTGCTAGATTTCTGTATTGTTTTTGTCTACATTCTTCTTTTAATTGTCTAGCTCTGTTAAATTTAGTTATATATATATCCTGAGGTTTTAACAGAATATTTATTCACCAGTAAAAAAATCATCTTATACGTAGTGGAGAACGCTTCAATTTTTTTTTTCTTTTTACAATATAATATATTCAGCACTGTGCTGTTTAAACATTGCAATCTTTTTACCAGCGCGCAGTTCATTAAAATCGCACAAAAATACAGAATAGATCCCACATTTTTACAGCAAAGTTCTTTGTTCAGAAGCCTCTTGCAATTTAACCTTCATTAAAACCCCATTAATTTTACTCGCTGAAAAAGATTAACTGTTCTCAGAGCAGTTTCTGTAAGGAAAAAAAATCTCTATTCTTGGAAATAAAACTCATGTCTCATTATATCTTACGTACTCACGACAGAAAGCACGTAATATGAGACATTTAATTGTTTCGTTGGCATTTCATTAAAAATCTCTCTGGAAAAATATGTTGTTTCTTATTTAAAATTAGTTTTTAAATTTACCCAAAACGTGATTGTTCTATTTGTAATACACCAGGCTATTTGAATCCGTAAAAGTTCAATCGTGCTAGAGTTTATAAAATATCAAAATTGAAGTAAATTCCAATTTTGTTATAATGCGTTGAAACTGAGTGATTTCACGTTATTGTTATTGTACATTATAAATTAGCAGTGTAACTGAAAAGTTAAATATTCTTAAAAATTTGAAAAATTATACAATAATTATATCAAAATTTTATACATTACATCTGATTGTGCAGTGTTTGTTTAAAGTAAATATGATACATTATTTGTTTACTCTGTGGTAAGTTAGAATTATTATTTTTTATCATAATCATATTTGTATTTGTTGTTAGATATACGGAAATAAACAATAATAAATTTTTCATATTATAAACGAAGGCAATTTTCATACAATTATTAATTATTTTTAAATAACTTACTTATACAAAATACATGAAAGCTTACAAAATTGTAATTATATTTTGAAGAATAATCAAATTGTAGTTTTTATTGTACACTATAAAATGTATGGGAATTCATAAGTTAAAAGAGTTCAATGGTGATGAGCGATGCAGCGATATGATATGTGTAATTTATTCATTATTTCTCTAATGATGAAACGTATTAAATTTTGTTACTGCTTTTCTCTGCAGTTGTGAATAATTAGCTTTTTACTTCTTTTTTCTGTTTTAAGGTTTTTAACACGAAAAAGTCCCTAAGTGTTTTAACCTATTTATTTATCATTTTACTGTCTAGGTGAATAACAAATTTATTACAACTCTACGATTTTTTCCTTATTTACAATTATCCATTATTTAAAAGAAACATAATGGCTAGAATAGGAAAAAGCCTTGAAGATTTCTTTTCTACAGACCGACCTGTTGACCACAACGTAATATTGGCCACCCGATATTTCCCGAAGTCTCATAAATTCAAATTAACTTCAATTTAAACAACCTTACCCCCATGTTTAATACCTTAATATGAGTCGGAAATTAAAGATTTCTGATTTCAAGTTCCAGGTAAAATTGTCTTAAAATTATATCGTGACTCTATGATAATTTATTTATTTGCTATCAAATACTGATTCGTATACATATTTAAGAAAAATTATCCAAAAATCCCGAAAAGTTTTATATGTAATCTATATATATAAAACAGTTCCGTAACTGACTGACTGATTGACTGACAGACGCACAGACCAAACCGCTGAAACTAAAGGGCTGAAATTTTGCATGGCGATTCTTCTTATAGTAGGGGTGCACTAAGAAAGATTTTTGAAAAATTCTTCTCAGATTTTTTAAAAATTAAATTTTTAAGCTTTTTTCGTAACTTTTTTAAGGTTTGCATTTAAAATAATAATTTGTGGGTTATACAATATATATCACGAGAAATATTATAAAAATTCCTTTAAAATGAAATCTTTTTCGAATCTTTACCTCCATTTTCTGATTTTTGTTGAATTTTTAAAGATTAATTTTTAGAATTTAATTTATTAAATGCTGATCGCGTGATTTTTTTCTGGCACTTTAAATATATTTATCGTCCATGCATAACAACGAGATAGACAAAAAATGTTCTTGCTCATGCGGCAGACGATTGCACATTATCCAAAAAATATTAAAATACAGCAAAAGATATGTCCCTCAAACTGTGCTATATTAACTGTACTATATTCTTTAGTATGTCCTATTAGATTTAATTTGAATATTTTCTTCTACATTATTTTGTCTATAAAAATATCCCTTACTATTTATATATATATATATATATATATATATATATATATATATATATATATATATATATATATATATATATATATATATATATTACGTCAATTGTATACATATATATTTGCATTAATTGCATACATTGACCGTTGTATTTAGTTTGAATGTACTCCGTAGCGAAGTGCGGGTTTTCAGCTAGTTATATCATACATTAATTTGATCCTAATTTTTCCTGGTATAAATGAAATTATTTAGTTCAATGCACACAACTTTTAAAATAACCGAAATATTTAGCTATAATGTTTCTACAGCCTGAAGGACATTATTGATTTACTAAGCTGTAAATAAATAATCTGGTAAATTCTCAGCCGAACTTGGCTTCTTAAGTATCCAACTCCGGTAAATTGACACCACGAAACGGCTATCCGAAGGAGCCTCGGGGGTGTACCTAATCCAAAATATCTATTTTGATGCAAGAGCTCGCGTTAGGAGACATTTCTACCCCGAGAAAAGTAAATATGAAAGATATTTTATGGGGCTAGTAACGACAAAGAATTACCCCAGTAATAACAAAGATTATGTGCAATAATTGACAGAATCGGGGTAGATTAACAGGGAAGATTAGAAAAGCACGATGAATTGAATATTACTCATGTTCCATAAATACAGTGATGGAATTAAAATAAATATGTCTCCATAGCTAAATAGTATCACTTACGTATTGTGGCCTAAGCGATGGAATAGTAAAATCGATGCCGTAGAATAAAAAATAAACAAAGATTATTTCATATTATGTAAGATGATACAAAAAAAGTTACAGCAATAACTGTATTAAGAATGAATATGTGAGTGCTGGGGAAGATGGCATTGCTCCAAATATATAATTGCGAAATTGCAAAAATATCTTTCATTTGAAGAAAAATATATGTTTTTGCTCCATTTTGCTAGTTTTCTACCTCAGATATAAATTATTTTATCACAAATTTTTCTCTGGCTATCACATTATATTTAGAGTAGATCACAACAAATACCTAAAGAGGCAGTCTAAAGGGAAATACGTTTAAACACCCAGGAAAAAATTTCATCTAGTTTAGAAGAATTGTAATTTAAGCTCTCGTAACTAATAGTATTTTTATTTCTATTTTTAAATTTATTTTATACTTTCTATAACACCTAATATTATAACTTCTATCGATAGATTAATTTATTTTTTAAAAATTATATCCAATAGTTATTTTTTCTTTGAAACATATTAATCCTTAGCACATATCCTACTTTAAATTATAATTACAAATTTGGCATTTCTTGTTCCATATTTTAATTTTAAATTTCGTCATTATAAAGTCATTTTTTGACCTTTCGGAAAGATCCTGACTTGCATTTTTTTTTGGCCTAGTTTGTAAGAAATACCTAATTATACAAAAAAATTCTATTGTTTCAATAACATCAGCAAAGGCAAATTACTTTGGCCTTTTTCGTAATTATTTCCCTCCCAAAAATGAAAACACAAAAGAGACATACTTTTTTCCCCTTGCTAAAATTATGAAAAATGCATTCTAATATTCATTAAAACTACATTAACTTGACTTCCCTTTTAAATCGACTTTATGATTTCTTGCGCGTGGCAGAGCATCTTTTGCATGTAAAAACTACTTTTTTGCTGCCGCTAGAAAGGGAGAAAATTCCGAATTTATTTTCTGCGTGCTAAGTGATATGAGACGAACGCACTATAAAGCACAATTACGGGTCGGTTTTAGTCAAAGAAGAAAGGGAATGCTTATAGAAATTATATACCATTTTTGCCGAGGAGTTGTCGTTTTGTAACGCCGCAATGAACATTATGCAGGCTTTTATTTCATTCCCAGTATTTTTCCCTCCTGTTTAAGAGCATACTTTATAGAAACATCGTTAGTTTTTTTATTATATTATGTTAGAAGACTTTCATACTGACAACGAGAGATTGCGATTTTTTTGATTTTTTAAAAAATTATTTTTACTTTCCGGTCTCTAATTGTGTCACTTAGAAGTACAGACTTAGAAAATTTGTCAGTTAAAAAATATTTTTTATTTTGATTTGGCATAGTTTAAATGTTTTATGCATGCACTTCAAAAATATGCAGTGAAATACACAGATGTATATGTAGTGCAGACAATAAAGAATTTTAGTTCTGTTACTTTAAACTAGCTCCTGAAAGTGCAGGATTTAATTGTTGGTAAAATTGCTAGAAATACGAGCGAAAGGATGTTTAATGTAAACAGTAGTTTCCATTTACCGGTAATGTGACTCAAGAGACAATGCAAAAAAAAATTGAATTCGATTTTTTTTCTAATTTTAAAGAGCTTAAATAATGTATGAATTTCAAACGTATGGAACTTGAATGTCATATTCTTATGAATATTTTATCGAAGAGAAAAGTAAAGGAAATCAGTTCAGTTATTTTGCACATCTTGAAAGAATAGGGTTTGATTTACAAAGCACATAATTTTTACAAACCATTATTCCTACAACACCATATTTACACGAAAGCATTTTTTTTTTTGGAAAATATGGGCAGGATATATAAGCATTGGTAAAAGAATAAAGAGAAATCCACTTTTATGTGACGAAAAAAAGCTTAGGTAATACGAATTATTTTATAATGATTATTTCATACTGAAATAAATATATTACTGGCAAAACCATTAGTTTTAACAGGAATATGTATATTCTGTTTACATTTCGCTTATGTAATGATAAATTAATTATTATGTAAGAGTTACAGACTTGAAATGATTTTTCAGATTTTTATTGTACTTTTTAACAATTGAATGCATATCCGTTGTAGATTTGAAACATAGACACTGTATATCCATCCGAAAAATATAGTTAATGCATTGAAATTTCATAATTAACTGTATTTGTATTCATTTACACACAAGTAATAGTTTAAAGTATCTGGTTTAGCAAATTTAAGTACAATGTACATCTTGGGGTTTCACAAGATTTATTAGTTATAAATACAAACTTCCTGAGCAATAATAAAACTTTTATGTGTGGACACTTGCTACATGTTAGTGAAATAAATACAGAATTAACTCTATTACTTTTCAATTATGTAATGTTTAAAGTAAATGAATTTTACTCTGTATGGATGTAAAAAAAAATAATAGTGTTAAAAGAGGTTTGTGTTTAGTATATTTCTTCTAATATTCAATAGCTTTTAAAGTCTAAATAAGAGATTCAGCATAAGAGATTCAGCATCTTAGACCTAAATGTTTGCCTTATGCAAACAAAATATGGATAACATTGCAATCTAATTTTGTCTCTTTGCCCTCGGACAATCTTGAAGTATTAGGATTTAATGAAATATGTTTGTTGAGCATGCAAGATCTTTAAGTCTTATTTTTGTAC
The DNA here is from genome assembly GCA_907164885.2 of Dolomedes plantarius. Lineage (NCBI taxonomy): Eukaryota > Metazoa > Arthropoda > Arachnida > Araneae > Dolomedidae > Dolomedes > Dolomedes plantarius. The sequence continues at coordinate 114,032,846 of OU015491.1, read as the reverse complement.
AATATTTTATCAGAATGTCTAAAAATTAAAATACATAATTATTATATATTGGAATTATAAATATATGTCTTATTTAATGAAAATAATTCACAAAAATTATCCATTAAATTTAAACCTGTTATTTTTAAGTCGTGCAATGTTGCAAGTTATTAGATGTAACTATGCGTGAAAGTTAAATATAAAGATTTATGCCTGTATAATTCTCCAACTTTATAATACTTGAAGTTTTTTAAAGAATGATCGCACAATCATTGTTCTTTTTATACGAGCAAAATAACAGAAAGTTCTCCTTAGTATGAATTTCAACCATGCAAATTTTTGGGTTCCTATTTTTAACTAAAATGTATATCAAATAAATATACATAGTTTTCCTAACTTCCTATACATATTCATGATTTTTTTACGCACAGTAGAGTTAACCAACAGTATAATTAAATAATATATATAAATAATGAAGTAAAAGGCATTCACCCATGAAAATTTTCTTTTTCCAATTTTTGTCAATTATTAATGCTCAGTTTGCAAATTTTCTGCAGGTGGTTTTAAAAATTTTTATAAATTGTGTTTTGTAAAATTATGATTATTATGACAAAAAACTAAATATTAAGTTTCAACTGAATTCATGTTTTTTAGTCAAGTAAAGGAAAAAAATATAGCAAGTAGAACTTATCTGAAGAGCGTTAAAAAAAAACACTTCCCAATTTACTCTCTAGACTCAAGAATCACTTGTAGCCATGTGATATACTTTAAAAATAACGTGTTCAGAAGGACTAATGTGTATTCTCATTAAAAATGAAAACGGGGGAAAAAAGTAGGCAGTGAACTCACTATAAATAAATTCATGTAATTAATTTAGAACTACCTGTGGGATACCATAATAATTAATATATCAAATGTATCGGAGAAACGATATGTTCTTGGAATTCACCTGCTTCTCTATCGATTAATCGATTTTTATCTGCTAATCACTTTTCTGATAAATGGTATATTTGATTTCTTTTACGCGATAGGTTCTGCAAACAGTAATAAATTTCTTACGATAAAAGGGAAACTGGAGGGAATTTGCGTAAATGATTTGAGTTTATGAAATCTAATGATTTCTTATTAAGATGAAATATTTTTTGCCCTAATTTTCAGAAAATGAATACATTGTTGGGGAAAAATTACTTTCGAAGTACATGAAGATACAGTTTTTGCAGATAGGACTACAAGTTATATATTGGGTTTTTTAAATACTTTTTAATTCATATAATTTCTTTTCAAAGCTTGTGAATTTATGTAAATAATACATCTTTTTTAAAGCAAACTCAGATTCTGATAAAACTTCTGCTGGAAAGTTTTTGGTCAGTTAAATGATAACCGATGTAATCTAAATTATGTATTTTAATAAAGACACATCTAGTAAATATCACATACAACTAGAATCTGCAACATATGCAAAATAAATAAGTGCATACCTATATACCTCTATCTTTCTATCTATCTATCTATCTATCTCTCTGTCTCTCTCTCTCTCTCATATATATATATATATATATATATATATATATATATATATATATATATATATGACAGGTCTCAGACGCAGCTGCAGAATAATCGTAAATAAGTCCACTGTGCGGGTGAATTACATAAAAATGAAGACTCAGATATTACAGAAACTCCATAACGATGTCGTGGTGTTTATTAAAATATTAATTAACCAATCTGGTCCGCCAATTCGACTGATCCCCTCCAGCAGGAAAAACGCGTGTCCTATCTCTCTCGGAAATCCAAGTCGTGTATTTACTTATTGAACCACGGAAGCGGAAAGCCCTTCAAAAAAGCGTATGATGGCATAAATCAGACCATGTGACTCCACTGTGCACTGAAAGCGCGTACAAATGATTAATCGTGGGGCAGCGTGATGCGACTGTCCTTGAACTCCTGCTCTTCCAAAATAACAACAGTTCCCGAACGTGGGGTCCAGTATAGTCATGTGTGTGAATCATTCTTTTTATTTAAACCCCGAATGTCTGAAAATTGTTCGAAGTTCTCGAATGGTTTTAATTACTTTAATTGGGCTTTCTCTCGATTTGACATATATATATATATATATATATATATATATATATATATATATATATATATATATGTATGTATGATAAATACTTATGGATTCATATGAGGTAATCTTCACTATCCCCTTTCTTTAAAACTACTTATTATTCAACCTTATTATTCATATTGTGTTATTGAACAGCACTTTCCTTGGAGACATGAAACTTTTAGGAGATTAGGTTCACATGAATATGAATTTCAACCGAAAGTATTGTTTTCCCAGAAGTTTAGATAAGTTGAAACTACCCAGGAGAACCATAATCCCTTTTCTTAGATTGCTTGATTCTGAAAATTTAACCTTCAGGATATTTCTGTTCAAGAAATTAACATCTAAAGCTTTCGAATATCTCGATATTGCGTAAAAGACAAAGTACTTTTGTATTTACTGAGATGAACTTAAGAGTGTATATTTAAGTGCTAGTGCTTCAATTCCCTATTAGTCTACGATTTTAGATAGAATTTTACTTTTTCTAAGTTTTTAGTGTATTTCTAGTCATTAGTAGGTTATAAATCTCATTACTTACAAAATTAGAATTTTGTTTCAAGTAAAGGATATTTAGGTTAATGAGGTTAAATTTGAACGGCAAAATAATTATATTAGTCATGTATTTACAATTGCAAAGCCTGTTTACATTATAAAGTTTAATTTTACCTGTTCAGTGTAAGAAATTTATTGAAGAATATCGATCAAAATGACGTTAAAAAATATTTAATTACAACTTATCCAAACAACTATTTACGAGATATTCCGAGGTATTACGAGTAAAATAAGAAATATTTTGTGTATATAGAAAGGGGCATTGGGTGCACTTGTTAACCAAGAGATGGTACCCTAAAACGAAAGCACTTAACTGAATGATTGACACAAATATGTGAGAAGATAAATCGCGTCTTGTAAGTAATAAAAGAATGAATAGTCGACAAAATCGATCAGTCATTTTAATGACTTCACACAGAGTACATCACGTCCCAAGGTAAAACGAATCCTGCAGAATATGTGGCCAAATAATTTCTGACACATTGCACTGATGACTGGACTGTGATGACATCAAATAGCCATTTGAGAACATCAATAGATTGTGTTGGATGGAACTGAAGAGATTCGCTAGTTCAATGAATGACGTTTGCTGCATTAAGATAGTAAATGCATGCACTATCCAGAAACATTTGACTAGAAAATAAAAACCATATTAATACAAAGTGGCAAACAAACAAGATGTTTCAGGGAATGAGGGGGGTTATTAGTGTCATTATTTAAAAGTGGAAAGCTTCAAGAAATTGACTAATTCGAAAATTTTGTAATAAAAATCAATTAAGAAATAATGAGGACATTTTTTATGTTATTATGGTAAATTTGACATCATGATTCCAACTTTTAAAAAGAGGCAAGATACAATAATTTTCCTTTAAGCACCTCACATATAAATTCATGAAATATTGGAAACTGAAGTCCTAATATCTTAAAGTCCTTCAATGTATTAATTGGTGCACAAGAAGTCTGATTATCTGCTATATTGTATATTGTGTCGCATATATTACTGCGGCTAAAAAGGAAGTACAATCTTATGATCAGGTTTATGGAAAAGTCACATTTCTACTGAAACCAAACACTCAGCAGGTCTGATTTACTTTTTCTTTGCACGTGAATATCGGTATAGGACATAGAAAACTGTTGAGATTAGTTATTATGTTCTAGGGCCAAAATTAACTGAAGAATTTGGACCACTTGGAAATCAAAGCTTTGATTTGGAGGTGCGTTTTTGAAGTAAAATAGCCACTCAGTTTTAAAATAAAAAGAAACTATTGAGTGAAAAAAAATTAAACAACACAGGGCGTATATATTCATTAACTCAATCCATTAACTTCTTTCTCATTTTCTTTATATGGCTTTTCCCAAACATTTATGCGTATTAAAATGCCAATGAGATTTTTTTTACCTTTCTTGATGGTTTATCACAATTTGAACACGTAATTTCTATATATAAGAAGTGGCTGTAAAAAAAAATCCTAATTATACTTCTGGCCACCCAAATTGCAACACCAAGAAAGACAAGAGATATCACTACAAAATTTTTATTTTAGATAACATGTTGACCAAGTATCAAATGATTAAATTTATAGACTTCTGTGAAGTGTGGTTCCTGCCAAAATCAGTAGCCAGAGTAGCCCCCATTGTTGGAGATCACCGCTGCCACACGCCTCGGCATTGATTCGAAGAGACTTTGGATGAGTTCTTGGGGTACAGCAGACCAAGCAGCTTCCACACGTTGCCAAAGTTGATTTACTGTGGCAGCTGGGGATGGAATCTGGGTCAATCGTAGAGCAACCATGGACCACATGTTTTCTATCGGCGAAAGATCCGGAGAGCGAGGCGGCCAGGGAAGCAATTCAATCTGGCGATTGACGAAGAACCGTTGGACAATGCGTGCCACGTGTGGTCGCGCATTATCCTGTTGAAATATGGCTGTGGGCAAGCCCTGAAGGTAAGGAAGGAGAACTGGCTCCAACACCTCGGAGATGTAGCGCTGGCTGTTTAAAGTACCGGCAATGCGTACTAGAGGTGTGCGAGAGTGATATCCAATACCGCCCCATACCATAATACCCGGTGCAGGACCAGTGTGACGGTGTATAACGCAACTGTTCAGCATCCTCTCTTCACGGTGTCTCCAGACTCGAATGCGACCATCGTGGTGTTGCAGACAGAAGCGTGACTCGTCAATAAAGACAATTTCATTCCATTCTGCCATCCACATCCTTCTGTCATCGCACCATTGGCGGCGGAGACGTCTATGGTTCTGCGTCAAGGGTAGACAAAGCAATGTAGGTCTTGCGGACAGACCACTCTGCTGTAAACGGCGTCGAATGGTACGCGCAGACACTGGATGATGCGTTAGAGACTGCATGTGCTGTGCTATGGTTCGTGATGTGACTGAGCGATCCGTCACTGCCATGCGCACAATTTGCCTGTCATCACGTGAAGTGGTGCGCTGAGGTGGATGCGATCGAACACGCCGGTCCGTCGTACCCTCCTGCATCCAACGATCACATATCCGCATTACAGTTGTTTGGTTTCGACTAACACGATGACCGATTTCCCTGAAAGATAATCCTCAATCTAGGTAGGTCACTATCCTTCCTCTGTCGAACTCGGATACTTGATTAAAAGATGATCGCTGTTTTCGACGAGGCATACTTGATCGTTTTTTTGAAAAAACCACAAGAAAAACACAATTGCCGAACTTGAAATCGTCGAAATCTCCAATCCTTAAATAGCGCTTTGAAGTGGCGCCACAGGCGCGCGTGATGTGCGTCTGCGCTGAAATTCTAATCATTTGCATATCTTACCGCCGCTAATGCATGTTGTAAATTTCATGTTATTTGCATGTTTCCTTCAGGGTGTTGCATTTACAGTGGCCAGCAGTGTATATTCTATGGAATAAAACAGTTGCTGTTCTAAGGTATTGGATCTGAATACTTAACAGCATGTGAAAAAAATGCCAAGTAAGTTCATTCTCATACTTTAGGAAGTGCACATTTATGATTCGTTCGTCATTTGATACTTACTTTTAATGTATCTAAATATCGTGCCCTTGCACATCTTTATCCATAGTGCTAAGGAATATTTTACTTTCCATATGGTTTATCAGTATTTCCATCGTGTTGCATTTATATTCACGTGCAGTTGGAAAGACTGAAGTCCAATACATTTTATGCTTTGATCTTGTACATAAACTTTAAGTCTCCTACTGCCGTTATCCTCTATGAGATAATTGTTTTAATGTCGTTTACTTTCATGAATGGTATATATATATATATATATATATATTCATTTACGACGGAAAGAAATTTCTTTTCATTCACATTTTCTCCTTATTATTTCCAAAATACGAAATTTGTCCAAGTATCAGTTTTTTACGTTTTACCTGACGGCAGGTGCATGTAGAATTCCACTAGTTGAAAGATGAATAGCAAAATAAACAGTTCCTATCATTTTCAAGCATCCCTTCATCTAAGATTTCAGTAATTATCTAAGTAAACATGTTCTAGTAAAGCGATGCCAATCGGCAATTTTGATAATGTTAACTTCGTATTTTATATGAGTATAATTAAAAGAGGAATTACTTGCAGAAGCGAAAAACATTTCCTTATGTTATCTTAACTTAATTTTTCTTTATAGATTTTTTCCCATTGATATTCATTGATCTCTCAAAGTCTTATCGTCCCTTTATCAGATTGGTTTAATACATCACTTTCATGTTTTATAAGTATGTTTTTAAAGATTGCTGTGGATTAGTATTTGTGATTTGAGACTTTTTTTTATTATGAATATACATATACAATCGTGAATTATAATGAGACATCTGACTCGAAATAGCAAAATTCTAGGATCTGTGTTAATAAATATGTGGTAAATAATCCATATAGTTTCATAAAAATAAGTACGCCCGGAATTACAAACTTACAAGAACTGTATAGATAACCTATATATATATATATGTGTGTGTGTGTGTGTGTATATATATATATATATATATATATATATATATATGTGTGTGTGTGTGTGTGTGTGTGTGTGAGTGTGTGTATATATAGAGAGAAATAATAAAGACGTAGTTTACTTTACTTTTTTAAATAAAAATATGCGTTTCTTCAATGAAATATGAACTGTCTTCTTGAAGAATTCGCACATTCGTACGACATTTCCTACCAATCGTTGAATTTCTAAAGTACCAGTTTAAAACCAGTAAATGTACAAACTCCTTTCGCGGTAATATTCCAGTACTTTGAGCAGAAATTTTTTTTCTTTTGAAATTTCTTTTATATGATATAATATTTGCTAGAAATTTCGTACAACGATTTAAAAAATATATTGGATTGTCACAACTACTCCGATTTTTATACCACAAGATCGTGGAAAACAGCGACTCAAATAACACTCAAGTTTCCGTCTCTTTACAAGCCCATTTCCTTCAACTTCCTTTGTCACATATTTTCCTATTTCATCTGCCGCACGAGTGTCGCTCTGATTTTCTTCCAGAACCAGCCGATACCAAATAAAAGTTATATATTTATATTCACTTTCACGTGTGAAAAAAATCATTTACATATGGAAAGATATCGATTAAAAAAATGGGGTTTCTTTTGCTTAAGTCATGCTAATCTATCTAATATTACTGTTAAAGAGGATAGCTAATAGAGGATATTTTAAGAGCACAGATAAAACTTTTCGGAGTGGAAAGTAAATTCTCGATTGCCTAAATTTAAATTATTGTGCCAAGGTGTTTTTATATCACACAGAATAGTGAAGCAGGGAATATAGTGTTATATGTATGTATATATATATATATATATATATATATATATATATATATATATATATATATATATATATATATATATATATAATATATATATATATGTAACACTATATTTCCTGCTTCACTATTCTCTGTGGTATAAAAATAATACTATATTTCCTTACATATTTTGATTGGATTTGTTGATTATTTTTCAGACTAATTGCTTAACATTTTATCCTTGGGTGTTGATTCACCTATGTTTTTTATCTTTTGGGTGCTAATGCACCTGTGTTTTTGTTCTTTAAGTATTAGTTGCTAGGCTGCGCCATGCATATGGCTATAGTATTAGCACATTTTGATAGATGATACATATATATATATATATATATATATATATATATATATATATATATATATAACCAATTTATGCTATCAGCTATTTTAGCAGTATTATAAACTAATATATTAATAGATGAATTGTTGTACTAAATTTCGTACGTACGCAGTAAAAACTATGATACTCACATGCAATTTTGTCCAGATTTGCCCTTTTTTTGAGTTTCTACAACGGAATTAAAATTCGCGGCTTATGCTAATTACGCGGCTTATGCTAAGAGTAAATATGGTCCTGTTTATAATTACCGCTATGATAAATGTACTTCAATAAACAAACTATATAATTGCAAAAAAATAATACAAGCCCTAAAGGTTTTTTTTTTTAAATTAGAGGAAAAAATGAAATGCAAACATACAAAATCAAATATGTATTTTTCCATACAGCATGAACATTTATGCAACAACTAAAATTACTTTTTACTTAAAGCACTTTATCTAAAATATAGTTTTAAGTATAGCAACAAAATTCCTCCTTCGAGTATAAAAAAATGGAATAGTTTTAAAACATAAAATCAATCGAAAATATATCCACATTTTTGCAGTATCAAAACAGAACCTAACAATTTATATTTCCTAGGCTGTAATACATTTTTATTGCCGAATAATGCGTGAGAAAAAACAAGTTGGCATTTTCCCTTTTTTCCATTAAAAATGTGTTTTATGCTCGTAATTTATCATTATGGCGTCAAACAATATTTGCCATGGGAGCAGAAAAAGGATAAACCACTTCTAGTGTAAACAAAATCATTACTCATGAATAGCAACGCATCTTTCTAAATCTCAATGTTTATGTTTTTCCACAAATTTCTGGAACACTTACTTTCCCGCCACGTGTAAAACTCGCTTTCGGGAAGCTTGTGTAAATTTTTCCTATTCAGCTTCACCTAAGATTGATGATATAAACTTGTCGTTCTGAGCTTTTAAAAATGCATACGATATTAGAAAATATGAATAATATGATATGGATTTCCAAATCGATACTATTCCAATGTAGTAAGATGAATTAAGGAATGCTATTGTATGCCGTTTTCCTTTACTTCCCTGTAACTTGATCTATAAGACTCATTAAACAGAGATTAAAAAATGCATAATACTATATATTTATTAAAGTTTTCGCATTCACGCAAACACTTCTGATTCTAAATTTAGAGCAAAATGGGAACTATGATCTTCTAGAATTTTTATATCATCTAATGTTAAACTACATATTTGGGTCCTTAGAAGATGTATTATAGTTTTAGCCGACTCATTATAGACATGCCAAAATTAGTACGATTTTAATCTGCAAAAAGTTACGTACATTAGAGTGAACATACCGTAAAACCAACAGAGTGTCAGTTCAAGGCTTTTTAATCTAGAATTAAATGCTTTTTAATTCTACAGTGCGAATTAACATTCTTGAGCACTGGTTCCTTACCTGTGAGTCGCCACCCCCATGGGGGTCTCGAAATGTTTCTTAGGGGGTCGACACGGATTTTATTCAATTAAAATAATTTAATTCGGTGAAATTTTAGAAAATTTAACCAAAAAAATTGCCTATGTCTATTTACCATGTAACTACCAGGCAATGCATTTTAATAAGGAAAGCGTCTCATTCAGAGTGCAAACTTAGTTCTTTAAAAATCTACCGCCTTTATTGGTCAATGAAAATCGCGGTTTCCTACAACGTGTGGTGTATACTTCACAAACGTCAGTTTTTCTTTTGCCAGTCTGTGCCATCACTTTTGGCTCAACTATTTTAGTATCCTCAACGGAATAAAACCCTCTTATTTAAGTAATAGTTTTTCTATTCTTGTTGTTATATGACTGCGAATCCATAAGATAGGTGTATTATTTTTGTTGAGGTTCTGTTCTGTTTTGTTGTTACTTTTACACAACTTTAACTGCGGGATGCATGTTTTTCAATGATTTCAAATTCCTGCAAATTTTATTTTTGTCAAATTATAACTTTGGTTGAATTAAAATCTGGAAAATGCATATTAGTTTATTTTCTTTGCCTTAAAAGGCATTTTTAATGAAAATATGAAGGAGGAACGGAGGGGGTGATCGCAAGATGCGTAGAAACCATTAAAGGGAATCGCGACTCGAAAACGGTTGGGAAACACTGCTCTTGAGGATAACTTCATTTTCTTTAATTATTTGAGGAGCTCACGTATAACTTTTAATTTCTTTCACTGAATCCTTTTAACTAATATTCTCCTTCGGCATTTCTTCCAAGCTTACATTTGTTTGTAATAACTGCAACAAAAGGCAAGTTTCAGGAGTTGCGGATTTTTCAGACATTCATGTTGCATTGCTGTTGTAAATAGCAAAACGTTAGAAAACGCTCCCATTATACAAAAACGGAGTTTTTTCCGCTCGTCACAAGGTGGCACTGCGTTAGATACATGAAATGCAGAAGCTTTACGTGATTTATTACTTGCGCAAATCTTGTACAAAACAAGAAATATTTTCTAATCTCCTTAAAACTTCTAATTTCTTCCTCAAATGTGTGTAATAATGCAGTAATGATTTACAAATTTTAGCTATTTTGACCTCAAGTAAAAAGAGGCCTTATGCCATTCATTCTGAAAAATTTCTGATTTCCAGTTGTTTCTTTCAAAAAAAAATTTGTAATTAAAAAAATTTCACGACCACTCACATCCCAAAACTTTGAAATTTTAAAAATACGGTAAATATATAATGTATCGCGAGGACTTATTTTAATCTTATTTCGCAAGTTGATATCTATAAGCCGTCTTGCTAGTCTATTTGCAAAATTAATCCTCCTTCAGCAGTTGGATCATCAGCAGTCCAATGCTCTTTCACCTTAGGAGCCCATAACGAATGTGACTCCTAGGTTTACCGTTGTTGGGTATGCTGGAGGTACTAATATTAGCATAAGTAACCCCGCTTACGATTTCCTGTTCATGCATTTTCTACTTCTTTCTAGAGAAATTCAGCATGTGTAATTATTTTCCAACAATCTACTTATCGTCTGATCTATATGAGTAGTGACAAGCTCATGATATGAATGAAAACCAGATCCATGGCAGCTGTTTGCCCTGGAGATTATAATCTCTTCTACCGGCATTGTCCAATCTCCTTTCACGAGTCGTAAGACACGGGTGCAGTATAAGGTTAGAGAATGCAATTCCTTTACATTACTGCAATGTAGATTTCAGATTTGTATAATTACTTCTTAAAATTCACAATATATTGTAAAATGTGATGCTGATTTTGAACAAATGTATGGGAAAATCTCCACAAAGTGTTTTATGTGAATTCTGCCAGATAAGAATTCCGATTTCGTGTTTTCCAATTTCGTGTTGCTGATATAGCAGAATTTTTTTTTTCTGTTCAAGACATTATCGATGTAGTATTATTTAGTTCGGAAATTGATATAAATTTGATTTCTTTACAATCGAACCCTTATCCAACCCTTTTTGTGTTACTGTCCTTCGATACATATTCTTACCATCCTCTCCTATCTTTATATAATGTTAAAAGTATCTATTTAATATAAAATCCTTCGTTGTTTTCTCTCAAATATAAATTGTAATTTTTTTTCTTTAAAACCTATACTAAAATATGTTAATCTTAGAAAGTCTTTTGAGATTCCTGCAAGCCCTGTCCACCTACGAAAAATTTGCGCCTAATTAAAGTATTTCTGACATGTATAGAAATTATGACTATTACTTATTCAGGCAAAGAAGGATGATTAAGTACGTTTGTAGCGAATTTTATGAAACGAAGCATAAACATATGAAAATAACCCAACAATGCAAGTTTAAAAATAACTCAAAAATATGTATTATACAATAATGGTATTTAAGAATATTAATTACTTTTTTTCCTTAAAACTAGCAATTTCGAAAATATGAAACATTACAATGTAATTTTCTGATAAAACAGAAACAGAATGGAACAATTAGTCATACGTAAAGACTGGAAGCTTTACCATTTTGGGTGGGTGATTTAATGAGCTTTCATTCAAACTATTTTTAGAATGAAACATTCATTCTCTGTGATATAACTTTTAAGGAAATTCTGATTTTAGAGATTTATGTTTTTACTTACATTTGCAATTTTTTTGTTCTTTACTCATGACTCCTAATTTTATACATATGATTAAAAAAATATATTTTTCAATTTATCTATTTTCAATATATATATATATATATATATATATATATATATATATATATATATATATATATATATATATATATATATATATATATATATATAAATACATTTACTTTAAAATTATACACTATAAAAATTATATTTCTGAAAAATAAATTTCAAAATCCTATTGTCATTAGCAATTTTCAATGTATTTATTATAGATTCTACATGTACTTTTAGTAACGAATTTGACAAATTGTTATAGCTACGAATAGTCATTTCAGAAAAGAAATTCTTGAAATTCTAAATGCTTTTGCGCTTAGCTCCATTTAATTTAGCAGTTAATGACTATTTCCTGCGTGGAATATTTAGATAGCAGTAACATCTTTATTCTAGCTGTGAAATGTTGCACGTATTTTCACTAAAAGCAACTTGGATATTTGTGTTGGAGTGTTCTAAATCCATGTACTTAAAAAGCGTTCCTTCTTAATTAAAACATCCTGGATGCGAGATAAATATTTAATTCATATAATGCACATCTCATACTTACATAAATTCTCTTTTCACAACATTTTAACCATTTGCAATTTTTCTTTTATTTGTATGATACATTCACCGAATACAATGGTTTATGCTTTTACAGTATTTATTATAAACATTACTATTTTCTCGCTTAAAATTAGAATAACATATATTCGTTTATTCATGGGTATCATACAGTTTAGATTAGCTAACCCACGAAATATTATTCAGTATAAAGTGATACTGTAAATTCCCAGTTATTATTATTTATAGACATATGAATGGAAGTTAGTCATAAACGTTCGATAAAAAATCTTGCATAAATATACTCTTTTTACATCGTTTCTTCAAATTAATTGAAGAGACAGTAATTGAAACACTCACCTAAATCAATGCTTTATATTTTTACTGTATTTGTTATAAAAATTACGATTTCCTCAGCTATAGTGAGAATAACATTTATTCGTCTATTTATGAGCACCAGATGTTTTACATTTACTTTATAAATTTTATAAAGCTAAGCCATAATATATTGGCCTGCGTAAGGCGATATTATAGAATGACTGTAACTATTATTTATAAAAGTATAAATGGAAGTTTGTCATAAACGTGCGAGAAAAAAATGTAAAATAAATATACCCTCTCTACATCATTTCTTCACAATAGTTGAAGCGAAAGTAATTGAATCACTAATATATAACAATGCTTTATATTTTTACAGTATTTAATATAAAAATTCCGATTTCCTCAGTTACAGTTACAATAACATTTATTAGTTTATTCATGAGCTTCAAATCGCTTACATTTCCTTTATAAATTTTATAAAGCTAAGCCTGAAATATTGTTCTGTGTAAGGCGATACTATAAAATTTCCGTAATTACCATTTATAAAAATATGAATGGAAGTTTGTCATAAATGAAAGAATAAATATACATAAATATACTCTCAATATAATAGGCATATATATACTCTCTATCCGTTGCTACTCCGAAATAATTGAAACTCCAGACATATAGGCAGAAAATGTTAGAATAACGGTATTTTTATTTCCTTTAAAAAGTAAAGAATTTTTGGTTTTAAATCTTCATTATCTCGCTTCCGTACATTTTTTCTGTCTTTCATATCGATCACATCCATTCTTCGATCAATGACTTTAAAATAAATTTTTCGAAAAAAAAAAAGAAAATCAAATCAAATCTCAATCAACCAGAGAAAAATGAACCATTAAAAAGAAGAGAGAAAAAAGTCACTTTCTCAAAATGGCGCTTTCTTTTATCTCCTTTTGATTAGTTTCCAATTTAATTAAGGATGCATTTCTTCTTAATTGGGTCATTATATCATGCTTCTGGACTCTGCGGTTTTAATTCCTGGCAGGGTTTGTTTGCTATCAATTGCTCTGGCATGCTTACTCTTTGATAAATTTATAGAGTAAGAACCGACTTAATTAGTCATGACAATCCGTCTGAATGAAAAGAATGGAAATTTACTGATATTAAATATTTACTAATATATCGTTAATCTTCTAATCTTATCTTTGAAACTTTACATCTTAATTCAATAAGTTACTTAATAGCTCAGAAAAATATTTTTATGGTTTTTTTTTCATCAATGGTAATTCTCTGCACAGCATTTTTGATAATAGGTTTTATTGATTAAGATTTATATCGCGAACGAAATATGCGTTAAAGAAATTTATGTTCCTAAAAGAAGTTTATTCCTAAGGAAAAATTGTATAATATTCAGTAAAATATGGGAAAGAATTTTCTGGAGCATGAGGTTGTATAAAAATTTATCTAAAATTTGCTCTTTTTCTTCCTAGTGATTTTTTTCTTGGGTACGGGGGCAGGGGATGCCTAGCCCCAACCAGTGATTTCACTCTTATTCAGAACTATTTTTCCATCTATGTTTTGATCTCATGTACAAAACATCTTTGTATTAGATCAGAGACGGGAAATAATTATTTTCTATCGTTCCATCGACTAATATTTGGAGGTAAAATTTTACGGAAATATTTACTGACTTGAAATCACTCTTTTTTTTCTATTGATATTTGCAGGCACTTTCAGGTGGTGGTGATGGTGGTGGTGGGGAGGGTGGTTAGTCCTAAGTTCTCGTGGTTGCACACTTATTTAGAACTATTTCTTCCGCCTCTATTTTGTTCTCATGCACAAAACATCGTACCCCTCGATAATAGAATGGAAATAATTATGTTTCTATTTATTGATTTTTGATAGTATAACTTTACAGTCTAGAAATTACTTTTTTTTATCTACTAATTTTAAGGTTCCTTGGAGAAAGGGGAGTGAGAAGGTTTGTCTTAAACGCTTGTACACTTATTCAGAACTATTTCTTCCGCCTGTATTTTGTTCTCATGCACAAAACATCATAGCTCTCGATAATAGAATGGGAATAATTATGTTTCTATCTATTGATTTTTGATAGTAGAACTTTACAAACTAGAAATTACATTTTTTTATCTACTTATTTTAAGGTTCCTTGGGGGATGGGGAGTACAAAGGTTGGTCCTAAACCCTTACACACTTCTTCAGAACTATTTCTTCCTGTATTTTGTTCGCACGCACAAAACAACGTAGCCCTCGATAATAGAATGGAAATAATTTTGTTTCTATCGATTGATTTTTAATGTTATAACTTTACAGTCTAGGAATTACTTTTTTTATCTTCTGATTTTAAGTTTCCTTGGGGAAGGGTGTGTGCAAAGGCTGGTCCTAAACCTTTGCACACTTATTCAGAACTATTTCTTCCTTCTGTATTTTGTTCTCATGCACAACACATCCTGGCTTTAGATAAGAGGATGGAAATAAATATATTTTTACAGATTGATTTTAAATCGTAAAAATTTACGGACAAAGGCTCATTGGTGGTATATTAAGTATTCTTCAGGAAAAAAATTAAAAAAGCCATGAAATTAGGGAAATGCCAAATTAGAAAAAAACAGTTATTTTAAGATTTCACTGATGTAAATTAATTCGATTGGCAGAATTTCTGCATAGGTGAAGATGAACAATTTATGCCACTGAACTATCCTAGTGTCTATGACTTAATGCTGTGGGATCTTTGCTTTTCTGTATACATGAAAATCTATTTAACAATATAAAGGAGAAGAGAAAAATCAATTATCCATTCATTTCAACTGTGTCTTAGCTTGAAGTTTGAATAAAATTGCTTAAAAGTGCTTAAAAAGTCTTAACATAGAGTTTAAAATATAATACCAATGCGACTTTTATGATATTTTGATTTATTTGTTTGTCCCCATGCTTAAAAAGGCACAAACTGTAGCTATTAATAAGGGTATGGTTTGTAAAACTTTAAAAAAAATAGATCATTATCCAATTTGTGTAATTACATTACTAGTACAAAATTTTCGGTAGGAAATATCTGCTTCCAATTTCACTTATTTAATCAGAGAATGTTCATTTCAGATCAATAGATTATTTCCCTGAATATTAGTACTTTAACTGAAGTCTAGTTTCCTCGATAGCGTATTATACTACAAATAAAGAAAAATAGGAAACTCAGAGGGGGGAGGGGATCAAACAATGAGAATGAATACATGAATTTTTCCACTAGAATTTACGATGATGGTTCCATTTAAATGCTTATTTACCCGAGCATTCAACATCATTTACGACATTTCAAGTTAGTCTTACTCAAATAAACAATATTTTCAGGATTTGAATAAAAAAAATATATTTTCAATACGATAATTCATAAAAGTTGTTAAACGAAATCAATACTGGGCATAATCGAATTCCAACACCAGAAGTTATACATCCCAGTCTCTACATTAGTAAATCGTATGTACTCGCAAATCCTAGACTAAAAATATATATCCTCTTCGAAAAACATTTGACTTTCAATCAATACAGATCGTTTTGCATTCTTGTAATATGACCATAACAATTGCCTGCGGCTACAGAGTGAACTTAGGACCCGCCCTTTCAGTACGCCCACTTGCAAGAAGACTGATTTAGTTGTGCATGCAAATTGGTCACGGTTTCTAGCAATCTGAAATAGAAGGCAGCAGCGTTCTTACAAAATAGCAAACAGTCACGCCATATATTTTTTAACAATGCCTTTGTGTAGCGCAGTGAAAACATTTTTTTTCAAAAAAAAATAGGTTTTTTTTTCTTTTAAAGGAAATGATTTACTTTAAGTGTTATTGATACTCATAGTGAAATAATAGAGAGTAATAATGTAAATAATACCTATAAATAAAGAAGTATAAAAAGAGTGAAATGATTTGGAAAAAAAAAACTCTTCATTCTTGATGTATTGCTGCGGGTGCTATAAGTTTTTTTAAAAAAATAGTTTCTTGTTCAATTAGGAATTGTCGCACTAAAACTTTGAAGAAAGGTAACTTGTCCTAATCCAACAATTTCTTCAATCTACTTTACTTTGAAAAGTCGCCCCCTCTTAAAATATATGTGTAACTCCAAAATTAAGCTCGACTTTATATTTAAATAAATCTTTTAAAGAAACACGATTTGAGAGAAAAAAATTCGAAATACTGTAGATTATTTTTTACAAAAAGTAATCTTTGAGTTTGACACCTCGGACCCCCAGACCAGTAAGGTCTATCGTCCATGATACACCTGAAGTTCGGTCACTACGTAGCAAGAGCCTGAATACGCAGTAGATGGTTAATTTCCCAAGTTCCGATGCATTTTCAATTGCTGTGGGGCTGAAGGCTGCCGGATATACAGTACAGATCTGCAATCCACCCTGTAAATCAAATGTATCAATACATATATTTGTTAGTTTGGTCTTGTTAGATTAAATATTATCGTTCACTAAAATGCAGGAAGAGAATAAAGCAAGTATTGAAATCATACCAAGATTTGCGAGTTTTAAGTATTTCCAAATGTAGTTAATAAAATTCCTCATCAACATAGTGGACTATTTCAGCTTTCATTCTTGTTATCTACTAGCCTAAGAATAAATATCTTGTTTAATGATTTTATTTAAACATAAAAGGCATTCTCTCGTAATATTGATGTATTAAGGTTCTGAAACCTAGGACAGCAATAAGTCAAAGGTTGAGTATTTAAAAAAAATTTTTAAATCAACTAAAATGTTGCCACCGACTGTATCATTTGTTTAAAACAAGAAATTAATTATTTTTTTGTTTTGTGTTTTGAATGAAGAATAGTTAATTTTTTTTCTTTTATTTAAGAAACATTAAGAGAAGCGACGATACATATTAGCTGGTTCAGGAAAATCATATAATTTGAAAAAAACGTCTTCCGAGATATTTCCACATTTTATGCAAAGTAACTAAAATACCTGTTATTCACACTCGTAGCTTTTTAATTATTCTTCAGAAATAGGATTACTTACATTTCTATGAATGAATTTTGAAAACTATATATATATATATATATATATATATATAAGACTTTTTTAATTTTAGCTTTGAGGATTTTACTTTTTTTTAATCCCATTTACAGACATTTGTTACCAAGCCTAGCCGTCTATTCCTCGCTCGGGAAATATTATAGTCCTGATAATAGAAAATTCCTTTGTGTTGTCGGAATAACTATTTCATAATCAACTCTTCCGTTTTTTAAAAAATTATTCCAACATAGTAAAGCAGTTCATGGTAACCAGTAGCTTGCCAGGATCCATGTTAGGTTGCGGAAGGAATCTGCCGAAGGTCCAAAGCGATCTGGAAACACAGTTGCAATCCGACTTCGTTTCTAGATGGACAGCTCAATAAGAGACAGATAAGGCTCGGATGAGAGAGACGACAAATGAAAGTCCTAATTTGATGGCTGCACTGACACGCTATGTCATAGTTCCATCCCGGGATGATGTGGTAATTAAGCACACCCTGGTATGACCACCGCTGATGGCCCTGCTTATTCGCCAGGGATCACTTGCTTGTATATCTACAGGCTTCCATATCTGAAGGTCATCCTACAATCCGGCACTTGTGGACGCACTTAGTAGTTGCAGCTAAAACAGCAGGACTTTACCGTGTTTACAATGTCCTTGCTGTGTTATGAATCCTATATACACACTTTACCGAGTCTCTTTTAGAATGCTACTAAGGAGTTCTCCTAAACTGATCAATATCGTGTACAAATTCATATCAATATGAACTTCCGTTCCTCATAACTTGGTAACAATGTTTTCTTGTAGTGTATCCAAAAGGAAATGGAAGAAACAAGTGAGGATGTACAATAACATGTATCGAAATATGTTCCCGATTTCTATGTTATTAAGAAGCTCCTTTAAGATAATAACCTGAAATCGGCATGTACGACTTTTGGCTTTAGGGCACACAGGACATCTCGACAACCAAAATGGAGCGATTTTAGTGAAATGTTTATGAGCATGTATTTAATTGCAGAATACAAATATATACAAAATATTTGTATACCAGTAAATACATAAATTTTTTTTATATTTAAAGTGAAATAGAAGAATTGTGTTAAAAATTTAGTTTATTTTACAAATTTAATTATTTTTAAAAACTTGTTAAATATTTGAAACGATATGTCAATTAGGTACATTTTTGTAAATCTCTGTTGAATTTATCTCTTACAAATTTAGTATGGTAACATAAAATATATCATTTCACAATAATACGATGTATTTTGCTTTTAAATGTAGTGAAATTGTGGTAAAATTGAAAATAACAAAAAATTATATAATTAAAATTTTTATGTATTTTGAAGTTTTCCACTAACAAATTTTTAATTTAATTTTTTTTTTCTAACCTAGAAGCAAAATACTTCGGATTATTGTTAACTACTATATTTTATGTTGTTATATTAAATTTGAAAGAGATAAATTCAATAGATTTTTAGAAAAGTGTACCTAACTAACATATAGTATCAAACATTTAACGCATTTTCGAAAATAATTAAATTACTACAATAAACTAAATTTTTAGCATAATTGTTCCATTTCACTTTAAATATAAAATATAATGTATTTTTTTACTGGTATATAAATATTTTGCATATATTAATATATATATATAAATATTTTGCATATATTCTGCAATTAAATACATGCTCATAAACATTTCATTAAAATCGTTCCCTTTTGGTTGTCGATAAGATCTGTGTGCCCTTTAAGTATGATTGTGCATATCATTTGTGCAACTATTCTTGTTTAAAGGTGTAAGGTTTGAATGATTTCTCGCTACTACGAAGGCGGTTGACAATAAGTACAATTATCGAACACACTATTTCTAGCTTATCAAGAAAAAATAAGTAAAGAAAGGTTAAAGTACTTTTGAACTTCCTTACCTAAATTAAATCTTCATATCAAATGTTCAGTGAATAATTCAGCATTTCTTAATCCTATAAACAAGTTGAATGCGTAAGAGTTTTGATGCTAGCATTGCAGTTTTAATTTTATCTTAATGAGGCAAGCACAATTGAGTAATAGAACATACATAATTTGAAATCCATTATTAGAAAGATTCAACGAAAAGTATGATGGCCGCATTTAGGTAAAATATGATAGAAAGTTTCAAATTAAAGAAATATAAGTTCAATCTATTTCTTAAAGACTGACTATCATAGTCTTCAAAATATATTAAATGGTGTCATTGAGTTGCAAACGTAAAAAAAATATTAAAATAAAATAAATAATAATAATAATTATTATTTTTAAATTCTCAGTAATATATATCTTAAAATAAAAATATAGGTTATCAATTAATATTAAACGTAATAAATCAATAATCTCTATGCTTATTTGAAGGGGAAAAAGTAATTTAAAATATCTCTCCTAGATTTTTTCTCCCTAGTTTTTCAGTTAATTTCTTTGAAAACTACCTGATATATCACTACTAATTTATCAACACATGATCAAGATGCATAATTATTCCATACTGAGTCGGTGAGGAAATTATTAGAGAAAAGTGTAATAAATGTAAATCAAATAAATTTATTGCCGTGTTATCCTTTAGCTACGGATTTTCAGACATTCTCTGAGAAATGATATGAAATATTACCTGTGGTGGAATGATACCATCCATTTACAAACAAAATTACAGGCTCATGACAGGCAAGTCATCCCAAATATGATTATCCAAGATATATGGAAGGAAAAATAACTAGGTGTATATCTAAAAACTGCCCTTGGTGCTTGTATCTCTAATTGCAAAATCCCTTGCTTGGTCTATTAAGTTTTAACTGTTTTGCAGAATGCCTTTGGGAGTCTCTAGGTAATTATCTGTTTTCTGGTACGTGCAATCAGTTCTGGAATTAATAGTCCTTTCCGTGGGTCATTAGTGTAATAAACTGCATAACAAGAGAGAAAAATGAGACAATCAAGTGAAAATTCTAGTTTATATCATTTGTATCAAGTGACAAATGAGAGATTTAGTTAATTAATATTGCTGTTTATTCAGTGTAGTCTTTAGTTAATGGAAATTATTGGTTTGGCTAAATGTATTAAGCTACTTTAAAAGTACAGAATTGAAAAATCTTTGTTAAAAAATGTGATATTTAAAATTTTAAAGAGATTAATTATATTGTGAAAATTCTAGTTCATATCATTTGTTTAAAGTGCCAACCGAGAAATTTAGTTAATTAATATTGCTATTTATTCAGTGTAGTCTTTAGTTAGTGAAAATTATTGGGTTGGCTGAAATATGTGAAACAGTTTTAAAAGTACAGAATTGAAAATATTTGTTTAAAAAAAGTAATATTTTAAATATTAATGACATGAATTATGTGTCTTGGAGGATTTCATAATTGCTGTTGTTTTGGGGTGAAAAATAAAATAAAATATGAAGCTGAAGGTTTATATTTTGGAATTATAAACATAAATTTGATAGATTTATTACACATATTTATTTGTAAGTGTGGACGCAGAGTTGAATTTCGAATACAACTGATTTTGAAACTGACAGTGAGGTATGCTACAACAATCTTAATTGGATATCCGATCGTTAAACTATTCATTCGTTTTCATATGCATGTATTTATGAATAATTGATTGTAAGACAACAGCCAAAAGGAGAGTTACAATACAATAAAGCATATATTAAAAATATAAGGCATATATTAAAAATCATATATTAAAAATATAAGGCTAAATAAGAAAATGTGAAAGTAAAAAAATATATATGAGTAACTTCTATTCATTGCATATAAATTCCAAATTCCTAAACAATCTGTAAAAAAATAAAAAAATAAATATTTTTTTAAATAGCAGAAAAAATTTAATATTTATTTACAGCATGGATTATCGATAGATGCATGTTCTGTATCTAGTTGGTAAGCAGATAACCGTTTTTCCATCTTCCTGAGAATGAATTCTGGATTGGACACTTTATCCTGATAGGCTTTGAAACACGCTATAAGCGGTCCCTCAAAGTTGTCATACGAGTGAATCATGTTTTCACATTGACAATGTCGAGTGATCATCTGTCATAAGTTTCCAAAGGTGAATTGCAGTTGAAGAACCTCGGCTACTTCCAAACTCATCGAAATTACTCCATCGTGCTCTTCGTAGCATCTCTGACATCAGTCCAAGCTATTTAATTCTGGAAAGTTTTCATTTTACTCAAAATGTAGTTTATATCAAGTTGTATAATATTTCTCTTGCCATTTGCTCACTTTTTTATGGAAACTAACTTTATTTTCAAATTTTTAAAAAAGAATAAAGAACGAAAAAAATTCGAACTGTTACAAAAAGTTTGTCAGCAATCGAGGCAACACGTTAGGGTTGAAACTGGGAGGGGGGGGGGCAAGGATCGAATCCCTACGACGACATTAAATACTTCAGTATCTAGGACGGATATGGGCAGTCCGGAGACCGGATAGTTCTTCTAAAAAGTCAGAGAGGGTGGAAGAAGGTACGATCCCCCCGTGATATCACCCCTGAATTATTCGATCAAAATTGACCTGGCTCCAAGAGTAGTGTTGGTTCTTCTCGATGATGCCACATTAAAAGCAACCAATGATTTTCGCCAATTAATTGCGAATGTATTAATAGACAAGTGCCCAGCATTCGCTAGAAAATACAAAGTTAGCCCAAATTGAATAATAGTTAAAATTTAAAAAAAGTTGTTTTATGCAGAGTTATTTTCGAAGACTAAAATATTGATGTTGTGCATTTTTTGTAATACTGTATGTTAGTTTATAATTCTGACATAACTCAATTTTTTAAAGAAAAATTCTATCTTTTATTTCGTGTGATGTGCTTCAAAGAATAAAGAAAATAGTTTGCTTCTTAAAACTCTTTGAGAATTGAACACGTTTTGCAAATATTCTTAGAAACAGTTATCAGTTAATAGAATTGTTAAATGAGTAATAACTGCAAATTATTAAATTAATAGTTAAGCGCATACGATTTTATTCATTTTCAATTTAGTTTATACACTGTATTAGTACGTATTAAAATAATTTGAAATATATTTCATTATTATATTAAATTCAATACTTCCACAA
Organism: Dolomedes plantarius; assembly: GCA_907164885.2. Taxonomy (NCBI): domain Eukaryota; kingdom Metazoa; phylum Arthropoda; class Arachnida; order Araneae; family Dolomedidae; genus Dolomedes; species Dolomedes plantarius. The sequence continues at coordinate 114,009,975 of OU015491.1, read as the reverse complement.
TGCTACACAAAGGGTAAAAATTGTGTAAAGTTCTTATTAAGTATGACTAAATATGGAAAGCTCCAATTAAATTTGATGGTGTCTCGTGCATTTTACAGAAGCTGTTCGCACATTTTTTAGACGATTTTGGTAAGCGGTAATAAAAAATCGTTTGCTGCAAAAGAAATAATTACAATTGTACTATGTTTTTAAAAGTCAAAATTATCGTCTGTGGCTTGAAAGTTTTGTTTTTATTCAAAATGGCGTTTTTAACAAAGCAGTGGTTTGAAGGCTACATTTATGCGCTTTCCGAAGGGAAATATGCATACTCCGTTCTCCAAAAACGATGTGAGAGTCATGGTTTTGTGATATCTAAAGCGTCGATAGGTAATATCGTCAACAAGAAAGGAAAAAAACGTCAAATTGGAGCCTGAAGTGGGACAAATATTCCAAACAAGTATCCAAGGAAAAAACGGACATCTTCGACTATTGGAAAGGTACGTTGTTTAATGTTAAAAGAAAATCGCCCTAGTCAAAGGACAGTTGCAAAATCATTAAAATGCTCGGTGTCCACTGTAAACAAAATGATAAACGTTGATTTAAATCTTTAGAAAGCGAAAAAACGCAATGTGCATCGTCTTCTTCCAAATCATATCGCTGAACGCAGGACACGCTTCAGAATTCTATATGAGAAACACTTATCCAAAGAAAAATGAAAAACAATTTTCACAATAGATGAATCATGGGTGTATTTAAACGATTGCAACAAAAAAAGAGCCATTTATTATCATAAAAGGGGAGAAAAAAATGTAAGTACATGGTTCAAAGAATCGAAAGAAAAGTTTTCTAAGGGATTCATGATTGTTGATGGTTTTTCTTATAATGGCAAGTTAAAAATAAAGAGAGTGGAAAAATGTCAAGATTAACTCCAAATACTATCAGGAACATATTTTATCGCCAATTTTTCTGAATGAAATACCATCGCTTTACCCACAGTGCCATCAATCTGTGAGACTCCATCAGGACAAAGCTAGCAGTTACACATCAAAATCCACTGTAAATTTCCTAAAAGAAATGGAACAGAAAACTGGTATCAAGGCCATACCCTTCACTGATATCCCTACTAAATCTCCCGATGTATCACCTATGGATTTTTGTGCTTTCGTACTTTTAAAATTTGCATTATCCAAACGTTGTCCCAAAACCCTTACAGGACTCTGGAAAGCTGTTCAGGAGGAATGGGATAGAATACCTCTTCTGACACTTCAAAAGGCATTATTATCCTGGAAATTGCGGTGTCGAAAGATAGTTCAAAATAAGGGATGTCAAATAGAACATTTAAAACACAAGAATTTTATGTAATTTAGTTTTGTGAATACAATATAAATCGTCTAAAAAATGTGTGAACAGCCTCTGTACTATCTATTCCCGTTTTCATATTTAGTCATACTAGAGTTTAGTTTTACTATCATTTCCCGTTTCTAGTTCAGTTTTGACATTGAAATTATGTAAGAAAATTTTGAAACGTTTATACATGTGGATAGTGTATTTAATTATTGAGTGTTAAGGAAACCTGTGAAAGTGCATGTACATTCGAAAAAAATAAAACTAAGAATTTATGCAAGACTGAAGAATTTTCGTGGAAATTTTTACTATACATTATTAGGAGAAAACCAGTGATACTGTCTCAGCCTAGCGTACAGATATTGCAAATGATCGTATTTAAAATTCGTAAGATTAAGTGGTCTAACTACTTTACTTGTGAACAAAGTTATTTGATATGTGTATCATTACGAACTTCAGAGTGGTAACATCTAAACTCTTAAACAGCGAAGAGTCTATGGAACTACTGAGTAAATCTTATATCTTAAAAGAGTTGCCCATGAAATAAAGAAACTACTTTATAAAGAAACAAATAAGGAAAAAATTCATAAGAAAAGGTATTGTAAAATAATATGTAAAAAAATCTAAAAGAGAATGAATAAAAATTTCAGAAAATAAGAAAAAAATATATCTTTTTTCTTGTTAGATTAAAGGAAACAAAAAAAACTAAGACAAATTAATTGCCTTATCAGTTTTAACATATTTTAAATTTTTTTTTGTACAGATGGATCCCTAGAAAAAAAAGGGACTTTAAGATTTCCTATCTTTGATAAGTAATTAGTAACGATATCTAATTTTTTCGCCTCTTATAATCCTTAAATCATCAAAGGTTAATTTTAAAAATAGAATTGTCCGATGAGATTACACCTATGAAATATGCACTTAAAATGTACATACACCACATGATGACAATTATAAAATTTCATAGGAATATTGCAATATAAAAGTTTTTAAAACGAAGGTTAAATGTTGTAATATCATAGTAAGATTAAATATTTTCTAATTCTTAATGTAATCTGCAGCTCATATTATAATTTTGATAAAACTATTTAAACAATGCAATACAATATTTCTTCTAAACATAGTTTATGCCTTTATTCAGCAGTTTAAGACGGAATTTTTATCGTATAATATATCTTAAACTAAGTAATTTGTATTGTACGTTAATCTAGTTTCCATTATCTCTGAAAAAAAATTAATACAGAAGAGAACGGATAATTAATTTAGTTAATATTCTTTAAGCAAATTTAAACGACATTAGTTTATATATAAATCACTCCGAAATTTTAATTAAGACATTTTAAATGACATCTCTGTAAATGTAAATAAATAGATATCTTTTTAATTTTAAGCTAATGATCGAAATGATACCCCGTATCAAGAATTTGAAAAATGATGTGTTGGTTAATGTACTTCACGTTTCCTTTTCCGCTTTTTTTCCCAGGAATAATAGACTTATCTTTCTAATCAAGATGATCCACTGAATAACATGAATAATTAATTACCAATTATAGCAATAATGATCATTTTGCAAGATATTAATGCTAATTACATCTTAGAATGCGCAAGTTCTATATTCGCTGTTCATTGCAGTTTTTTCGCTTTTTTTGGATTCCGTAGCTGGAAAAACTTTCATTTTTCAACCCTTTCTACAGATCCACTAATTTTTTTAACATTGATTCCGATTAGCTAAGGTATTTTTAAAGAACTTAGAAGATTTCAGTCTGAGTCATAGAATAAATCTGGTTACTTTTGTATTCTACAGTTATCTTTTTCCGCGAAATCTCTTGCTTCCAACATCCAGCAAACGTATCAGACAAATAAAAGCTTAAGATTTTTTCCCCTTACGTTATATCAGTTTGAGCACGAGCTGTGGAAACTTCAATCAATCTAATTTGTGCCCTCATCAGGTTTCAGGGTGCATGCACGATGCTTATAGTACATTCAACTCTAGGTGCAGTTATAAGAAAAAAATTATAACATAAATTTTGAATTGTTAGTATGCTGCATTTGTTTCTTTCCTCGAGATCTCTGGCTACAAACGCCTAGAATATCAGACAAAGAAACCTGAAACTTATTTGTGAGTCCTTTATACCTGCTTGGGCTCAAGTAGAAACAAGAATCAATAGAAATATAAATAAATTCAATTAGTGTCCTAAGAAAGTTTCATCAGCAGTTGATTGATCTCTCTGACACATATATACCGCTTGTAATATGCTTATTCCTACCTACATATTTACCTTTGCGTGAACAGGGGCGGAAGAATCTATTCCCACAGTATAAAGGGAATGAAAAACGTTAGAAACAATATACAGAAAAAAAAAGTTTTATGTTTTTAAAAAGTACATACAAACTTATAAAAAACAACCAAACTTAAAAATCAAATACACACACGCATACACACACACAAACAAACACATACACAAGCACACGACCACACACACACACACACACACACACACACACACACACATATATATATATATATATATATATATATATATATATATATATATATATATATATATATATATATATGTGTGTATGTGTGTGTGTGTATGTGTATATAATGAGAATATTAACATATGTTTAAAAAAAAACCTTAACTGAAGGTATTAGTCATTTAATTAACCTTGACAATGTACACAACTGATATATTTCCTTTTCTTATACGAACTGAAAGTATTTCACTTTTAATATGATGTTTTAAACTATTTACATGCGTTTCCTTCGTAATGGAATTGGTTATTTTTACACCATTTATAGCTACAGTTAACGAGCCTTTGCATTCGCTAATATTACTTCAAAATTTTATTCTCTTTTGATGTTTATTCGGCACACGTAGTTTAAGGTAATCTCGCCTTTAACGACAACTCATTTATTTGAAAACCGATTTCGAAGAGCATACAAATGTGGCCTGATTTCTACAGGACTCGCTGAAAAGGGGCAGATTCCTAAATAAATGGTGTAGAGTCACAAACCCCATGTTTTGAAAAGCAAATAAAAAAATACTCATTTTTCTGATCATATGGATTATAAATTGTAGAATACATAATTTTATTTGCCTAGACAAAAGACTAACTATTGAATTTCGGATGTGTTACATATAAATTTTTCTTCCAAGTACAATGTGAAAATATAATTAGGTCCCCATCACAGACCAGAATTTTTTAGCATGACAACATGACCGTTATACAAAATATTTTGTTCAAATATATTAAGCACAACAAAATTTTTAACAACTAAATCATTGGACATTTCTTTCGTGTAAATATTTTTGAGCTTATGAATAGATTTAAAGAATATCCTCCCGTATTTTAGGATGTTTTGAGAAATTTAAGAAGGTTTGATTTGTAACATATCTACGTCGGCTATGTACTCAAACTATTGTTTCCTACCTTTGTGCATGTTATTAACATAATGCTTATTCATGCATGTTTATAAGTAAAATATATATCGACAATTTTGTTTATTTATTTATTTTCAATGCGGAGGCACTTGTCGTCAAACATTCGCCTATACTACTTCGCAATTTTACTACCCATTTTATTGTGAGGGCACCATATAGGCGGACAGCATTACCCCCTATGAACGGACGACTCGAACGGAGACATTTTTCGTGGCGCGACGCCAGGATTCGATCCGAGCATCCTCAGCACCGAAAACCAGCGCGCCGTACCACTGGGCCGCCACAAGCCCTATCAACAAAATAAACTAATAATTTTTCAAACTATAACTTACTAAGTATTATTGTGAATACTGAAAATTACTTTATGAGACACTTTTACTTTAATTATAACTAGGACTTGTGGCGGCCCAGTGGTACAGCGCGCTGGTTTTCCCTGCTGAGGGTGCTCAGATCGAATCCCGGCGTTGCGCCACGAAAAATGCCTCCGTTCGTGACCTCCCTTCAAAGGCGGTAATGCTGTCCGCCTATATGGTGCCCTAACAATAAAATGGGCAGTAAAAATTGCGGCGTGGTATAGGCGAATGTCTAATGACAAGTGCCTGCGCATTGGAAAAAAATCTTTAATTATAACTAACTTATCCCTGGTTTGTCTATTTTTGTGTATGAGATTTCCATTTTACTATTTACAGTATCTTGTTCTGTTTGACATAAAGAGATAATTTTTTCGTACCAAAAAATCATATGTGCTTAAAAAATATAAAATATGTTATACTAAAGACTACAAAAAATGTTATACTAAACATTATATATTATGTTATACTAAACATTACGTTCCCGACTATCTGCCCAGATTATGTAGTAGTTAAGTTTCTGAGCGACCACGCAGTGGGCTTGGGTTCGAATCTCGAATAAGGCTTTATCGGTTCCGTGTCTTCCCCCTTATATGGAGCAATGCTGGCTCACCTATATGATGCTCCAATAGTAAAGTAGCCAGCAAATCTTCGTGGATATCCAAGGGACAATGTCAAGAAGTAACTACCATCAGAGACAAGTGCCTGGAGCTTTGAAAGGGAAAAAAAACATTTCCGACTATTTCTGCACGATATAACTTTGTTTCATATTTTTAAACCACTCACCCCAAACTACTGCCTAAAACATAACTTTTGGTGACTTATAATGGCATACATAATATTATTTTCAATAATATATTGAAAGTTATTACATAAAGGCAATGATTCTCAACCGGTGGTACGCGTACCCCTTAGGGGTACGCGAAAATCTGTAATGGGTACGCGGTTACCTACCAATAAAAAAAAGTTTTGCAATACTTTGTTAATTAACTTCTGAACTGGTATGGAAAAGAACACAAAGAACTAGCATACATTGCTGTGAAGTACCTTCTGGGGTTTAGGACAACTTACTTGGGAGAAAAAGGATTTTCAAGTTTAACTTACCTGAAGAACAAGTATAGAAACATGCTTAATGTTGAGGATGAATTACAGCTGTATTTGATCAAGCTGGAGCCAAACATTGATGAACTTTGTAAACAAAAACAAGACCAGTGTTCCAACTAATTATTTTCATAGACGTTTTCAATTTTATGACTGTTTAGTAAAAACTTTGTGATAACAAGTCCACTGAAATAAAATTTCTTGTTTTTAATTTAAATTACCAATTCGTAATTAAACTTTAATAGGTTAATATTTAAACTTTAATATTTAATATTTACTTTAACCTTTATCAATAACTAATATAACACATTGTTTTTGTTGGGGGTACGCATATTTAATGATACACAAAAAGGGGTACGTTGGTTGAAAATGTTGAGAATCACTGCATTAAGATTATGATACACATTTCAAATAGCTAAAATCAAAAAAATACAATATATACAAAGTTTTAAGCGCCACAATTCACTTTATGATATTAGATCTTTTATCAGAAAACCTCAAACACTGTCTATTATCAATATATAAGAATTAATCACAAATACAAAGTTTCTCTGTTAGTATTGGTCATTTGAAATCACTAAACTTTTGTTTTTGTCTTAGTAAATCAGTTGATTACAGAAAGATATGCGAATCCATCGAAAAAAAAAAACAGAAAATATCATTAACAAAATACCTTTATCATGTATATTATGGTAAAAATGCGTAAGTTTTATATCCATGGTGTTTTAACGTAACTGAACAATAAAACTTTAAAAATGGAATGAAGGTATGGAGGAAATGGCGAAAATAAAACAATATAAATGACGTAAAAATACGGTTGTAGTTTGCCGTTTTTATTTACCTTTACAGAACATTTCTTCCAGGCTCCCATTTTTATCAGCGTCTTAAAACATCGATTACAGATCTGATGGAAGAATCGATTTCAAATACAAGACATTTTCCGAGGATTATGATACTTTTGAAAACCCCTGTTATATCATATCAAGTTTCTGATAAAATAAAAGGAATGGAAGAATAACAAATATAATTTGGGAAGTATCAGTTAAAATTTGATTTGGGGATTAAATTGAAAAGTGTAAATTTTTTCAAATCTTTTTTCTAAGAATACAGTCTGAATCAAATCATTTTCTAATAAATAATATTATATTATAGTGTGAATCTTAGATGGTAAAAAATGATATGAGATAAATACATTATGGTAAAATGCGTTATACATAATATATTTATCTAATATCTTTTTATATGGTATTTATATTATATAATATATAATATATATGGTAAATTAATTTATGAGAGAAATATTATATATATATATATATATATATATATATATATATATATATATATTACATAACTTAATTTTTTCACTTTTGCAGTGCGAGGAAAGGTGATCAAGATAAGGTTAAAATAAATAAGCTTTGCTTGTTAATAGCTATTAATGTTCGTAAATTCTGCCCTTATTGTAAAGTAACGAAATATAAATCGAGTTAGCGCACGAAAACTGTCTATCATTCTTTATTTAATCTTATAAGATGAGGTGATGTCATGAATCATGATGATTGAAATTATATTTTATATAAATATAATAAAATATTAACCAGTATTTTAAGTCAAAAATGCATTTTTTACATATAAAACGTTGATTTTTTTTAAGCAAATGATTACACATAGATCGGGATAATGTATTAATGTTTAACTTGGTATATATTTGTTTTATTTTCTTGAAATCTATATTTACTTGTTTCGTGTTCACGGTGTATTTTATTTTAAAGATTTCTGGACCAAAATGTACCGTTAATTTGTGTGATTTTAATAAAAGAAATGCCATTTTATCCATATTTTTAATAATTAATAAATCAAAGCCAACTGTTTTTTAATTATTTCTAAGAGCTGAAAGAAGTACGCTTTGTTAAAAAAAGATTTTTCCAGATTTGCATCTTTAAAAAACACTAGTATTTTTTCTTTAATATTTTAGGGTTAAAGCACTATTTCCCTTGTGCTATTGGGAAAAAATTACATGCATTTATGGGTTTAATAATTATTTATAAAGTGTCTATTGTACAGTTTTAAGAGAATTTTTGCAAGACTCTTTTGAAAAACATCAGTTTTCTTTCAGTTCATATTTGGTCTTTCACGGAAAATTCGACATTTTTCAGGAAAGAGCTGAGAAAAATTTTGTTTTTTAGTCTATACGTCCTTTGTCTATACGTCCTTTGTAAAACCTGCATGTGGGTAATGTATTAGTCCATATACTGAAACAAAATGTAAAAAGTTTTTCATGCTTCGAAATTTTTGCGATACAAATTACTCTGTCGAAAGAGAGAAAAAAATTCTTTACTATACTGAAAAAGAAAGTCTTTACATACTCACGTTTTAAACTGATAAAGTAATAGGAAGACATTTTGTTTCGTTTAGCCCCGAATTACCAGAATTCGATATCTAGTAAATGCACATATTATCATTATCCCAATCTTAAATACTGTATGCTTATGCCCATTTTTAAGACAATAGTATTCCTTTACAATCGATATGTCTGCTTATTTTCGTTAAACTCGATAATCGATATTTTAATTTCATACTATGCGAAATATTAATATTATTACGCCCTCAGGTACTTTCTATCAGCTTAAAAGTCATTGTCACAATCCCCCTGAAATTCTTCCCAATGTTCAATACACTCAAATATCCTGAAATCGATTGCAATGTTGGTATTGGTATCGATTTCGGATGCTAAAGCGTTTCTTGTAAGATTATGATACTCTCTTCAATACTTTTATCGGTTCTTCAGGTACGATGTTTCTTTACAAAGAGTACTTGCTGAGGGAGTTATCTCAATAATCGTTTCTAGAAGAAGAAAAAAATAAACTCATATTTGAGAGAGAATCTGTACACTTATTAATTTGTTGTGTTTGTAATATATATATATATATATATATATATGTGTGTGTGTGTGTGTGTGTGTGTATTCTTTATCTGTTAAGGGTGTCCAGGACGCAAAATTGTTCAAATTTTTTTTAAAAATTTTATTGAAAAATTTCTATGTTCTTTTACGCTTAAAATGATGCTTAAATCAGGTTTCTATCTTAATTTGAACAGGAGAAATTACTATGTTTTTTGCAAAATTTTAATGGTAGCCAATCGTTGTTTAAACCTGTAAGTGCGTTTTTCTGCATGAGGAATTTTTCCCCCAGTTCTCGACTTTAAATTGTTATAAGTCAAGAACCGTTAAAGATAAATGGTTGAAACTCAGAACATGTCTTTTACAACTATTTTACTTTAATTTTAAATCAGCAAATTTGAAAAAAATATTTACTTTTGAAAATATGATTTTTTTAAAATAAGTTACATAATTTTTTTTGTAATTTTTAATCTAAATATTTTTAGTCTTTTAAAGAAATAAAATTTAAAAAAATTCTGAATCAAAATTAAAACTTATATATTTCTGTTTAATTGAATGAAAAAATTTGCAAATTTAACAGCTAATATTTCAAATAATAACGATTTTAAATTACCCAACTTTTTTTTAAAATTTTTAAAAAACTTTTTCAGAAGTTCTATGATATGATTTTGTTTAAAAATTGGATGGTTAACTACCACAAAAAAATTCAAAATTTTAATTCAATAAATAAAAAAAATTTAAAATGTGTCCCGGACCCTTTGAAAAAACGAGCGGTGATCACTGAAACATTCAAACTCGTTATCAACAGCATCTCATTCTGATATTCTAATCACTAAACGGTAGAATGTCAAGTGCTTGCATAAACTTTGAAATACATGACTGGAATACTGATTATCCATTCTGGGCAGTAATATATACTATTAGGCAATAGATTCATTTACCTATTATGTAATACTGGCCGTATTATACAGAGATAATTGAATTCAGAAATTGATGCAATTAATAGTAATTGAAATTCAGATTTATCAGTTTAAGTTCGTATTTTTTTATTTAAAAGAACTCGCACAGAATATCATGACTGAAGTATTACCGTCCGCTTCAGCTTAGTTTTTATTTAGGTATTTGAACCAATGCCACCACGATTTATCGCAAGGTTTTTTTAAGGTTTTGTCATTTTTTAAATTTTTTCCTACTGTTGGTCATACACTTTGTCAGTTTTTTAAAGAATAGAAATAATAAGTATTCTATGACTAACTCTTTTTTCTTCGTTAAAAGTTTCATTATCTGTAGGTTTTAGTAGATAAACATGCTTTGATTTTCTTAGTATGATGTTAGCCGTTTCGAAAAAGATGTATTTTTTATAAAATTTTGCTTATTATACTTGCTTCCTTTTTTGGGATTTTAGTTTGATTATGAAGAATACACTCCCTCATAATACCTTGTTAAGTTATGTAATACTATCAGTTTAATAATACAGTCTGATTCATTTTTTGTTTTTGAATTCTTAGTTAATCTTTCACATTTAGTTTCTGCTACGTATACATATCTAATAATTCTCGTTGTAAATTTCTGTTATCGTTTTACCTGATATTTATACCACTATTTAATTGTATAACGTGAAGCAATATACAAAAAAATCATTTATTAAATAGTGTTACGAGATTCATTACACAAAATAGTATTTAGTTAATTGTCCCATGCTATATTTTAGAAAGTTTAAATTATATTATTGAAAGGTATAACAATACAAAAGTCCGTTAATTATAATTTGTACTATCTCATCCAGCGCTTTTTTTTTAAATTAACACCATCAAGTTGGAAAAATATATACTAAATTTTATTCAGAGTAAAAGAGTAGCAAATATATATTAAAAACTTATCAGGTCATAAGACTAGCAAATATATTCAAATAGTTTCGAAAACATTCTTTTTGAATTATGTTAAAACTTTATGGATGTAATGAACGCTTGATAAACATTTCAGATTCACTGGATCTAGACGTTAATTAGTCTGCTAATTTTTTTTAATGAAAATACTGATATTTTTCATCGAAGTAGCTCTAAAACCTTAAGCTTTCTGCTTTAAAGCTGATAAAAAAATCCATGGTTCATAGTCGTTAGGGGAAGTCATTTAAAAAAGTTTTTAAAAACATTAAAATAACAGAAGATTGTACTTTTTATGTTATTTCAGTAGTTTTTAATAAAAGTTAAATGTTCCTTCCTAGGTAACAGCTGCACTGTACCTTTTTACAATGGTTTTGCTTTAAACGTAACAACAAAGATTTCTAATAATTTGATTTTAGGTGAAATAATTTTTAGTTCTGTTTTGGTGTAATTTAGAAAAATTATTAAAAAAATCCACATTGTGACGTTAAAAAGGAATATTGATATATGCTTTTAAAACTGATTTTACTTTCCTTTAAATTCTTTATTCATCTTTGACATTTAGTTTCTGTTGCATTTGCATATATAATAATTCATTTGTAAAACTTCTGCTAACTGTTTAGTGGGTTGGGTATTAATCACGCTATTTTAGTAACTGAAAAGGGTAATATTTGTTTTTACTACGACACCTTTTAACTCTTATGCAATAAAACGGTGGTGTCCTAAATTGGTTTTAATAGTTTATGCAAAGTCATTTGAGTTTCCCAAATATTTTCATTTGTCAGTAGATTTCTGCAATAGGTAAACAGGATCGAATCACGCTATGACACAACGCAATTTCGAGCCATGAGGAACATAGAAGTAAATTAGTTTTGCTGCGCCTGTAGACTGAAAACGTAGTCGATATCTGCTTATCGAATGCCTCATCCATTTGATGAGGCTTTTGTAAACTTCGCCAATATGAATGAGAAGCAAGTTGCGTGAAATATGTAGTTTTCGGCGTTTCAAATATATTAATAAATTACAGATTTGAAAAAAACAAGAGCTGTGCTTGAAATAATTGCGATCGTTGTATTGAAATCAGATGGAACTTAATTAGAACACGAGTAATAAATTAAAGGATTTGTTTCGCTAATTTATTTGTTTGTATAGACAAAATATATACTTATACGACTGTTTGTGTACAATTGGTGTTAAGCGTTGTAGTAAGAATTTAATCTCTGTGTACTAAATCTCTAAATGGGATTGTATTCCATTAGAAAAACATTTCCTTTTTTATTTCTTTATTTAAGGATTATGAAGGGAACTCAAAATGTGTAAAGATTAGTTTGCTTGGGATACGATAAATTTCCACTGTAACATAAAGTTTCGGAGTTTGATACTACAGACACTTATATAGGAAATAGAAATTGGGCATCCATTGCATATTTCTTATCAACCAGTCAATAAACAATGGGACATTCATATCTGCTAAAGAAGTTCGAAAATCATAAAACATCCCAGAAAATTTAACAATTTTAATTGAGCGAAGATTTATTCAAACTGGAAACAAAAGGAAAAAATGTAAAACTTCTGAAACATCTATCTACTGTAATGTAATGGAAATTTGGAATACAATTTCCAAACAATCTTTTTCACCTATGGAATAATTTCTTGTAAATGACCCATTAATAATCCAGCTTAGAAAAAACAGTTTATTTTCTTTGTGTACAGTAGGGTTTACCATACCATGAATATTGTCAGAAAAAGTGACGGTTTTTAAAATGTCCTAACATAGCTGAATGTAGCAAAATGTATAGAGAGCGTCCTTTCCTATATGTATAATACATTGCTTGGTACGTTGGTTTTGTATATCTGTGTTTCCTGTACAAAGGGTGTGAAGTCAAATATGGGCTAAAATAAGTTATAAAAACCAGGCATGTTTGAAAAATCAAGAGCTACTGCAGGGTACAGAAAGCTAAGTTCAATTCCACTCTTAAATATTTATATTCATCTGGGAAAATTTGGGATATGTGAAACAAAACACAAACGTGTTAGCGTTAAAGGGGTTATGTCCCAATAAAGGACTTAACACTCTTTACTCAATAAAAATAAAATTGGAAAAATTAACTTTAAAAAATAATTGAAAATTTAACTTTAAAAAAATGACTTTACATAATTCTTTTTTTTAAATCACATTTTTTCATAGCGACGACTTTGGACTTGATACTCTTTACATGCAAACACAGATATATTTGCAAGTTCTCGGAATATTCCATGCGTAAGGGGTAGATGTGTCGACTTGTAATCATTTGGATTATGTTAAACTTTCTTTTGTGAGAGATAGAGTTCAAAATTTACCTCATTAGATGATGCGATAAGAGTAACACATTGGAACCTCAACTATTAAACTGTCTTTGATGCACCGTTTTGTCGATTATCTGTGTATCATAAAAGAAATGCTAAAATTAAACTGTCAGTTGCGAGAAGTTGATGTGACTAAAAATATAATATTTTACGTCTGTAATAATGTCAGAAAGACTCGGAATGAGATTTTTTTTCAACAGAGAAACTTAATATCTATGTCAGTTTATTAAATAAATTCTATTGCTGTAACTCACTATAGGTAATCCATTTAAGGTCCATGAATAACGGATTTAGATATGAAGCATGCTCTGAACAACCCAGATTGAATACGGTAAACATGTTAAATCGTGTTTCCGTTGCTCATCCACCCTTGTATGTAGACTACGACAGAAGGGCGTCCAGTGTACTTCTATGCATACACATTATTATTCGAATATACAGTACTCTGTAATAAGCACGATTCGACTAATTTCAGAGAAAAAAAATTTTACGAAAAATTATAAATTTATAACAAGTATATAATAATTTCTATTAAATTATGCAGTTTCAAGAATGTTTCTGAAACATTTTATAACTATATATCTTGATACATATTTACTTAATGATCTACAATATTATATTCTGGAGACTAGTATGTTTAAAAATTTTAAACTGTAATTTAAGAATCCATTTCAATAAATATTAAATAATATTTTGTAACAAGCATATAATAATTTCTATTTATCTATGCAGTTTCAAGAACTTTTCTGAAGCATTTTTAACCACATATAATGGTATATGTTTACATAATGATTTACATTAGAATATTCCGGAGACCAGTATGTTTAAAAATATTTTAATTGAAATTGGAGAAGCCATTTTAATGAATATTAAAAGATGTGAACCTAGAAGTCAATTAATATATTTTCCCAACATTTATTACAGCAACATGTATCTGGAGTTTAAAAAAAAAGTTAATATAAGTGTGCATCCGAAAGACTCATTATTTTTCTTTTCATTCATCGTCTCCATCATCTTAGATGCGTGCCTTAAAATATGTTTCTATCAACCAAAGCTGTACTAGTTTATTTATCTTTGCTTTTTCATAAAGGCAAAGATAAGAATATATCAACCAATTGGACATCCATGTATAAACCTTCATAGTTTCTGATCATTCCTTTATATTCTTAAATACTTTTGTAGATTAATGGGTTATTCCGTCATCCATTTTTACGCTGCATCTTTAAAAGATTAATATTTTACATATTCTGTTCTGATCCGAAATCATAAATATTTTGTAAAACGATTGAAGATACAAAGCAAGTCTATATTTAGATACATATTTCAGTATTAATTAGAAAAAAGCTTTCAGCACACGTCATACTGCCGCTGACCTTTACGTATTCTTGAGACTAAGCATAGCTATAAAATTAGCGATTCAGAGTCTAAGCAATATCTGCTTCTCATAATGAATTAGTTTTTTAATATGATTATTTAATAAAAGATATGGTGAAGTAAATTGTTCAGTGAAAAATAGAGCTTTTCCTTCTGACTTAATGGTTTTTTTTCCTTTAAATCTCTTCAAAAATTTCCTTGATAGTAAAAAAAAAGTACATAAGTATAATCTTCATATGTAATTTAAAAAGGAAATACCTTAAAATAAATTAATACAATGGCAAAAAAATGGCAATATGTAGTTCTCTTTTACAGAAAAATATCCATAATCATTCTTCGCATTCATAGTATTTACATAAGCGAAATAATTTTTAATTGTTTTCTAAGATAAAGAAGCAAATCTACATCAAAGGCTGAGAAACGATTCAAAAGTTTCTTTTGAAGACAAAAAATAAAAAGAGAAGGGATGCAATCTTTTATATTTTAATAATTATATTTTAATTTAATTAGAGATGTGTTTTCTTAATTGAGCCAATACTCAAAATTATATTTTTTTCGGTTTAGCTTCTCGTAACGCTAAGAGAGGAAATATTTTTTTTCTCTTAATATAATTATTTCATGTCGTATCTAATTGCTTACGTAGAATTAGAAAAAGCTTCATTAGCTACGAAAAAATAAATTTTGACAAAGAATAATTACTAAGTGCTTTCATCCTCCTTTTGTGGAATGTTAGAATAATTTAAATTATATTATGACCTTTATATGGCAGTAACAAATAATTGTTTATCGGCAGTTTGGGTGATACCGATGCAATAAAATTTACATACTACTCATCTTCAAAAAATTTAGTAAATGACAGTTTTGAATGTTTGATTCTTTTAATTCCTCCAAAAGATATTATATAGGACAATCGTTTGACTTTTCATGCAGCTAAACTTCTCATTAAAATGGAATTTGAGAAAAGATTTGAATTTGACTTACCTGCTAGGGTACTAGCTCCTGCACTAGCCTACCTGCACTAGCCTGTGCACGTCTCTGTAATAGTGGGACGCCGATTCCGGACCTTCCACGTAGTTCTGAGGTTGCCACCTTTCGTCTTTTAACAGGACACGATTGTCTCAATGGCCATCTTTTTAAAATTGGACTAAAAAACTCCTCGGCCTGCTGTCTCTGAAATTCTGGACTCTCAATGGACAGTTGTCACATTGACTAGTGACCTGCCCTTAATAGCTTTAAATGTACTGTTCAGATATATTCGGAATCCAGAAGATTATTGACTTTCACAAAGCCTAGCATTTGTGATAAATAAAATATTATATATTCATTTTAAAACCTTTTTTAAAAAGTCCTTTTTTAAATATTTTCAAGCATGGTCTTTCATCTAATACAATTTACTCATGGTTATATTAAAATGCAATTCTAAACTATATTCTAATCATCAAATATGATTCATCATATATATCAAAAAAGTTATCCTTATCATTACAGTAAGAAACTAAACATGTGAAAGCATATGATAAAATGAGTATGCAAAAATAAAAAAATAAATAAATAAAAAATCGGTGTATTCCACTATTGGTTCGAACTTTCACATGTACTGATGCATGCAACACACTATAAAACTTAATAGAACTTGATTGTAACGCTATATATATTTTCTTGTATTGTATATATTTCAATTCAGAACATTTTTGGGGATAAAACATCCTAATTTTTATTACTAGCAGTAATTGGCAAAAAAATAAGTCGATTAATTCTTTAACACCCCTTTAATTTTTATAAAACCACTAATATATTTCCAAAAGATTTGTTCTTATTTTGTGTTTATAAAAATGCTGCATTTGTACGGTTAACTCTTATGAATTAAAATTTTGAAACAATTCAACTTTTACACGGTATTTAAAAAATTGTATTTTCAGATGTAAAACTCAAGGAAAAAAATCCATGATTATATATTTTTACTTTAAATTATTCAGGTAGATATTTGATAACTCTTAGCGAGTATGTATAATTACTTTGAAAATATTAAATATTTTCAATCAATAATTCAATTTTTATAACTTTTTATTTAAAAAATCTCTATATACAACGGACAAAGTATATTTGTAAACAAAGTCAATTTGAAACTGTTTTTAACGAATTTTGTACAAAATATATTATCAGTTTACTTTCCTATAATGTTTGTTGAACTATCAGCGCACAACAAGTAAACATTAAACACAATTTTAATATAATCCATGAAAATATATCGTTAAAAATCTTGTTTGATGGAAGCACAATAAGAAAAAATATTTTCTTCACTTCCTCTTATCAGTTATTAAATAATATTTTCTTTTAAAAAAATATAAAAAGTATTAAAAATATTTAAACTAAATCTGGTGTAACAAAGTTGACAAGCATGATATACGATGGGATGAAATTTTGTTCCTAAGTAATTCCTAGACATGTGAGATCGTATACATGATTTTGCCAGACTTGACCTTTCCCGTTGCGGTGTATTAACAGTTTTCTTCAAGAATTATAATAAAAAAAACTTTTTGCTTGCTAATTTGAATCTCAATCTGTTTTATTTTTTTGTACCATTTGGATATCAAATATATTTTTTTTATCCTAATTACTTTAAACATTTTTTCAAGAAAGGAAAGAGAGCTTTTTGTATTACAATACAAAAATAAATACTGTCAATTTTTGTCTAAATTATTGAATCTAAGAATAAACCCAATTTACATAATACAAATATAACAAATGATATACTCAACTAAATCATCTAGGAAAAAAACAATACACCTCTGCTTGACATTAATACAGGGTGCTGCAGAATAGATTCCCACATTTCGGAAGTCACTGGCAAGGGAGTATTGGGAGCAGGGCTCCCAA
This sequence comes from Dolomedes plantarius, assembly GCA_907164885.2. Taxonomy (NCBI): domain Eukaryota; kingdom Metazoa; phylum Arthropoda; class Arachnida; order Araneae; family Dolomedidae; genus Dolomedes; species Dolomedes plantarius. Next base: position 113,992,374 of record OU015491.1, on the reverse strand, counting down.
CACTCCCTTGCCAGTGTTACAATGGAGGGAGATAACAACAGTTCTGGCTGATTTTCAAGTTGTCAGTAGACACCATAAGTTGGTCCAGTGAATATTTCTCTCTCGATGTCGAGCCGTTCTTTAAAAGAAAATAGATTATGTGCGACACAGAGGGCATTTAAGGTTCTATGCAATTGATGTCGTTCCCTATCGTAAAATGATCCTGTGACGAGTTCCAAAATGGAGAATAAGTGGCTCTACTTTACCAAGGATACCAAGTGTTCGCCCTAGGAAATTTATAACACCTGAGAATGTGAACGAGTCGACGAGTCAGCTATTCGCGAAGCGGTTGCGGCCATTCTTCCAAAGATGGGGCCATTCTTCCAAAGGAGTCATGGAAAACTTTAGGGACCTGATTCAGTAGTGCCTCGCAAATTACGGTTTATCCTATTCGCCACCTGAGAAGTGTTAATAGCAAAAGTTAGTGAATAAAAAACTAGAGTATAAGTGCTTTACGAAAATATAAAGCTTTTTTTAAATCCGTTTTGTTAGTTTTTTATTACGCATTAAAATGTGCGAATCCATTATGCCGCAGCCTGTGTATTGCTCGTCATTTTAGGTTAAGAACAGTCTCAGTCGACTTATTAGCAAAATATCCTTTGAATTGTTTTTTAAGATATTTTAGTCCCTGGAATATAACAAGAAATGATATTCAACATCTTTACTATTTTTTTACAATAATTTGTTATGCATTTCTAAACATTTCTCGATGTGTTCAACATGCGCTATAACTAGGATCTTTGGATAAAACTAACGCTCTTATAATTTATAGCCTTAATACCAGATATCCCTTTTAGTATCATCATAACACTTCGTTATGAGTCCTTTTATTAGTAAGGTATGAAGTTAATAGATGAAGTATATCCGATATCTTTAGACTCTTTTATAAGACACCTTTATTTATTCATAGTAATAACACATGTAGTAAATTCTGTCTATTATGCTTTTTAACAACATAGTTTTGCTGTGTATATAAAAATTGTTATTTTTGTGCTATAAAAAGTAGTTGAGGAGGAATTTTTTATAATACAAATAATACAATTATGATTTTTCCAAATATCGTTATGACTTTTATCAACTGTATCATAAAATTGGTATAAATATCAAAAATGGTTTAAAATGGTTTCTAGCTCTTAAACATTTAACTTTCATTTTAATAAATACTGTTCCATATCTATTTATCACTCTGTCAGTCTCTCTCTGTAGAACCAAGAATCGTCTTTATCACTTAAAGATGTAGATAATTTATAATTAAGGCAGTTCGATGATTTGTGAAATCAAATAATAATTTGACAATTTTTTCGAGCATAATACAGTACCTTTAGTAAAAATTGCAACTCAACTAATATTTCCATTTGAGAATTATTTTCCATTAATAAGAAAACATTATTAATTTAAATTCATGAATGTTTATTAAGGAATCTGATATCTAGTAGTAAAATTAAACTTTTCCCTCCTTTTAAATTGACTTCTTTATCATTGGACTTCAAATGGGCATTAATTTATCGTCCTCATTCTTTAAAAACAATTTAAGTGTGAAAAGAAATATTTCAACTTAATTTTTTGACCATCTAGAGACTACAAGTCAAATAAAGAGCTTTCGAAAAGTACCCTTCTTTTAACTAAATTTAGGCATAAAGTTTCTAATCTTGACACAAAACGTGTATGTTTAAAAATTACAAAGTTTTATAAGCAAAGGCCAGCATTTTTTTTATTTTAATACTGAAGCCTAAAATAAATTACCGTTAGCAAAATGATTAATTTCTGAGTAAAAAAAAATTAAACGTGGAGGAACTTTGAATATTTAAATTAATAAACAAAAAATATCTATATTAAAAAAATCTTGTTACAAAATTTGTAAAAAAAGTGTACTTTATAAAATTATTCTAAAATGCAATCAGACCCCTAAGATAAAAAGCTTTGGAGAATGTTTTAATTAAATTTTATTGACCAAGGGTAACTAAATATTCCCATCCTGATATTACCTACGGCAGAGGATAGGCTGATTAACTTAAATCAATAATTACGTTAGTGAGATTTTTAAAATTGTTTTTTCTGAAGGTAGATTTATAAAAAAAATTGTTACTTTCATATCAGGTGTCAAATTTTTAGAATATATAATTTTTTCCAAGAAATATAGTGAATAAAGTTTCATAAATCCCTCGTTGTTTTCTAACAATGTAAGTTAAAATAGGACACTCATTTTCAAAAAAAATGTTATGAATGGGAAATTTTTCTCATAAAATATTTCCGTATAAATCTTATGATTGATATAAATCTTTTGAAGGAATATAATTGCTTCATTTAAATACGTAATTTTTATCGCTTTACTTAACTGTTTTATTTCCTACGTATTACGGGCGTGTTGATGATTTCTTACACTTTTAATTTAATACAGTATTAAGACTGAGAAATTTCTAAATTCAGCGTACTATAAAGAGTTGTTTATTGAATCAATTTGTAATAGTTTCTTGGATTTGTATTTTGAATAATCAGCGAATTTCTTCACAACAATGTTGCTCACCTCATTGCACATAATTGATTTGTCTTTCTTACTTTAAATCAAAATTAAAGTAAGAAATAAAAAAAATAATTAACTTTTTAAATTGAAAATTAGTCTGTGGGATAATGTTGTATGTCATAAGATATTCCGTAAAATGCAATAAATATTTCGTAAAAGAAATATTTAACTTCCTTATATGAGGCGTTCTTTTATTACTTTGTGGGGTATCTTTTGCTTTGTGGGGTCTTTTATTACTGCAGGGTTATCAGCTTTTCCATTTGAAACTCAATTACCATTTTATTGTTGACTTAATTTGACTTTTATTAATTTGTGTATAACTCCCTTAGAAACTCTAAATTGTTCTTTTTATGGTTTACAGAGTACATTTTGGATACACAATTCTTTTTGTCGTTTTCAGAGCCCGTATAAGCCATAAATAACTTTGCCATAAATTGTTGTTTCGGCGTAGTTCAGTTTTCCATTCTAGTCGTAGTAAGACATTTCTAATTAAGCTATTTTTTTTCACATTTCCCATTTTCCATTCACGAAATTTGATGTCAAGAGAAATGAAAATACTTTCAGAATGAAACGTTTTTGTTAAAGACAGAAATCTGATATAAAGGCATTCAGTTTGGGTTCAGCTTAAGAGGAAGAAACCTCCTGTATTCAATTATAATGACACTATTAGTGTTCATATCTCTTACAATCGTAATGTAGCTCTTGAAGGGAATTGTTATTCACACAGTAGTCGTGGCAAATTGTATCGTATATTCGTTTCGCCATGATATTTTGATTTACAAGAAGAATTGGTAAAACCTGAAATGTAACCAATGTATAGTGAAAAAGCCAGTAGTCTGTTGTTGTTTTTGATTCTAACACACCCTGGCTGCAACTTCCAAACCAAGTCCATAGAGGTTTTTGGCTGAAGAGTGCAGCCTCGATTTATATAGAACCCCAAGGGTCGGAGTCCGTCTTAGCTTGTTCATACCTCAATTTTCACCGAGCACCTCCAGTGGCGACAATTGGGGATATTGTACCCTCTCCCACCCTCTCTGACGTCATAGATGGACTTTTCGTTATATATACTTAAAGTACCCATATCCGACCTAGACACAGAGTTATTTAAAGGCACGTGTCAGAATTCGATCCGAGCATCCTCAGTACCGAATGCCAGCGCGCTATCACAAGACTACCTAGAGCCCAGTCAGTAGTCTATTGTTGGTTATCTGTTATAGTGTACGATTTCCATACAAAAATAATTCTATATTACTTTTAAATATAACTGTTGTCGAGATTCCTCTATTGGAAGAAGCACTGTAGCGACTCCTCTATGCCTGCTCTCTACAACACTTCTTAACCACAGGGGTAACTCGACTGTTTACATCCAGCGAGAAAAACAATCTTTCAATTGAAGCATGTATTGACAGAAATCACTTTCAATTGCAGCATAAATTTGGCACTATTTCGTAACATCTAAATCAATCGGTTTTAATATTCACTACATCAAACATATTTAATAATATAACTTCTACATAAAAATATTTTGTGGTTCTGAGAGAATTATTAAAATCTTGGATTTTTTAAAAATAACTAACATGGTTTCATTTAAAACATAAGAATCCTCTAGCTTATTATAAACTAAGACACACTTTCCCAATTAAGCGACGTTCGTCTCCAGTCAATTAATGCAGTTTACATTAGCAAAGGGCTATGATGCTAGTAAATGTATCGAAAATAGAAATGTTTCAAGAAAGTGAGTGAAAATTATTCATTGATTTTCCACTTCTCTCCACTGAAACCAATACACGGGTCCTCAGAATGTTAGATATGGAGTTCAGCTCCAAGTGAAGTGTTCATTATAATAACAGCACTTGCAAGCGCTATGAATATTTCATTGTTGGGAAATATCTTCCTTATTAGTTGACAACACAACAACCAACTGCTGTGACCGAATGCAGATAAGTTAGGTATTTAGCTTCGAGGACTATAGAGGAGATTGGGGTTTGTATGTTAAAGAATTTAAGTTTTTAAGTAAAGAGTGATAGAGCAATATCAGTCTGATGATTTCATCAATTATATTAGTGATTTTATTGTAAAAAATTCGGATATAAAAAAATTAAAAATTGCCTACAAATTAAAAAAATAGCGTAAAGTACTGGCTATTAGGACTATCAAAACTTCACCGTTAGTTTTATGGTAAACCTGCACAAGTATTATAACTTGCGAAGTTTGTATTCATCCAATTGAAACATAAATTCATACCTCTTTGCAAAAATATTGAATTTATTTAGCCAAAAATATGGATAATGCGCAAGATGACTGGTAGCTTTTCAAGCGAAATACAGGGGACTAGTAAAAAAAGCGTAGCTAACACTATAAACTCTCACCCTATTATTAAAGCCATTATAAAAATAAATTTACATTGTCGATGATTGGATGCCATTAAATAATCTCTCCCTTTGTCTTTAAATTATCCCTAAAAAACCCACTAATTCCAACATCAAGGAAAGGAAATTGCATTAACTGTACAAATCCATTTATTTTAAAAGATCTTTTTTTAAATAATGTTTATATATATACTCTTAGATAAAAAAAAAGACGTATCAAAAAAGGGTAATACAAATTGAACACAAATTAACATGCATGCATGTTTCGACGGAAAAGGCAAAATTTTAAAGTTTGGCGGCCAATGAATGAGCATGCGACGCTGCAGTGTATCTTAACCCATTACCTTCCGTACACACTTAAAGTTGGCAAAAACAGACAAAATCAATTTCTTATGATTATTATTGAATAACTAAAGGAATTAAACCATTTCCCAAAGAATATATTTATTTCCTTGTGATTTACAAAATGTTGCGAAAACGCAACACTGGCAGAAAGCGGTATATTTTATTTCCGCGTTATAAGAAATGGTTTGAAACATTTAGCATGAAATGGGACTGAGTATTTGTTGTAAATTGTTACAGTCTAGCTACTGCAATATTTGCAGGGTCTTTTTTTATTTTCGGGATTTCTCTCAATTGTGTGATTGGTGCTTTCTTGTTTCATTTTGTTCAAAAATAAATTTTTCACAGATGATGGACGTCCTGGATTTTGAAATTTTTCTAGCGATTCATGACTTTCTTCTTTGGATGTATCATAGATTGTGTCTGTTTTAAGTAAAGAAATTACCAAAGATCTTTGGAAATCTAATAAACTTATTGAAGGATCAATGCACATTCGATGCATTTTCCATGCATTCACTTTTGCTACGTCGAGGAAATTAGTGAAAATTGGACACCACCATTTTTTGCCTTTTATTTGTATCTGGTAAGAAACAATGAAAGAGATCAACTCCACCGATATGAGAATTATAATTAGCTATTAACTGTGGTTATTTTACTGAAATGTGCTTTTTTACCTTCCTAGAATAGCGTCTGGTAGATGTTGGGAGGTGTGGGGAGTCAATAAAATCCCAGTTACTGGCTGTAGTGGCTATAGAGGTATCGTTCCATCTTGTAATAGAATTAATTTTTTTTTATTAAATACCGTGTCATATGTTCCGCGTTCTGTTTTCTTCATATTCTTAACAGACATTAGAGGGTAATTCCAGTTCTTTTATCTCTAATTGTTCCAGTTGCACAAAATTCCATACTACAAAGTTCAGATATAAGAATATGGGAGGTAAAAAATTATCAAAGTATACCACGTTTTTTTTCCAATAGCAACTATTAGAGGACATTGGATATCAAAAAGACAAAATTACAAGAACATGATAGAAAAATGACATCCGTTAATCCACCAACTTATGTCTGGCAATCCAATAGCGCTCCCATAAAGAAACGTTTTTAGAGGAAGATTTTCTCTCCATACCAGATCGTAAGCCGATTTGATATCCACAAAGACAGCAGATAGAGTGTGTAAGTATACCACGTAATTACATGGATTTTAACAACTTTTATAAGCTTCATCACGATATCTGCACTTAGTGCAAGATCTGATATTTCTTGCAGTTTTCCCTTATGAATATCAAATTGATATAAGTAACCACTTTAAGAACATAAGCACCCTACTTTGTAGCCAAATCGGCCTGGTTTCCTCTTCAGAAACATTTTACTTGAATGCTTTCCGAAGTATGGGATCATATGCTCATCAATTGAGAGATTAGTAGTAAAATCATCAAACTTCATAAAATTTTCATTTAAAATATTCAAATACGGTCTAACTTTAGCTAATTTATTACTTTTATCCAACAAAGTATTGTCATCCAAATGCATATTTTGTTTTATGGACAAATACGTTGCCCGATTCATGGTATGTCTAATAATAGGACAGCTGACGTCCTCTGCAACCGACCAATATAACTGCTCTTGTGGTAATTAAGAATAACCTGTAGAAAGCAGAATACCAATAAAACGCTTGAGAGTAGGAACAGTTAATTAAAATTTTAACCTAATCTTCTACGAGCATATTTTACAGTTTCTGCTACATCGTGCTCCAAAAGTTCATCAAAGTGTTTCATTAAAGAATTTTAAGAACACATCAGTAGGTTGAAGATTGTACAAATCGCCTGATATAATCTCTATTTTTTCTTCTTCATTAGAGACGGGCTTCAAATTATAAATTGGAGAGGACTTTTTCCAAAAAATTTTACTTTTGGAGGATTTTCTACTTTTTCTACTATTTATTGAACAATGCGATTTGCGATCATGAAGTTCAATTTCACCCAAAACATCCTTTGGAATCTGTATATTATCAAAAGACAGATCATCGTCTAAATCTTCATTATCTGTGACTACGTCTGGGTCTGGTGGAAAGGTAACTAGATCACATTTATGAGCTTCATCCACTCTTTCTAATGAAATATGAGATAAATCACCATCTTCCAATTCATTTCAGTATTCTAAAGCTTCATCGATGGTCAGACATCGTCTTTGTCTAAATGGATCTGAAATATAAAAAAGGATCATTTAAAAACAGCATTATGAGCACATTAGAAAAATTATATACTTGATCATGCCAGTGTTGCGTTTTCGCAACAATTTTTATAACCAATAATTACAAAGAAATAGTAACAGAAACAAGCTTACTTGATGTCGCCCTTTTATAAGAGATCAAGATTTCTGTTTAAAAGCTGCTTTTGAAATTGAGCATTTGATGCAATCTATGAAAATACATCAAATTTGATAAATATCAGCAGTTAAAATTCAGTGACATTTGTTGAAAGATTTAACTATTAAAATATAAAAACAAATTCATTTTAATAATTTATCACAACATTTCAAGACTTTTTCTTTAACATAGTCTCTATTTGTTAACACAAAATTGATAAAATTTATATTTAAAAAATATTAAATTAATGTTGCGAAAACGCAACACTAGCAGGCAATGGGTTAACTGCGCAACTGGCAGGATATTAGAGTGGAGAAATTTCGATTCCAGGTCATAAATTCTTTGCGAATTTCATTCCGTGTACTCAGTTAGGCAGTAACTGTGCCTCGCTTAAAGGTGTGCGAACAATATGTGCAGATGTCAACATTTCAGAGAGGACGTGTAGTTGGGATCAAAGGAGTCGGTTGGTCTAATCAGCGAACTCCTCAACATTTGGATAGGAGCGATGCCACTGTTAGAGTCAACTACTATTGACCTCTGTACACCGACAACCTCGTTTGCTGTGGTGTCGGGCACATTCGACCTGGAATGTCACTGCCTTGAGTAAAATTGTCTTCAGTGATGAATCCCGCTTCAAATTGAGACCCGATGGCCAGCGAATACGTGTCTGGAGACACCTGGTACAGCAATGGGATACCAACCTGGCTGTCTTCCGCCATACGGGCCGACAGCCAGGAGTGATGGTCTGGGTTGCCATTTCATTTCATAGCAGGACCCCATTGGTTGTCATCCGCGGCACCCTTACAGCATAGCGGTATGTCGACAATATTCTACGCCCTGATGTGTTTCCCTTCATATCACGCCATCCTGGGCTTACATTTCAGCTAGATAATGCCCGCCCGCACACGGCGGTTCAGAGTTTCTACTGCTTGTCTTCGTGCTTGCTCAACGCTACCTTGGCCAGCAATATATATATATATATATATATATATATATATATATATATATATATATATATATATATATAAATAAATAAATAAATAAATAAATATATATATATATATATATATATATATATATATATATATATATATATATGAAAGAAATTTCAATCCTTTTCACTATCCTTAATGCGTTTTTTCCAAATTATTTTATCTTATTGCAACAGAGCACCGTCCCTCATCCTGATTGTGATCTAATTCCAACCAATGTAAATACATTTTCCCCTTAAATGACACGTGCGGACGGAGAGTCTTATATAAGCATTATATAACGGACATGGCGCGATCATCATCCGATATGACATGCTAGAGCCATGTGTCCGCTTCTGGCCTGTTAAAAGGTCAGTGCGCCTCTACCTGGGAGCCTGGCTTCCTTTTCTGGGGGGCTTTTGAGTGTTTGCCACGGTGTTGTCAAGATGTAACTTTTAACGCGCTGCGTCCCCTTTGTCTAGGGATGATCCAACAAGTTCTGGACTTATAATCGTCTGATTGTATTGTGAAAGCTTCCAACACGCCCAAATGTGGTCGGTGGTGGAGGTATTCTGCTTTGGGGGATGTTCTCCTGGGCGTCTCTGGGACCCGTGGTTGTGGTAGAGCAGACCATGAATGCTACAGGGTATCTGAACATCATTGCGGACCAGTTGCACCCTTACATGGCCTCTATTTTTTCAGCTGGAAATGGAATGTTCCAACAGGACAACGCCCCGTGTCACAAGGCTAAAATTGTGTTGGAGTGGTTCCAGGAACATGATGCTGAATTCCAGTTAATGTCCTGGCCGCCTAACTCACCGGATCTCAACCCGATAGAACACATTTGGGATGTCATGGGACGGCAGCTTAGAGTTTAAAGACCACCAATTCGCAATATCTCGGATTTGCGTGACCGTTTCTTAAACATCTGGTACAATCTGTTTCCGGCCATCTACCAAGGACTTGTGGCATCCATGCCAAGGCGGGTTGAAAGTGTGTTGCGTGCCAAAGGTGGGCCAACTCGTTATTGACAGGTGGTCATAATGTTTTGTCACTTGAGTGTATATATACATACATATATATATATATATATATGTGTGTGTGTGTGTGTGTGTGTGATAAAACAGAAAAAAAGATCGGTTTCATTTTTACATTTCATACCATGCAATACCTTAGTTTCGGATACATATTTTTTATATGTATTTCCCCTTTATGTGAAAAAATAAAGGAATATTTTCCATTTGATAAAACTAAACTTTATAATAATGACTATCTCTCATACAAACGTTTTAAATAAAAGCATAATAAACAAAACAAATTTCATTTATTTCTGAATAATAAAATGTTTGATTTTATATTTCATATACACATTTTTATTTGTATATTTCTTACATTGTAACAAACATTTATATATATTTTTTTTCTTTTGCTCTCTTTTCAGGTAAATACAAAAAATGTTTTGTCAGAAAAGACTGCCAATGCTTTGTTTTCGAATCCGTTTAGAGAAATTACGTGAGTTGACTTTTTGCCGTACATTTGCATATGATGATGTCATGTAATTTCAAATAAATCTACTTCTATTGAAGGTCTGCTAACACTTTGTTATTAAATGTTAACTGAAAATTTACATACAATGTGGTTATAAGAATCATTTTTGCCATATATATTGATCAAAATGTTTATACATGTCAGTCATGGAAAAAATTGTCTTTAACATGTAAATAAACTATGACATATGAAAAGGATTGATTTACGGAAACAAATGAAATTAATCTGGTACTACTTAATTCTTCATAGTTTATTAGACAAATATTTTTAGACTTCTCATTCAAAATGTCCTTCCTTTGCTGTTTCGCGCTTAGTGATTCGATGAAACGTAGCTCACCTAGTACGTTTTATTTATCTCTATCCGAAAAACACATACTCACTCAACAAGGTAATTTCAGGAAATTCTCTTTAAACATTAATGTAATCCAAATATTCATCTGATATTAGGCCTACTTACTGCTTTCCAGAAATTCAATAAAAATCGGGATCCGTCCGGCCCATTATTCAGATGTAAATCTTAAATTTCAGAAAATTATCATAAGTGTGTCTAAGAATTAAATATTTTAAATATTTCCTCGTTAATTATTTGTATCAACAATATGGTAATATATATGTATGCATAAATTTTACAGCTAATGTCTGAGGTCTGACCAATTCGTGAAATAGCTGGCAACTTCTATCTTTGGCTAAATTATTTGGCAAAAGCCTGAAATGAATTATAATTTACGACTTTATTCGGCTTTGACAGGTCAATTCGCGATGAGTTCAACTATCAGTGGCCAGTTCGCGAATTGTCCAAGAAAAAGGCATATATATATATATATATATATATATATATATATATATATATATATATATATATATATATATATATATATATATATATATATATATATATATATATATATATATATTGTCTGTTAAAAAATATTTCTTTTGTTTAAGTCTTCATTTTTCAGATTTTTGTTAAATTATTGCTCGATAACTAGTGCAGACTTTGGCTGATATGATTAGTATACGAAGTCTATCGTAAAAAATATTCTTCGAATTAATATGCGCAATTCTTTGGCGTAACGCACTTATCTTCTACAAGCTTTGTATTTCTCTTTTTCCCTCTGCTATATTTATGATAATGTATGTATAGGTAAACTTTTGTTGCAGCTGCAGCTATAACTCATTAGCAAATGATTCCTAAAAGAATCCTTTTTTTACTAGTGACTAATAACAACACTATAATAAGCGCATTTTGTTTAAGTACTAATTGATATGATGATTGAATCAATGGATAATCTACGTACGTTATATATGTTTGTCTGGGCATACAATAATTTATGTTGAAATAATTTCTGATGACCCTCTGTCTTTTCTTAACAATTCTTTAGAAAGGAAATGAACCAAATGAGAGCACATGTTCAATTCACGCCTTTCATTTACATTGTAAATAACGAACTGTCTAGACATGTGTAATCAAATATAAATAAAGGGTGTAATATCGAAAAATAGAGTCTTGAAACTGATTTTCAAACGTCATTATTATGGAGTGCAAAAGTTAAAGTTATATACACATATGCAAAACACAAATTCTCCTCTACCATTTATATTGGGTAATTTTTAACAGCATTACTGAAACATTAAGTTTTTTCCGAATCAAAATATAATATTTATCAAGTAAATACAAAACTCTTTGATGATTTATAAGCATTCAGACTCTCTCAGACACAAGATACACTTATTTTATTGTTATGACAAAATTAGAAAGGAATACATATAAAGCGGGATTAACTTTAAAAAATGTAATAATTTTCATGAAAATTTATTTAAATTTAAAGTTAATTTTGCTAAGGAATTTGAGAGGAATTTATTTAAAAGACATATGCAGTTTTTTTTTTACTGTGGGGGAGGGGAGGAATGCGTAGTTTGTTAAGAAGAAGGGGCTAAAGAAATCGGTTTATACTGTAAAATTAATCATAGAGAATTTAAGAACCTAAAACAAAATTTTATAATTCAGTTCAACACTGGCAGCTTGTGTCTTTAACCACATATGGAATTTTTATGGTTACGTAAAAGGACAAAATTTGCTTGAATATTATTTGTATTTTATGGTTAGCTTTAGTACACGGTGAGAATAAATGAATATTCAGTAGAGTATTCAATAGAGTAAATGTTGTAAACACAGTAATATCTCTATATAAGCATGGGTATTTTGGTGTAGAATTTTCTGTCTGTTTGGTGTAGAGATTTCAGCATTTCATATCTTCGGAACCATTAATGATTAACTCCCTTTGATGATCCCATCAGAGGAGTTATCTAAGAAAAGGGCAGAGTGAATCAATGGAATTTCGTTCTTACGAAATTGTGGCAGCGTTCTTAGTGGTTTATATTATTTCAATAATATTGGATAGATTACATTTCTGTAAGTTTTTACGTTATGTTTGTTTCTCTTACTTTTTGCCCGAGAATGCATGGTTGGGATTGTTGTTAATTAAAATCAATGATGTTTGAAGATTAATGTTCCCATAATGTTAGATAACATGTTGATAACTTGCTGAGAGTTTTATCTTGTTAAAAACTAACGACACAAAATATAGATCGCAAGAATCTATCTCTAACATAAATTACCTACCAATAATTGTCCATCACCTATTTTTCATATTATGCAATGGTTGCTTGGTAGACGACCATGATATAAGTATAAAAATGTAGTGGTTGATTATAGTAGTTGATTAGAAATGGCATGGCAACTCGTATGGAGTCCAGTGATTTTGAGAGGGGAGTTATAATAGGATGCTAGATAAGTGGAAAATCTGTGTCATTAGCGTTGAATTGGAGTATCCAAAACCGTCAGTAGAGAATGTTATCAGCAAATGGAGACATATAGGCATTTCTAGCCCCAGAAACCATCCGGGTAGAATGCCGAAACTGACGGATAGAGAAGGGAGCATGTTAAAACGTACACCCAGAAAAACCATTGAAACTCACCCAAAAACTCGATGTTAACCCAATTGAGCATTTGTTGGACGAATTGTAATAGCGGCTGGAGTTCAGACCCATTCTTTTAAGTACCACAACTCAACTCACATTGGTTTTTGAATGGGAATGGAAAAAATTTCCACTTGATGTAATCCTGAAATCAGACAAAAGTATTCATAAGAGGGTATTCTCTGTAATTACGGCCAAAGGTGGACATACGCTTTACTTTAAGGCAGCCCAGTTAGCAAGAGCAGCGGACCAGTGATCTGAACGTCCCTGGTTCGAAGCTCGTCGCTGCAAATCTACCGCCGTGTTCACTAATGGTGGCCAGGTCAAGCAAAATAGGGCGTGCTTACAATGTCCTCTAAGTTCTCAAATTTAACTCTGGAGGTGCGGGGTAAAGTGTTCCGGTCTCGTCACTTGACTCGGTTCAAAATTAAGGGATCGGTCATTTAGCCAAATCGGACTCTGACCCTTGTGGTGCTAATTCAAAACAGGAGCCGCACATTCTTAGCCCATAGCCTTCGAGACTTGATCTGATATTTCTGTCGGTCAAGGGGCATAAGCAACAATAACAACGCTTTACTATAGTAGTGAAACTTTCCTCACATATTTATTTTTCTGAGGTGTCAGGAAAATTATTGGTATATTATGTTACAAAGTATATGCAACGTTACGAATCTTATAACATAAAAATGTCTTGTATAAACATCATAAACTTTCAGTAAGATATATTGCTATGTAAATTTTTACCATATTCTTATAAGCTTATTTTATTTATTGGAAGCTTTCTGAATGAAGCTGACTTTTGTTATCAGCTGTGGAGATATTTAAAAACTACTTTAATCAATTTCTAAAATTATAATTTTAATTATTTATACTTTCTATCGTACAAAATTTTCCTTTATTTCTCATCTTTTATATTTTTTATAGATGATTTCTAATTAATATTAAAAGTGAACCTAGTGTTAAATTATTTTGTAATGCCATGCCAGTAATTTTCTTTTCCTTTATTGGGAAATGAAATTTAATACGGCATCAGTTTTAAACCTTCCGTAATATTCTGATCTAATCAGCGTTTTATAAAATTCTGTGTCCACTGTAGTGCACGTAAATGGCAACTGGTACATGTAAAATCTATAGTGGCTGCAGTGTCCTCCAAGTCCTCAAAATTACCTCTGAAGGTGCTGGGTCAAGTGTTCTGGTCTCGTCACTTGACTCGATTCAAAATTACGGGACTGGTCCTTTAGTGAAGTCGGACTCCGACTCTTGTGGTGTCAGTCAAAGCAGAAGCCACACCTTCGTCGACCATAGCTATCGGGACTTGATCGAATGTTGCTGTCGGTCAAGTGGCATAAGCAACAACAACAAAAATTCCGAAACGGACAACCTGAAGGTACGTACGGACAATTAGAATCCTTGTCTATACCTTGTTAAAAACATTGTTTTTAAGGTAGCAAATTTCAAATTATAGATAAGCAAAATGTACAAATTATAAAAAATATATCCTCAAAGAATTTGCGTTTTATCGTTGATGTGAAGGACGCAAGGTAGTTTAGTGGTAGTGCGTTGGGCTTGAGAGTCGGAGTGCTCAATTCAAATTCCGTAGACGCCATAAAATATCTTTGTTGCTAGGCCGGAGATGACCACATTAAATCCGTAGATTGTAAAGACCTTCTATGAGGTCAGGGAGGATGTTAGAAGGTACGAGTCTACACATGTAGCCCCTGGAGGGTAATTGGTAAAAATTGAGGTGCCAAGAGGAGGTGGATTTACTTCACCTGTAAGGTGCCCCCATTGAAAGCAACCAGGGATTCTCTTGGATTAATTGCGAATGCCTGTTGTCCTTATTTAAGCATCTAAAGTTTCATCCCGGTATTTGTACTTACTAAAATGTTTTCTCCCAACTTCTAAACTCAATGTAATCCGAATTTCCTTGAAATCAGTGATTGTATGACGTCATACTTAATCCAAATCCTCGACAAACCAACTGAATGTAACCGGTAACATCATATATTTACAGAAGGAATGTAAATGTAAGAAAGAAGAAACTTTTGAAAATCTTAGAATGCAGATATGTAGCGGTATATATATATATATATATATATATATATATATATATATATATATATATATATATATATATATATAAAGTGTGTGTGTGTGTGTGTGTGTGTGTGTGTGTGTAGCAGTGGTGTATTACGATGCGAGATGAAGTGTGCCATTTATTTGAATATCCTTCATGATGTCTGACGAATTGATTTGTACGTAATAATTGATTTTAACTTGGTGTTCGTTGTGAACAAAATATTTTTATTTATTTATTTATTTTTATTTTTTACCTAAAGTATTATAATTTCCAGAAACTTCAACATCCTGTTATTAGATATACTGAATTAAATTTTGTTAACCTGGAACTTATTAAAAATTCGTGACTGTAATGTCTTCATGGAATGTACCCCGCACTGACAAACATCTCAGAAGTGAAGAAAAAACAGAAATCAATTTCAAGGTGTGCGCGGGAATCATGGCATGATAGTTGTACTCAATAAATTTATATTTTTCTTTTTTAATAAAAATTGTGACACCTTTAGAATGTCTTATTTTAAATAATGGCTTTTTTTAAAATTATGAATTTAACTTTGCCATATCACACCTTTCAGTGTTTTTTTTAATAATTAATGCTGTGTTTGATATTTAATATCATGAATATTTTATGACTGCATGTCTAGACATATCTAAATTTTTGTATATTCAGTATTATATAATTTATGCTAATTTATGGCAATTTTATATCGAAGCGTTAAAATAAAGATTTATAGAGGATTATGAAGTTTTATTGTCATTTATACAATTCCAATTCTTTATAAACAGAATTTAATTGTTTCGCACGTACTATTTTTGAATAAAAGAATATAAATTACTTAACTGAAATCCCGTATCTTTTTTTCTAGTACTTCTTGTTATTAGGCTTTTATAAATACAATCTGATCTTAAAGAGATCTTATAATATCTGATATTATAAGGTCTTATAAGATATAAGATCTTATAAATTTAATCTTTTCTTACCAGTATTATTCATTAAAATAACTAGCGTATTATTTAAGTAACTAATCATTGACTCGTTAAGATAAATATATGTTAATATTCCCTTACAAATTATTAAAAAATTACCTTTTGATAAATTTACGTTTTTTTATGTTATATATTGGTGCTATGTGTATTAGGGAGGTAGATAAAAGGCATTTTACATAAGCGCGCTGAGATCTTAAACATGATTTTTTCCCCTTTATCTTGCTTTAGGAATTTTGTAATTTCCCTTAGGTGACAAGATGTAGAATTTATACTGTGTGTTAGAAGAACCGTAAATCTGCTTTGACTGAAATTTAGGGAAAAAAAGTTTAATTATCCTGTAAGAGATTCCATTTCCCGGAGGTATTCTCGAAAAGGATTGATTGAAAAATATTTCTCTATGCATTTGATACGAATAAATTTTACTTCACCTCCTATTAAACTAAACGCAACATATCTCTTCTGTTTTCATAGATTATAATAGAATGTCTCATGTAGTTGTAATGCATTGTGTGAATAAATTAAGAATTAACCCATTAATGCCGACTTCGTTTTCTTTAACCATTTGTGTTACTTCTCTCATATTTGTATGTTTTAAGTCTATTAATGTGTATTATACTAAAATTAGATTTTTAGTTGTACTTTAACTATGTTTTTTTGACTGGTACGTTTTCGTACCAATCGCCATATGTGTGTAGTACACATAGAGAATAAAAGCTAATATTAAATTTATTTATTAATGAAAATAATAACAAAATCGTGAATACCACAATTAAATTAAAAGCATGTAAGATGATTTTCTGACAGAATAAGGCAATATAATGTCTATTGAGTGCAAACATGATAGTTTTTATGGCACTGAGGATGCAGTGGCACATTACACTTTTCGCACTTGTAGCTGCTTCTACCGGAACAGTTCTTGCAACTGGCATGTTCTTGATCTGATCTGATTCACCAGTGACTATTCTTCTCAAATCTTATTTGTGAGCCGCTTTATGCCTAAATGAAATTGGCTTACCTGGCCCTATAGGCAATGTTCCATAAGTGCCTAACAGTTCCTGTGCGCATTGTCGTAAGAACTCAAGAAGTGGGATTTTTGTCAGTATCATTTTTCATTTTATACAATTTCCATCCATTTATAACACTGGCACTAAGTACAAATAAAAACAATGGCCACCACCAGTTTTTAGAACGAATTCTTTGCCACAACTTGATCACGATAATTGAACGATAATTTGCCACAGCTTGATCAACAAGGTCGACACAACCCATATGCTTATTATAAATGTTTAGCTGTTGTGGCATGGAAACATTAATTTTCTTTTTTTCTGCGGCACTCCATCGAGTAGCATATGCAATAGGTTTTGTAGAATCTTTGTTACTTGCAACAGTAACAACTTTATTGTTATTTTATTTGACGATACTGATATATTCATGACATATATATATTCATATGTCCCCCTTGCCGACTCTTTCAAGATTTCTTTGGATGATAAAGGAGGATTTTCAGCCTGTTTTCTCTCAATGTCCCGGTTCCTGCTATGCCTCTTTTCGATAGCTCTTTCAGAAAGGGAAAGCTAGTAAATAAGTTGACCATGACAACATGTGTCCTAGGTGGGATCTCGCAATTATCTAGTAACCCAAGAACAACATCGGCACTTTGGCCTAAATCAGATTTTGATAATTTTGTTGATGCTCCGCAATAAGGTTCAGCATGCAATAAAAGACTATTAGAAGAACACAGAGTCCAAAGTTTGAAGCCAAAATGTATTGGATTACCTCTTATGAATTGCGTTAGTCCGTGGTGCCCGAAATATGGAATTATAGACTCATCTACACTCAAAATTTTATACCAGCAACAGAAAAGCATGACTTTCAAGGGGCAACAATTTATAAAAAACACTTTTATAACAATGATTTAAAGTCAAAATATTATTTCAAAAAATTCAAATTCAAACGTGAAAGATTTTCGGTTTTAATTCAAATGTGAAAGATTTCCGATTCCAATTCAAATTTGACTATACATTAGCCGGTTGGTACGGTTTCGTACCAACGATATATAAATTTTTATATTTTATAATACAAAGAAAAACATGACTTTCAAGTGGCATGAATTTATAAAATACACTTTTATAACAGTGATTAATAGTCAATATTTAATTTTGAGATAAATCCATAACTCTAAACTTACTATTTTCTATGTGATGTCAGAGGCATCTCGTTTCACGACGCTTTCATCTGAGCATAACGTCAAATAACAGCAAGAACTTGAGAGCAAATGGTGGAAAATCTCTTTTTCCCGCTATCAGTGAACTATTCTTGAAGCACATGAACAATATTGGACAACTAGACACATTTAGTGCAGAGAAAAATGACTATTTTTAAGCTGGTATGTTTTCGTACCAATAGGCATTAATGGTTTAACACTTTTCTGGAATGGTGCTAGAGAGCTGCTTAAAATTTAGATTATAAAATGAATTCTTAAATATAGGGTAATTTATATAATGCTTTCTATATAACAAAAATAAGTTCATACCACATTGGCCTTCCATGAGTTAAATAAGTCTGTGCAGAGGCCCGAGGTAGCTAAGTGGTAGCGCGTTGGACTTCAGATTAGGAATTCCAAGTTTTGACCAAGAGGAACGCATTAAGTGAAAATCTGTAGAACGGAAAGCCCTTCTATGAAGTTAGTAAGTGGGAGAAGATACGAGACCTCCAAATACCTCTTGTGGTGCTCTACCTTCATTCAGATGGCACCTGCCTAAAGTCAAACTTTTGGGCGTCCTTTTGGCATCCATGTAAACAGGAGATGCATTCCTCTGCCTGTAGTCGAGACCTAACCTGGCTTGTTCCGGTTAGGAGATCATAATTGACAACACCAACTGACTGTGTAAAATTTGCATGTACGGCCGACACATTTTACATAACAGACTTAAAATACTTTATATATTTCTCCTTCATATTATTTCAAAAAGCTCCTGGAATAACTATTAAAATACAAGTTCGATTTAAAAATATTGTGGTTTAATATTTCCTTACACTTAAAAAAATATGAATTATTTGCGATATAACCTTTTATTTCCAGTGTTGTACCACTTCGGAAATAAAAGTATTCGTAATACACCCACTTCTGAATTTCCATGTTTCCAAATTAATCAACATTCCGTTTGGACTTGTATTTACGTTAAAATTGGGGAATTTGTGTATGAAGTAACGAAGTATTACATTTTTCTATGCAAAAGAGTTCCTAAACCATTACTTATATGTTTAGTTTATTGTTGAATAAAATAAAAATAATGATATGCAGGGAATAAAAAGAAATGCAAAGGGCTAAACTAAGATCTCATTTCTTATACGCAACCTCCTGAAACAATTAAACATGCTTCAAACACTTGAAAAATTTCCATTTGAGAAATTAAGAATGCAATTAGAATTCTAGAGGTGTTAATAGTGTCTTTTTTATGTTTAAAACCTGAAAATAGAATATGAAGCTAAAGCATAAAATAAGGAGGGGAAAAACACACCTAAGGTAAATAAAACAAAATAGTGGAACTGCAAATGCAGAAATAAAAGCTTGGAAACTAGTGAAAATAGAAAAGAAATTAGAAGGAAAAACATGAGATTTATTTTAAGATTTTAAATTTTATCTTTCTTCGACAATTTTAGAGTGCTTATCTCTGTTCATCTTTTTAAAATGTTTAGTATGAACTAGAAATGGAGAAAGTTGAAATAACTATTTCTAAACAAATGGATTTATAGTAGTAAAGGTGATAAATATAGTTTAGCGATAAATTTCAAGAGTTAAAATAAGAGGATTATATATATTATATATATACATGTGGTTATCAAAATAATGGAAACACCTATCAATTTTAGTGGTGTTTATGAATGTGCTTCATATTCTTTAAAAAACAAATCTGTCCACATGTATTTTTTATATAATATAGTATATGTATTATTCTATTGTCAGATAGCAGTAATGAAGCTGAGGGCATAGTGCTTTTGGGGGCAACAGCGTAAAATATCAAACCTTGCAGACCTTGCGAAAAGGGCACATTTCTTTAGAGCGTTTAAATTGGAGTATCTTTTAACGCAACCCACAGGTTAATGGGTGTTTTTCGAGCTATGGTATCGAAAGTCATGATACCATACAGAGTGCACAGAAAAAGATCCTTTGCCAAACAGATTAGTGGATGAAAGGGAGAGGTGAGTGAAAGAGACAGACTAGGTACTGAAGAGGATTGCGACATGAAGAAAGAAAGCAATTGCAACCAAAATGACCGAACTGCACTGCACCAATCTACATCTGTATGTTCCGGTATTAACCATTAGAGGTAGAAGGATACTTCACAAACAAAGCATTTACGGAAGAGTAGCTATTCCCAAGCCACTTGTAATAGATGCCAATACAAAATATCGACCACAATGGCGCCACGAGCGTAAATTCTAGTCGAGTAATATATCGAAAAACGGCATTTGGTCCGACGAATCATTGTCCACATTGTTCCTTGCAACAGGACATGCGCATGTCTGCAGAACACCTACTCAAGCGTAAGATTCTGGATGTCTGATCTCAACCATCAATCATGGAGGTAGATCTATCAGGGTATTGGGTGGCATCTCATGGTTTTCTTCAGGCCCTGTTTTAACCCTAAAAAGGAGATAGAACGGGAAGAACTATGTCGAAATTTTAGCTCACTAGTCCATGCTATGGTGCAAACACTGCTTCTTGCAGGAGAGGGCTTTCTCCAGGATGATAACCCCCCTATACTTACAGCTAAATCTATCAAGTATTGGTTTGAAGAGCATGAAAAAGAAGTCAAATATTTTATCTTGCCCTGTACAATCCCCGACGACTATATATCAGCCAACCACTGTGATCTGTATAAGCGGATAGATAAAGGTATCGGTATCCACCACAGCATCTCTACAAGAACATTCATGATTTTTCCCTGAAGAATGGTATATTATATTCTTAACCACTATTTATGACTTGTATAATCAAATTCCAAGGAGAATCATGTGGTATTACATGACAAAGTTGATCCTGCCTCATATTAATAAAGGTTTTCATGATGTTTCTTTGTTTTCATTTTTTTATAACCACCTGCATGTATAAATATCTTTATATATATTTCTTCTGTCCATGTGTATGTCACTGAACTCATCCTAAACGGCTGGACTGATTTTAATGAAATTTTGTGTGTGCAATTAAGTTGATTCGAGAATGTTTAGATTCACAATTTGATGACATAGAAAATGTTTTTTAAATTAATTTACTTATTTATGTGTTGTTGTTGATCTTTGGGTAAGTTAGGTGCACAGTTGGATCCGGTAGGCCGCGTTGCAATCGCGTTTCAGAATTATTTTTATTTTCATGAATTTTAATGATGTATACACGCTCATTCAAAAATTGTATCCAGTAGGCAGCGCTTCAATCGCGTTTCAGAATTTTTTTTTATTTACATGAATTTTAATGCTATATACACATACATCGAATAAACAATTATCTTAACCTACAAATTTAAATTGTCAATTCTCATTTCATTCCATGCAACTTATGAAGTATTGAACAACTCATTGATTAGTCATACTAATAGCCATATTAATAAAATTTCGTCCACATTCTTACTAATTTTAAGATAGGCCGAGTTGTGATTACTGTACGCGTGGTGGTGTAAGGTTTTTTAAAAATAATTTTTTTATATATATTTTTTCATCACAACGGTCCAAACAATTTATAGTTTATTAAAATAATTTTATTATTTTTGGATTTATAACGTTTGAACAGCACAACGTC
This sequence comes from Dolomedes plantarius, assembly GCA_907164885.2. Lineage (NCBI taxonomy): Eukaryota > Metazoa > Arthropoda > Arachnida > Araneae > Dolomedidae > Dolomedes > Dolomedes plantarius. The sequence goes on along the minus strand of OU015491.1, from coordinate 113,970,377 downwards.
TGTCGGGTCAGCTAGTATATATATATATATATATATATATATATATATATATATACATTGATACACCATGTATTACATTCGGTATGTATCCGTTTTGTAATAATTTAAATACGCTAGTTGGGATGTGATCAAAAGCCAAAGATGGGGATTTTATGGATTTTAATAACTTCATAGTTTAAAAGAGTCTTTTTTGTAGTTTCATATCTCCTAAAATATACGGAGGGAATTCACGATATTAGTAATATTTGTAAAGAAAAATAACAGAAACGGATTCAATGTTTAGTTTATTTTCTCGATATATCTAGGCTTTTATGGAGAATGTAGAATATTTATATTCTATGAAGTTTTTTTTATTAAGATAAAAATGAAATTCAGAGCTTTCTACATCCGCTTGTTTGAAACGTATGATGTATAAGACATTTGTTCTATTAATGCCATTTTAAAAATAGATAATACCAGGGTGTTTGTATACCAGGGGGGTTATATATACGATTATAAATCCCTTTAAAATATATATATATATATATATATATATATATATATATATATATATATATATATAATTAATTCAAATATTTATGTATGTGACGTGTGTAAGTTCATCAAAATACTTGTTAAGAACATCAGTCTCCCCTGTTGAGGAACATGAACATCCAAAGCATCGCATTTACTGGTAATATAGAACGATAAGTAACAAAATAAACCATTTTTCCCCAGAAAATAATTTTTGCTCTCTTAATAGTTTCCGTCACCTACAACAAATATTTACCCCTTATGTCGTTAAGTGATTACCATTCACGAATTAATGCACTAACTCTGTTTCTTTTTTTGGCTTATCTACATTGTTGTTCAATCACCTGAATTAAGAGCCATAAACGCTCTGACCTGAGATGTCAGCATTTATTATTTAAGACCTCCGTCTAATAGAAATGAGCGGAATTGTTTCCATGAACAACAAAGAGAGAGAGAGAGAGAAAGAGAGAGAGAATGGGGAGGGGGCACTGAATAAACTGAAATAAACAATAGCAACACCTCACGAGATGAAAATTCATAAAAGATTCAAGGCTGATGTGGTCACGCCAAAGTCTGAATTTGTCGGCATAGAATAAAGCACACTGAAGGGCTGATCAATTTCGGAAGAGCGGGCATGGTAATAAATAGTGGGCGAAAATTTCCATGCAGTGATCTGATATTGCCAGCCCACCTTAAGTCGTCACGCGATGGACTAACAGAACGTGAGTTGCTTTTTAACGAGTATTAGCGGAATAGAAGTCCTGATAATTTCGAATGCAGTGCTTTCAGATGGCCATAAAATGTGTTCAATGCAAAAGCTATTTATTTATTCAGATTCGGATACTATGAGATGCAGTTTATGACCATTTCTGAGGAGTAGTGTGACGATACACTAAGCACACATTCAATCTGAATAAACGATTCTGAGAGAGAACATGCGAGATGAAAATTAACATGTAGCTAAATAAATATCATATCTTTAAATATTCAAATAACAGAGATTGATTTGACCTTTTCTCTGCCTACGCTTGAATCACATTGGCATTCTCCTCTTGATTTTTTTCTTTTTTTTTTGATGACGTATTTGGTGATTCGACAATGCTTAATGTTAAGGTACCTATGCATACAACCAATGATGGTGAACGAAGGGTACGAACGAAGTAGTTCGCTAAATTCCCACGTAAAAGCAAACACCACCTAACGCATGTATTTCCTTTGCCGCTGCTCGTTCACTTGGCTGAAGTTCGATTATCTTCGTTAGCCATCATTCGCTGTATGTGTACAAAACTTACAGTTTAGCATGGAATCTTTCTACACTTTTTCTTGGAAATTTCATCTCGACTACGAAACTGTATTTCGTTGACCGTTATCAGAAACAAAGTTGCGCAATATAGTATAGATTGGAGAACACACCACAACAACTCACTTCAAATATTCGTTTTATTAATGTGGACGACCAACCGAATTTCAAACCAAATGCCGAATTCGTTCGTTGAAATTTTTCGTTAATATTCTTTCGTCATTTTTTCGCGGTATGTATATCTGTCTCTATGCATGTGTCAAATAGCCTCTTCCATCAATCCTGTCCAAGCAGCTTGCGATATTATCACGAGGAAATCAAATTGTAGGTTGTTTGCCGATGACTTCGCTGTTCACATCAAATCAAGTTATGTACTTGCTCAGTGTAGGACACAGTGATGATCTTAGAGGGAAATGTCAGACGATCACATCGGACGAGTTAAGAGTAGTTGGCTCTATTGAGAGGTGTAAAGTTGATTTTTTGGTGGAATACAAATCTATGTTACATTTTAGTGGGCCATATCGAAGCTGATACTTGAAAGAATAAATATAATGAAAAAAAGGTATAAAACAAATACTACGAGTACGTAGATCCATGTCTAAGTAAATAATATTGTATGAAATGGTTGTTTAACTGCTTCTCGGAACACCATATTTGATGTTTAGACTTATGTTACCCTGTATTGTCTCGTTTAGAAGGATTGTCTTGGGGATTGTATCTCATCTCACTGCATCTCCATAAACACGAATGGCAACTTCGCTCCAAACAAAAGCACTATCATCTGAAAATGGTATTTTATAACATCCTGCTGTCTAAAATCGGCTTTGACAATAGCAATTCATAAGCTGCTTCCTTTCTCCTGTTGAATTACATGAACTGGATGTCCCGCATAAAGTTTGTCTTCTGTTAGTTGTAAAAAAGGATTAACGGGTTACCAGGGAGACTTTGAACACCGTGTCAATTCAATCGTAATCTGGACAAGCCGGACATTAGAACATCAAAAGCCTACCATTTAATGAGATTGCTTCAAGAGTTGCCATAATTCCGGTTGGACAAATCCACTGAAAGAATCTGTTAGATATTTAAAAAAAAATTTGTAGCTCTGCAGCAGTACATTGCAGTATTTTCAGGTTACCAGAATGTCTGTTACAAACTCATTCAATTACTCTTGCCTTCAAATATGATCATTATTCTTACTTTTGAGTAATTTATTGACTCATTTCACCATCTAGTAGTTAGTTTTAATAGCATAATAGTAGTTTCCCCTGCTTTGTCTAAAAGGGATGCTACCAGTTCTTATCAAAGTTCTTACCAAAGTTCTTACCAGTTCTTATCTATCGTTTTGGTTTTTTTTTTGGTAATCTGCTTAGATCGTAAATGCTTGCCAATTTTCATTATTTTTTTATCTCTTCCTTTTAAGGTTATGCATTTGTTTTTTAACTGAGATTATACGCTTAGTATAAGACGGATTTACATACAATGTGTGTCGGTGTTTTGGAAAATAACTTTTTAAGATTCTAAATAATATTGATTTGGATGTAAACCTATTTCTGTCAATATATGTACAGTCACAAATGCATCCAACTAAACAAGTTGTTATTAAAAATGTTTACT
>OU015491.1:113954450-113964450 GCA_907164885.2 Dolomedes plantarius | reverse complement strand
CTTTCACAATGATTCAAGATTATTTTTTGTGTCAATTTCGGAAATGTTACGCCCACATCAGTGTTAGGGGGCCCCCATCCCAAATTGTGCCTATAGTCAAGAATTTTCTAAATCGGGCCCTGCTCAGCCAAGGGTTATTTTCCCATGTTCGGTGACGTTTCTTATAGGCCTGGGCGCCAGACGGGCAGTACAGATCTGCCGACCATATTGGGCCACCCTGGGCCCCTAATCCAAATGTTAAAACAGCCCACCTGAGGACATGCGGAAATTGGCTGAAAAGGCATGGACACTGCGTGCAGTTAGACTAGGTTACCAACCCATACTTTGTCTAGCCTCTACAATGTCCTTTTACCGGCCAGAATCACGTGGAGGTGGGGGTAACCGACGCTGAAAGCAGTGCATCTTACAGCTTCCACTGGGGATGCTATTCCCCCAAGAGAGTCTAATTACTCCCGCCATTACCTTCACTCATAAGAAGTCCATGACTTTAGTGTTCTCGGAAGGAGTTACACAGCCCCGACGACGGAATCAGGTATATGTCTACTTCAATGAATAATAAATACTCATCTGTATGTATGTGTATGAATAAATAATTGATGCATACTCAGTTTTTATGTAAAATTTGGAAAATGCTTGGCCTAAAGATACTCATAAAAATTTTCACGCATTTATATCATTACAACATACCATTGTTACTTTTACTGTCGATTCAGTCTTCCAAACACGTGGCTGACAAAAATATAAATTCCGAGGGTGTTCACACATTTTTGTCACGATTTTGGAAAAATAAATATATAAACAAAGATAAGAATTTTGTTTTTTAATATATGTAAGGTTTACATAGATTCGATTCACAATAATCCAACTTTTAGGTGAATAAAGTTAAAGGAAAGTCCCTTAAGGTATGCTAATTTCAGTACACCCGGTTGGTATAAATACCGAGCAACTAAATTACAGAAAGGGAGGAGCTAGGAAGTGCGGACGAAGAAGCGAAAGGAAGTGAGAGGAAGTGAAAGGAGGAGTTGTGCTGGAGAAACGAAGTATCGAGCTGGAGCTAGGTTTAGAGTCTGGTTTATTAATAGTTGAGTTTTGCGAGCAACCGCTCGAGGCATAGCTAGGTTGCTTCAAACCTACGCGAGTTTTTGTTAGGCCCAAAGTTTACGAAGCCCAAAGTTTACATTGCTGGTCGACTTTCCGAAGTATTTGCGAGTATCTGAAGTTATATTTTCATTGCATGAATAGTTATACCAGGAAATATATTGAATTGTATAAATGTTATATACCTCATACAAGTAGCAGGTATTACTTACGTTGAAAAGAAAATATATATGTGCAGATACTTGAATAAACATTGTTGTTATGTAAGAACTGTGTCTGAATGAAATTATTTAGAGTGCCACCTCGAGATATACATACCCAAAGTTAGGGTAGAAGTGCTTTTTCTCTATATATGTTCCATCTGATAGCACTGTTGTTGAACTGTCATATTACATCTTTATTTCCATGATAAAAGACCTTTTCTTAAAATATCAAGATTAATTTTTTTCCACACCTTGAGGACCAAAAAGAAAAAAAGCCAATCCAGTCCATTCCAAAGTCCATCCAGTGGTTTGGAATGCCGCTTATGAAGAGCTGGTTTTAAAAGTTCAAATGCACAGTATATCCATAGGAGACACATCGGGGGATTTATGTGGGATGCATTTAAGTAGAATAGCCTCATTTCCGGTTTCATATCTCATTTATTCTAAAGATATAGCAGTAGAATTAAAGGTATAACTGAGCATGCATCAATTATTTATTCATACGCATACATACAGATGAGTGTTTATTATTCATTGAAGTAGACATATACTTGATTCCGTCGTCGAGGCAGTGTAACTCCTTCGGAGAACACTAAAGTCATGAACTTCTTATGAGTGCAGGTAATTTCGGGAATAATTAGACTCTCTTGGGGCAGTAGTATACTGCTGCATTTAATCTTATACTGCCGGAACTTACATAATGGAGATTGTTTGGGTAAAAATTGAGGGATTGTCTTTTTTGAAAACAGGTGTTAAAACATATTTCTGATAATAATCCGAGTTAATTTTCACAGTCAAATGTACACTTTGACATTTCTTTCCGTTTTTTTATTAATTATGTCACTTATTTTACCTGTAGAACTATTAAAACTAAGCTTTTCACACTATTTTTAATAATCGAATAATATTAATTCTCTTCGGAGAGTTCAGATACATAGCCTTCGATCCATTGATTATTTTCCAACGACATTTCAAAGCAAAGAATATTTTTAATGATGCATAAAATAATTTAACACTATTCCGAATTGATGCCGGCTAGGTTTTAATTTTGTTCATTCATATTTGAAACAGAGAGAAAGTCAAATTCGTTACAAAATGTGTGAACAACCTCTGCACATCACGGTTTTAAAAGATGTTTGGTCTTTTGTGAATGTCACCCAACTGTATAGCAACAGATAAGTCAGTCTCAAATTTTAAAAAAAAAACTGATAACTAAAAATTAATTTGGGAGGCAAAAGAGAACACGTATTACTCATAGGAGCAATAAGCACATACTTCAGAATAGGAGCGTGGACGAATATTTTTCTTTACTGCCGTTGCTGGACAGTTATGTCACCCAACTCTCAATCAAAAATTTAGTCAGTCTCAAATCAAAAACTGATAACTAAGAAATAATTTGGGAGGCAAAAGAGAACACGTATTACTCATAGAATAAATAAATGCATACTTCAGAACGGGAGCGTGGACGAATATTTTTCTTTACTTCCGTTGCTAGACAGTTATATCACCCAACTTTCTAGCAACATATAAGTCAGTCTCAAATCAAAAATTGATAACTAAAAATTAATTTTGGAGGCAAAAGAGAACACGTATTACACATATAACAAACAAATATATACTTCAGAATGAGAAAGTGGGCAAAGATTTTTCTTTACTTCTTATGTCTGCTTAAAATAAATAATCCTAACAATTTACATAACGACTAATTTAGAAAAGCTATATGAAATAAGAATGCAGGAATATTTCATAAAAAAATTGAAATGCATTGTTTAAACTTTTTGATAAAAGTTTTTGCTATGCAAATAATACATGTACAATACAAAGATAATTTTCTGAACCACAATACAATCCCATAATACAAGGATTTAAATATTGTAAAAAAACTGACAGAATTTTTGCTTAGTCTGATATTTTAACTAAAACAATATTGACCATTGAAATATAGCAAGAACATTTCCATAAGAATTTTCCGTACCTTCTAAGATCTGTTCAAAACATTTCTTTCTTACGTATCATAGTATAAAGGACAATTAATATTCATTTTTAACGTAATTTTAACTAAACTCGCAAATAGTTTAGTAAATTTTAATTAGATAATTTTGGTGATTATAAAAACAAATTCGGATAATTAGTCTAGCGAAATGCTACGCCTAAGCTAAAAGACTGTTTTAAGCAATGTTAGGAAATTGGATTTTAATTTAACTTACAACCCTGATTTTTTAGTGAACTATACAAAATAATCCCAACGACTTTTATAGATAATGACATAAAATAGACTACCCGGATCACGAGAAATAAAACTGTATATAGACAGACGATCAGGGGTAATGTTCAGGGTAATAGAGCTGATACATTGTGTCCATTTCAACTCAATATGTTAACTTTTCGTAAAACCAATCTTTTAGAACTTTCTTTTATAAATAGTTACGGCGCTGCGTATTTCAAGAACACACAAACATATATATATATATATATATATATATATATATATATATATATATATATATATATATATATATATATATATATATATATATACTAGCATTATTACCTGTCGTTGCCCGGGTTGATATATAAATCTAAAATTTTTCATGCATTCCTTCAAAAACATACTGGGCTCCACCCCCGCTCTTCATGTTCATCTGGCCAGTTGTGTTTATTTGGGGAGCTAGGGCCATAGGTCATTCCCAACCCTCTTTTTCCCGTGCATTGGAATTTAACCCCCCCCCCTTCACCCCCCAAACCATCTCTCTTAACGCAGCTGGTTGTGGTGAAGGGGCTCCACAGGTGGTCGCGCACCTCTTAGAGGCACAAAAATCATTAAAAAAATTAATTTAAAAAACTAATTGAGCCCCAAATTTCGTTTTTTTTTTATTTAAGTTTCTCGGGTCCTAAACATTGACTGTGCCGAATTTGGTCCCGGTGGGTGAAACAGTCTATGATTCTATAGCGGACAAACAAACAGACGAGCTCTTTTATATATATATATATATATATATATATATATATATATATATATATATATATATATATATATATATATATATATGTATATATATATATATATATATATATATATATATGTATGTATGTATGTATGTATATATGTTTGTAAGTCTGTGTGTGTGTCTGTGTACATATCATAAATAATATGCATGATTATTTCCCATGAATAAAATTATGCTCATAACTTTAACGATTTCCTCTGGTTTGCATTTAAAATAACAAATTCGGTCAACTAGTAATTTAATGTATTTTAATTAATTTGCTGAATCTTCCAACCCACACAATTTGGAGTACTTAAAGCCAGGATGTCTAAAGGTTGAATGGGGCATTTTTGTACTATGTTGTCTAGACGACATTTTTTTTTAATATTTATATTCCTTTCTAAAATATTGTACTTGTTTAAAATTCAATTATATAAAAATAAAGAAATAAATTTCCTTGTTAAATTTAAAAAATGTATACATTATTCATTTTGCTGTATAATGACTTTTTTCAATAGACAAATATTTAACTTCTAAAAAGAATCAAAAGGAAAATAATACTTATCTACAATTTATTATTCTTACTAGAGACAGAGAGGAGAATATATGAATTTATTTTGAACTTAATTTCCCCCTATTAAGTATTATTAAGATGTGTTAAGTTATTCAGTCTCATTTTTTCCCTCTAGGAATGGTATAAGGTTTCATAAATATTTTTATAATTTATGAACTTATGCAGATAAAACGTTTTAAGTCTAATGTGATTTTTGTGATTGCTTTACATCACCGTATATTGCGTGAGTACCCGCGATCAATCCTAATTTTTCAGCTACTCGCAACTGACTTTTGTGTTTTTATAACCTTTATATGCTAATTATATATATAAATTAAGAAACTCGTCTGGGTCCGTTTACTTTATCAATAACCATGAATAATATTTCCAGCTGCACACGTTATGGCTTGACAGAATCCTGTTAAAAAATTAATAATACTATGTTATCATAATGACGTATGAGTTCTTTTCAGTTATCGGTTTGTTTAAAATAAATGGCAAATTATTTTCCATCGCAATTTATTTTATAATTTTTATCGTGATACTACTTGCCAGTAGTATATCATATACGGTACTGGCATATATACCAACGTATCGGTACTATATACCGATATATCAGTCTTATATGCGGTATATACCTATAATACCGAAGTGTATATCGGTAGGCTATCATATATTTGGAGGACAAATACTCATTTGATGGAAAAAAATATTAACTGAGGATTTGAAGATTAGTATCTCTCTGAGGATCCCATCTGATGTTTTGAGAATCTGAGGATTTGTGGAATATTATGATTTCCTCAAATACTCTCTTTAGGAAAAAAATACTTCATTTGAATGGAGTGAGTACATTTGATTAAGTAATTTTTAAGTACATAGGGCATCTCTGTGTGATCTAATAATTTGAACATTTCCTATCTATCATATATTTGGAAGAAAAATACTCATTTGACCTTCAAATACTCATTTGATGGAAAAAAATATTAACTGAGGATTTGAGTATTAATATCTCACTGAGGATTTCATCTGAGGATTTGAGAAACTGATGATTTCTGGAAAATTTATGATTTCCTGAAATACTCAGGAAAAAATACTTCATTTTAATCGCACGAGTACTTTTGATTAAGTAAATTTTTAGTACATAGGACATCTCTATGTGATCTAATAATTTGAACACTTCATATCCCAGCAGAATGATCTAAGTATAGACTGAAAAAAAATTATCTGCGTTTGTATTAAAATCGCAGTAAGTGCTTAAAAATTTTTACTCATCAGTTCAAATCTATTGAAATTAATAAATCCATGCATAAAGATTGTACTATCATTCTTACTTTATTGATTCAGCATTTTAAGATCAGTCAGATAAATAACCTGAAATCAAATGCATCTCGGGAATTTAAAAGTATAAAATACCTTGAGAATTAGAAATAAGGCTATTGGAGGAAAAGAAAAAAACATCATGGTCAGTGGCCCTTATCAGACGGTTGTTAAGTTGCTGCCCAAGATCGGTAACTGAATTTCGTTCTGTATATCTCGATATCAGTAGTCTATTATTTGTGTTATTCCTGAGATGTAAAGATGGCAGCTCATAATCTATTCTATATATTATATATGCATATATATCAGAGAGGATAAAATGTTTTATTTTGATTATTGTATTTATATCCAAGGAAAAATACCGAAGCAAAAGAGGATCTAAAAATAATTATAACTGTTGTTTAAACGTTTCTATTTCAAGGAGCACTTTACTCTAAAATAAGTCTAAGGGGAAATAAGTGTTTCTAGAAATATTAAACTTTTAGAACTTTGGTACTGAAGCCCACTGCATGTATAATAATGAATCATTTTAAGGGAGTGGGTAAAACGTGGTACCATATGTCAAACAATAACATAACCAAAATTTCTTGATATTTTTGAAGAACTGAATTTCTCATCAAGTCAACAATATTTCAGATAAGGAATTATTAAAGTATCGCTGAGGGATTTTAGAACTTTTGCGAATTGTATGCGTTGTGTTTCCGTTGTCAAGAAGATAACAATGATTAAAATAAGGAAATATAATTGATTTACATGTTGGTCAGTTGGTAAGTATATATAGGTTTAATTCTTCTTCTTTTACTTTGAAAAAGTAAATCTGTACACATATATCATAACGCATATTCATGCACAATGAATAAGCTAGTGTGCCTATTTACTTTTTTAAGAAGACAGTTTCCTTATTGTCTAAGCTTCGCTTTAAAGTGTAAAAATCCCTTTTTCCTATAGCTAAAAATAAATAATCCAACAGAGCCGGGGCCTGGGGATGTCTTTTGGTTATACATGCATCCTATTCAGTAAGTTCCCCTTGAGGTAACTGATTTGGCTAGGCTCCCTGATGACGAGACCTGTCGGTTACCTCGATTTCTGATTCAGTTCCGACACTACTACAGAATCTTGCCTCTGGTGCGTGGAGCCCTAAGTGCTTGATTTCTGTTTTCTTTTTGTCTCCATTCTTCTTATAATTATCTTGCTCTGTTGGATTATTTATTTTTAGTTATATTTGTCCATTTTCAATATAAGGATATGAAGCAACTGCGCAATAGTTAATTGAAAAGTTTTATGTTTTCATTTCTAGGGCAGGTTTTAAGTTAACTTGTTTGGCAGTCTATGCTCGCTTTTTCATGTTTTTATTAGTTTAATTCGTTTATTTTATTTTTACAATCCCTTTCTCATGTCTTTCTATCTACTTAATCATTGATTCTATACTTACCTGCAATCTAAAAAAGCTTTTATGTTGTCAACGACAGAGAGTTTTTATTTCCCAAAGCTATGTACAAACATCGAAAAGAAAGAATCCCAACTACCCACGAAACATGTTTTCAAAACATTTAACATCCCTTTTCTGCACAACTCGCCCCCCCCAAATCGCAAAATGTAATAAATTAACAAAGTTTTTCGTTCTTGTTAAGGCAAGATGCCCTAACTCGATATGCAAACACGTAAAAAGTACCGGGGATATTGTAGTCACGCCATCCTTATCAGATGCATTGTGTGGAGACAGACCTTAATTGGGTGAGAAGATCGATGGAAGCAGGGTCACACATTCTAATAAATATAGTGAACGAAAATTTCCATGAAACGATCTGATATCGAAGTGTCTTCTCCGAGGAGTCACGCCACCGCCTAACAAGACGTGAGCTGCCATGTAATGTGCATTCATGATCGGGAAAGTCTGTTAATTTGACACACCGTGTTCCCCGGATCGTTAGTAGATTGGACAAGGTGTCAGGAGGAGTGAATTGATACTGATAATGTCATTTTCTTGAGACAGACTTCTCAGTTTCTGTGAACGTAGCAGGACAATTGCCCCTCTCTCTCTTGTCTCAAGGAAAATGTATCTTTCTGTACTGCTGGTAAAATACATAATAATTTTCATCTGCAAATATCTTAAAATACTATTATTTATAAAAAAGAATGAAGCCCGACAAACAACCACTATCTTACCAATGTTTACTTTACTTGTAGATATACAGGGTCCCCACCTATACCCGTTACCCCACCCCCCGTTAACTTATAAACGGTGTCAGCTTAGGACATAAAGTTGGTGTCTAGGTTTAGTAAAAAGGCTATGCGCTACTCGATGCAACAACTTACGACGCCATCTGTCGGAAAATTTTGGAATTAGCGTTTTTATCTCAAAAACGGTACGAGATACGAGATAAAGGTCAATTAAAAAGTAGTTCTTTTATCATCATCGATTTAGTAAGAAAAGAAACCTTGCGCACATTAATACTTAAAAACAGGATGCAGAAAATGAACTTTTGTTTGGTCACGATTTCGAAAATTCTCATGTCATAAAGAGTGGATGTTACACAGTGTGCGGCGAGAAATCCAGTCCAGAGTGCAAATGTGTATAGTGGCTGATGGAGAGCATTTTCAGCAACATAAATAAATGATCCTGAAGATAGGGAAGGGTCTCAGTTTCTTTCTTCCACTCCTTAGGACATAGACAGATTAAATTAGTAGAATAGCCAGATTAATTTCTTTTCGAATATCAACAGCGATAAATGGTTAACTGGTCTTCGCTGCAGTGAATGAACTTATTGAGAAGGGTGGGTGGAGGATAAACTAAGGTAAATTATTGCAGCTTATACATTTAAAGATAGAAAAGAATATAAGCTACATATCATTCAATTCCCCAATACTTACAGTTAATCATGAACACACACACACACACACACACACTTAACGTATACATCTCTCTCTTTCTCTCACTCACTCTCTCTCTCTCTCTCTCTCTCTCTCTATCTATCTATCTATCTATCTATCTATATATATATATATATATATATATATATATATATATATATATATATATGTATGTATATGTATATATATATATATATATATATACAGTCGAACCTCCATATATCGAACTTCCACATATCAAAATTTTCTATATATCGAACTCTTAGCAAATCTCCATGTTCATTACATAGAAAAATTGTTTCTATATATCGAAAAAATCTCTATATATCGAATTTTTTTTCAAGATAGATTGGGACATTTTATACCACTTTAAAATAAAATCTCCCAATTTTTGGCATTTGAAACAATATGTCATGGACTTCAATTCGCGGAAAAGGTCCCTGATTAAGTTATTAGTGGACTGAATTAAATAAAAAATGTAACTGTGATCATTATAACCACTGTCTGGATTATTGCTTTTTTAAAGGTATGTAGTACTGAATAAATCTTTCATATTAATTCATTTTCTTATTAACTTTCATTTAATGGGATTCGCATAGAAATTAGAAATGGAGTTTCGTATACGAAAATTAGCTTTAATTTTTTTAGGAGAATTATGATAAAACTAAGCTCCATTCTATATATCGAAATTTCTATATATCGAATTTTTTTTCGGCAATTTACTACTTCGATATATGGAGGTTCGACTGTATATATATATATATATATATATATATATATATATATGTATATATATATATATATATATATATATATATATATATATATATATATATATATATATATATATATATATATATATATATATATATATATATATATATATATATATATGCACCTCAGAGGTGAATTATCATAAGGGAATATTCTTCATTTTCGGTATTTTTATTTAAGTGACTACTTTTGTTTGG
>OU015491.1:113929450-113951950 GCA_907164885.2 Dolomedes plantarius | reverse complement strand
ATTTATTTATATATATACAGTTGGCTCTCTGTTTAACGACTCAAGGGACCGTGAAAAATGGTCCAAAAGGGGTATTCGCCTTTAATCAGAATTTGTCAACATTTCCCTTCCCACTTTACAGGCTTAGGACTATCAATATATTTCTTAATGTATTGACGTGTTTAAAAATGTTATTTTTACTATCATCATTATTTTATTTACAAAGTTATTTTAAATTACATTGAAAAAGGAGTACAAACAATACAATAAATTAGGTTTTTAAAAAATCAAAAAGTGTCGATTGCTTCATTTTTCGCCTTGTTTTCATTATTTTCTTTTTCAAATTTTCTAAAATGTTCAATGTGTCATTTTCCATATTCGATGTAATATAGCGTCGGAGAACATCTAGAGCAGAAGTTGCAGTGTCCCGTTTTCAGAGTATTCAATTTCCCCTTCTTCATCTGACTCTGTGTTTTCGTTTACTATATCTTCATAAATTTGTTCTACTTTTCTGTAATCTGTTGTTAAAAGAGATTCGTCACAATTGTAGAAATCTGGAATTGAAACATCCTCATCTTCAACAAGACTTCTCCATTCTTCATGGGTAGTTTCATCTTCGTTGATTTCTACATCCGTACTTTGCAGTTCCAGTACAAGTTCTTTTTGAATTCGTTAATAAAAAACGAATCCACAATAAAAAACGCGAAAGCAGTATTTTATTGTGGATGAAGGAACTTCTTTCCATGCTGACGTTAAAAACGTGCATTGCTTCCAAGATCAATTATCTAATTTTCATGCTGTTAGTCGAATTGTTTATTAATTTCCTAATTAAAGACTTTCTGTAGTATGCTTACACACTGCGAATGACACCCAGGTCAAATGGCTGCACTTTGCTAGTGCAATTAGCTGGTAAGAAATTAATAGTCAAATTTGTAAGTCCATGGATATTTGGAGTATGTGTAGTGCAACGGTCGATTAAAAGTAAATCTTTTTTTTTTTGTGATGCATTTTTGCATCAAATTTTCTAATCCAGTCAATAAAAATCTGTGATGTCATCCACGCTTTATTGTTATTCCGGTACTCACAAGGTTTCCTGGTGATATTCGTAAAACCCCTTGGTTGCTTTGATTTGCCTATAACTAGTGGTGGAAATTTCTCAGATCCATCCGAATTAGTGCCCAGTAAAACTGTCAATCGTTCCTTACTTTGATTTCCACCAAAACACTTTTCGCCCGTGTACGTTAAAGTTTTATTAGGCACCGTATTGTAGAATAGGCCCGTCTCATATGCAATGAATATGTTCTTCTCATCATATCGATGTAATATCCTCTTCGACACTATTTTCCATTCTTCAACTATTTTTTATCTACGGAGCCACTTTCTCCAGATATGCTTTTAACTGCAAGCCCATATGTTTCTTTGAACTTTGCTAGCCAACCAGCCGAAGCCTGAAAATTTTGCATTCCAAAGACTTCTGCCATTTTCTTTAAATATCACTTCCGAAATTGGAATGTTGGATGCTCTTGCTTCATGAAGCCACTGCAGGACTGCTTAAAACTCTTGTGTTCGGCCTCATTGAATATTTTGCCGTTTGTATTTGGATGCCAAACCAAATTTTTGTGCTGCTTCAAGAATTTTCTCTTTGCTTGCTAAAATGCCTTTGAAAGTAGATATCGGGTAGCTGAAATTGTCTTGTTAATTAGACTTTTGTTATTCTAACACTTTCTTCCCAGTCTTCAATAATTTTCACCTTTTCGTGAAGCGTAAGATGCTTTCGCTTTAATGCCATTTTGCTCTGATCACCTCGTATTCGTACTGGAATGAATTCGTACATGAATTCTCTAAACATGAACACCTGCTTCCCGGAAGGAGTGAGAGAGGGTTGCTACTGGACAGTTCGTAAGTCACATGACAATAGATGGTAGGGATAATAGATTGATTCAGCTCCCGCACTAAGAGCTCCATGAAAGAATATTCGATCTTCCGAGAAACAGTAATTCCTCCTCCCTTTTTCGCACTGCAACAGGTCTATGACTGCAATATTGCCAACTTCAAGGAAATTCCGGGTGTGTTATTGAAACCAAACTTGTTTTCCCCTACAGAAGTTTCCCCTTCTGCACATAAAATGTTAAAGAAAAAGTTTATCATGTAAAAAAAATTCGTCGTTAAACAGAAACAACGTCGTCTTTAAATATAATTCTTTTAAGTCGGAGGGGCCGGTACTGGGAAATATCGTCCTTAAATAGATATCGTCGTTAAGTAGAGCGTCGTTAAACAGAGAGCCAACTGTATATATATATATATATATATATATATATATATATATATATATATATATATATATATATATATATATTTATATATATATATATATATATATATATATATATATATATATATATATATATATATATATATATATATATATATTTATATATATATATATATATATATATATATATATATATATATATATATATATATATATATATATATATATATATATATATATATATATATATTTTTATATATATATATATATATATATATATATATATATATATATATATATATATATATAGCGTTTATCTAAAGTTTCCAAATACTATAGCCTTATGCATGGCGCAGCCTAGCAGCTAACACAAAAAGAACAAAAACACAGGTGCATTAGCACTCAAAGATAGAAATATAGAAATATAGGTGAATGAACACCCAAAAGACAAATAAAATCAAGCAATTAGACTGTAAAAAGTCAAAATATCAAGAAAATCATCTGTCTTTGCTTGGCTCATCAGCCGTGGGTAAAGCAAAGAAACATCAAACACAAGTGGTTTCGCCATGGTGTCATATTCAAAAAACTTTTATAATTAATATGGCTAAATTAGAAGACAAAAAAAACTAAAAGAAATTATTATGACACGACGGTCGTAGGTAGATGCTACAAAATAACCGCTTATAAAATAAATATGAGCACCACCCCACGGGACCACTTGTAGCCCTGCAAATAAACGAAAAAAGTCATACCAGAATAAACTGCATTAAAATAGAAGTCTTCATATCCAGGCATCAGAGCTCGTACAAAAGAACAGACGATTTAGAAACGATGAACATATCCGTCTATACCTTATATGCGTAAGCCAGTACACGTGCGGTCGTTCCATCACATACGTCAGCAGCCATCCTGCCCCGGGCGTCCAATGGCTTTAACACGGGGCATTCATATACTTTACGTGTGCAGTGGAATATTCAAATTAGTAGCGGTCGACCCAATATAGCATTCTAAAAAGTCCAACGGTATGCTATTATCATAATATTGTTTCGCCTTAAAAATAAAAAATTGTTTACTAATAGCTTCCTTAGAATTACAAATTCTGCAAAATCTTAGTATCTGGCATAAGATAATGTTGATCAAGATTCTCTTCGCAATGTTTGATGACCAGTGTGTTAAAGATATTACTTTAAAAGGGAACGTTATTCTTTTATCGTATACTGACATATATAAAAAAAAGTTTTTTATTTCGAAAGCAATATCTAGGAAGTCCGCGCTAAAAGAGCCGTCGTTTGTATTTTTTAATGTAAGGCAGTCTGAATATATATTCTCTAGTCTGAAATTGTCTGGCGTATTAAAAATAATAAGATCATCAATATAACGAAAAATCTTTAAATCCAAACTAAAAGAATCCGACATATTGTATGCATGCTCATAATAAAATAAAAATAGGTTGGCTGCAGTACTGGAGTAACTAGTTCCCATACCTATTCCATTTGTTTGCAAAAAAATATCCTTTCCGACCTTAACAAAGTTATTAAATAAACAGAACTTGCAGAGATCGTAAAATAAAGTAGATCAAACATCCGTCAAATCCTCCCGGACGTCATCGTACAATTGTATTAGGACATCTTTCAAAGTTGCAATTGGTATGTTCGTAAATAAGTTTTCAAAATCATAGGTGTGTATTGAGTTGATATTTTGAAAACAGTTACCCAGACTCGCCACAAGTTCTATACTATTTTAAATTATCCAGAAACTGCTTTTGTACTTATATTTTAACACATTTAGAATCTTTTTTAGGTATTTTCAAACCTCAGATTAAAATTATTACCAATACTTTTTACACTGCTACATATAAAACGAAATTTTACGGGGTTTTTATGAAATTTTGGAATACAAAACAAATAAGGAAGACTTCTTTTCGAAACAGGAATGCCACTTTTTCTTGCGAATGCACCAAATTTTTTAAATAATACATTAATATCTTCTTTATATAATCTATATGTGTTGCCATTATATAACTCCGGTTTAATTGTATTTATAAAAAATTCCTTTCAAATAATTGCAAAATTTGATCCAGCTTTATCTATGGGACAAAAAACAAATTTATTTCTCAGTGCCTTAACTTTCTGATAAATCGTTTTATTCCATCTATGGTATGTATGCTCATTATAATTGATATAACGTTGAAGAAAATCTTCAAAATAAATCAAAAGCCTTATTTTCCATTCACGGAACAAAATTAAAGGTGTAACATATTTATAGCTAAGGCCCAAAATGTAGTTGTCCAGATTCCTTTTAAAAACATCGCATGCCGTTTTAAAATTGATTTTTTTATTTAATCTAAATTTTGTGCCAAGAAGTAAAAAAGATCGAATAATATTATCTTCTCTGATATCCAAATCGCCTGTAACTACATGTCCCAAGTTATCATCTACAAATTTTGAACCAGCATATTCAGAACATACTCAAGACACATCGACACCGCCAGCACGAACCAAAGCACCGTAATTAAAAAATAACTTGACAAAGGTTTCGTGTACCTAAATGTCGGTATCACTGTGATGCCCTTTATAGGAAAAACATCAAGATTGTCTTTGACAGCATTGTGTAATTTCAAAAAATCAAAACTCTTTTGTTGGAATTCCAAAATAAAATAACTATTTGTATTAGTACTATTAATGCCTCCTATTCTGTAAGATAATATGTCCCTAGTAAGATCCATAAACTGTTTATTATGGCTCTTAAATGTGTTCCACATCTTTTGCAATTTGTTAAGGGTTTTGACCTTAAGTCTGAACAATTCTACCTTCACATAATTTATATTTAAATCCGTACAAAATTTCTTATCTAAATTTTCCAAAAAGAGTTTAGGTACAATATTATTGATATCGCGTGCATATTTATGGCTTCCTCTATTACCTCTACTGTATTTAAAACATCTGGTGTCAGAGAATTCTTTAAATAAACTGTAGACACTATTACCATCGCTTAAACTTCTATTATAATTGAAAACAGTATTCAAACCGTACGGATACATCGTACGGTGTTTTAAAATCTGAATATTTTCCTCCCTTAATCTATTGCTACTATCGGGTACTGTCTTTAATATTTTAATCCTTATATTTTCAAAACCATGCCTATTGAAATGTAAAACCTCGAAAGTTGAATTTTCGCTGACTCTATTTACATTCGACCTATGCAGGTTAATTCTAATATGCAACTCGTTTCCAGTTTGACCGATGTATGCTAGCTGTCACACAGATCAAGTGATTTTATATACTACATCTCTAGATTTACAAAACAGATTGGAAGTTACATTACTATCAGAGTCGGCATCGCTAACTGTACATGTCTTTCATCTTTTATCTTTACATCTCGAAAAAGCCATGTTAAAAAGAAAAATAGATTCGTACTTCTTTTTAAGAAAGATTTGTAGAGCCTTTTACTCTCTTGCTAGAAAACAACAACCAAATAACATAGCTAAACAGCAACATACACAGAGCTATAGCAAAAAACAACCGAATGTATCATAAAAGAAGCGCTTAAAGCTGCATGTTTGTATCAATTATGTAAACACAACATAATTGATTATTGATACAAACATATTGATTATTGTTTACATAATTCTTCATGGGTAATTCTTCACATTTAATTATCAATATTCCTTATAAACAGCATTTTTATCACAAATTTATTCTTACACACGTCATGTCCCAAGTGAAAATGACTGCCTTCTGTAACTGAATGCAATTGCTGTTGTAGTTTCTAAAACCCTCTAGCCGGAATTTATTCTGGACCAGGTCCATATTGACCAGAGGGTTGGGGAGTGCGGTTCCAGTTTATAACAGCACCACAAGGGTCCGATTTAGCCAGGTGCAACAGCAATTTTGACCGAGCACCCGCAGGGACGGCATCTTAGGTGTACGTACCCCCGTCCTCTATCTCTAACCTCATACAGATATGGATTCCAGTATATGGATTTAAAGTGCCCATATACGGTCTAGACACGTAAGTGTTTAAATGGCATTTGTCGGGATTCGATCCGACCAAATTCAGCCCCAAAATCCGACGCACTACGACTAGGCTACCTCGAGCCCTAAAAACAATTATTTTTTCTAATAAAATAATGAAAAAGTATTTCCAAAATAACATAAATGCATCACTGAGCAGTGCATTTTTTAAACATGACATGGTTGGTTAATTATCCCAACCGAAGTTTGTTAAATGGCTCTTATAATTATGTATTATTATAGGATATGTGCTGTTTCTAATACCATGAAACGGAAAACACTGTATATATTCCTAAATTTATGAAAGAAATAACATATATTTTATCCAGTTTCAAATTTGTCCGTAAATTTATGGACACATATGCTATATATATATTTTAAGTTCCGCTCAGCACAATACTTTTAGTTTTGACACATGAGGCAAACTTTAGGAATTTCAAAATGTCATGTCAAAAACAGATTTCAGACATTCCGAAACAACACCTCCAAAACTCATTCCACAGTCAGCAGAAAATAGCATTGATCTCATCCATAATACATCATTTCTACTTACAGAGCCACATATTCCTGTTTACTGTGGGATTAGAGCTTGGAAAGATTGAATAACAGGAAAAACATATTAAAGAATTGTTATAATTGTGAGTTAATTAAATTCTGAAACGAAATATTAAAAAAAAATTTTCGTTGTTTCAGAAACTATTTATTTATGGTATAGATTTTAATTCATTGATAAGGAATTTTAAGTAGACTATTCGGTCCACATAAGATTAACTGAAAATAAATTAAAGATGTTGATTCATACCTTTATTTAAATCATAGAGGCACTACGCGACATGAATATTGGGGCCCAGATATGATCAAATCATTTATAAAGTAGGAAAATGCTTATATATATATATATATATATATATATATGTCAGATCCGGGAGTAGAACCGAATTCCAAATGTAATGTCCAGGGGTATTTCCAATAACTAAACGTTAATTTACCGACTAATATTTATTAAAGATTAGAAATGTCGGCACATCACATGAAACTACAATATAACATAAATCATAAACTCGTCTAGTATTTAACACTGATATATTTCTAGCTTTAGTATACGGCCCGCTATGTCCGCATACGCCGGCTTCCACTCGCCGAATGTCCAGATGTGTAGACGTTCGCTCTGGTCGCTGCGTTCAGCGCCCGCTGGTGGATTTTCCACTCTACATCGCTCGGCCATCAGACCTGCAGAGTCCTCGCTGCACTGGAACAAATCTGAAAAACAGAATAAAAGAGGGGGAGAGAGAGGGTATTTACAAAGAAGTGTGTGGAAAGGTTAGTTTGTCCACGGTTTTAGCATATCAGCCGAAGTGTTGGTCAGGTTTGGACCTTCATGTTCTCCTAGTTTCTTAACTTCATATCTGTCCTTGGGCTTTACACCGATCACTTCGTAGGGTCCGAGAAAATTTGGCCTTAACTTCATTCCACTACCAAATTGAGTACGTTGGATAGCCACAAGATCTCCTTCTTTATAGACATGGGATTTTTTCCTTTTCTTGTCAAATCCTCTTCGGTATTCTTCTTGTATCTTTAAAATATTCTTCTTCGCCTCCTCGCGAATCTCTTTAAGGTTATTCATCATGAAGTTGATTCTTTCTTCTTCTAAAATTTCTAAAATTCTGGATTCCTCTCTGCTTCTCATCTTGACTCCTGTTAACAATTCGAATGGTGTCTTTCTGGTACTTCTCGATACTGTTGAATTGATCGTTCTTTGCAAAATGTCTACATGTTTGTACCACTTGGTTGGATCGTCTAATGATAATTTGGAGAGAACTGGGATCAACGTTGCATGTAATCGCTCTACCTGTCCGTTTCCTCGTGGAACTCCTGTGGTAACTTTGATGTGTTCAATATTTTCGTACTCACAATAGTCTTGAAATTCCTGGGAAATAAATGCTCCACCACGATCAGAGATAATACGGTGAGGATTTCCAAATATCGCTTGCTGTTGTTTTAACTTCGCTATGGCATCTTGGGCGGATACAGTCTTTACGGGATATAACCACGCAAACTTTGTGAAAGCATCTATCACGCTAAAGATGTGATTGTAATTTTTGTTTGTGGTCGGAAGGGGACCAATAAAATCAACATGGTAAGTAGACAAAGGTACGTCTTCTTTAGGAATCGGATTTAAGAAACCTTCTGCTTTTCCTGCTTTCTTATTTACTAAGATACATTTAACACAGTTATTTATGACGTTTTCAACACATTTTTTCATATTGGGAAAATAAAAATCGCGTTTAACTACATCCTCAGTTTTTGTTATGCCAAAATGTCCTAACTGATGGGCGTTTCTAACAACCTCAGTCTGCATCATTTGCGGTACTACCAAGACTTCTGAATCGTTTACAATTTTATATAGCACATTGTTCTTCAAAATAAAATCTGTTGTCTTACCATCTTCCAATAATTTTTTAATGGTTTCTATATATTCGTCATCTTCTTGGGATTTAATTATTTTATGTGTTATACCTTCACATGTGACACTCATAACTGGATGTCTGCTAAGTGCATCGACATGTCTCATACGTTTACCAGGGCGGTGTTTGATTTTGTAATCGTATTGTTGTAGGAAAAGAGACCATCGTGCCACTTTAGGTGTTGTTTCTTTTTTATTCATGGTTTCCACGAAAGCTGAACAATCAGTATAAATTTTGAATTTTGTACCTAACAAGTAGTGTCTGAATTTTTTAAGAGCTTCTACAACGGCCAGTACTTCTAACTCATAACTACATAGCTTCTCCTCTTGTAATGAGGTTTTGCGACTCATATAATGAATCGGGTGATAATTATCATCATCGTCCTTTTGTAGCAAAATTGCTCCAAATCCTAACTTAGAGGCATCCGTATGGAGTTCTATGCTTCTCCCCGGTTTATATAGGTGTAAAATAGGTTCATTGCTTAAAAGTTCCTTGAGTTTCTGAAAGGCTTGTTTTTGATCATCATCAAACTTAAAAGGTGTTGAGGCACGCAGCAAGTCACTTAAAGGCCTCGCTATTGTAGCATAGTGTGGGATAAATTTTCTAAAAAATCCGGTTAGTCCGAGAAAACTTTGAACTTCTTTAATATTCTTAGGTTCAGGAAAATTTTGGACGGCTATTGTTTTTTTCTTTAGAGGGTCGAATAGTACCTTGTTCAATAATATGTCCTAAGAATTCAATCTTCTTTTTCATAAACTTGCATTTCTTTAAATTAAGCTCAAGACCGTATTTAGCTGCTGTATTTAGAACTCGTACTAATTTTTCTAAACCTTCAGTTTCATCCTCAGAGGGAATAATAATATCATCTAAGTATATAATCAAGGTACCATCCCTTAACAAATCTCTAAAAATATGATTTATGTACCTCTGGAAAACCGCGGGACTGTTAGCTAACCCGAAAGGAACTTTCAAAAATTCGTATTGTCCACTTTCTGTAACAAACGACCTGTATTTTTGGCTATTTTCATCGATGTCAACGTGGAAAAAGGCATTTTTAAGATCAAGAGTAGTAAAAACCTTACCCTTCTCTAATTTATCTATAACCTCTTCTAAATTTGGCAGAGGATATTTATCCTTAATCATTTTTTTGTTTAATTGACGGTAGTCAACACATAGGCGCATTGTTCCATCTTTCTTTCTACAAATTACAACTGGTGATGAATAATTTGATACGCTTTCTTTTATAATACCTTGTTTCAACCACTCGTTGATTTGGCTTTCAACTTCTCTTTTTTCTATCAGCGGTAGACGTCTATTACGAATCGAAATTGGTTCCTCGTCCGTTAAAATTATTTTCATTTTTAAATTTGTTGTCTCTGTTTTAATCGGGTTGTAATCGGAAATTAAGTTATTTAATTCATCTTTTATCTCCGCGTTCGAAATATGACTCAAATCGTAATTACAGTCCTCGGTCAGCGATAAATTAACTAAAAAAGATTCAAAACATTTTTCGCTTCCGTTTTCTAAACAACTGTGGTTATCGCTTAATCCCGTTTGTTTTTCTCGATTATTCGTTTCAGGGCAACGCAAAATCTCACGCTCAGAAGTATGATTCACTGAGTCATCATTTTGTTCAACAGACATCGGCTGTTTATAAATTGTTTCTTTCAATGCATGTAAAACTTTAGGAGGAATAATAAATGGTACGTGTAATTTATCTGTGACAGCACAATTTACATTGGAAGGTTGCTTTGAATCTTCCAGCCACACAGAAATAGTTGCGGTATCAGCAATTATTTTTTCTCCAAACGCTGAAGTCAGTTCGATTTTCCCGTCACACTTGATTGAGACGTTTGGGATGTAATTCGGATTTAAAACACAAATTTCACTTCCTGAATCAATTAATGCTTTAATTATATTTCCATATACGTTAATATTCACACGTTCAAGAGGCTGTGAAGAGGGGATTTTGACTTTAGCTACCAATTTATTTTCAGTTTTTTCACTTTGTTTCGAGGGAATAGATTGTCTTTCGGTTTGGTTTTTAATTCTATTAGTGCAATATTTTGCAAGATGGTTAAAACTTCCACACGTGTAGCATTCTTTGGACGGATATCTATATTTAAATGAATTGTTTCTCATATGGGGTGGAGTGTACTTAGCCTCTTTGGGAAATTTCTGAAATTTATTATTGTTTTCCTGTGTCTGAAAATTTACTTCACTAAAAGATCTACCTCTATTTACAAAGTATATGTCAATTTCCTTTCCTAAAGATTGCGGATCTACGTATTTTTCACCGAACTTTATATTGATGTATGATGACACTTCTTTTTCCAAAGTTTGAAAAAGCTTATCGGATACGATTAATTGACACAACGTTTCAAAATCATTAACTTTACGCAAACTACAATAATATTGAAAATTAGCCGACAATCTTGACGCGAATTGAGTATGCGTTTCATTGATTTCTCTTCTGGCTTTCCGAAAATTATTTAAGCATTCTTGCGCGGTAGGTTGGAATTCTTTGCATATTAATGACTTAACGGTATTGTAACATTTAATATCATCTTCACTTATGTAAAACAATATGTTTTTCGCTTTATCACCGAGAAGGTTGATCAAAATTTCTGCTTTATACTCTTCTGGTACGTTTTTAGTTTTAAAGGCCCTTTCTAAAGTTCTAAAAAACAAATTAAGGTTTTCTGGTTTTTCTGGAATAGAAATTGTTAAAGTACGTATACTGTGAATCAATTTTTCTAGGTTACATGAACTAGATACTATGTCACTACTCGAATCAGCGATTTCATTTCGATCTGCCCTTTCATTCCTAACTTTCTCTAATTCAACCTGTTTTTCTAATTGGGCAAGTTTAATTTTCTCTAATTCAATTTTTTGGTTTTCTAGAGCTAACTGCTCTTCCCTCGCTCTACTTTCGTTTTCGATTTTCGATTGTCTGTCCTCAATTATGGACGTTAGTAAGTATGCAACATGTTCGGGGTCATCTTTAAATGCTTTACATCCTTCAATTCTATCCTTTAATTGTACTACTGTCAACCCAGCAGGTGGTGTTTCCTCAATTTCACTTAGTAAATTGACTAAATCTTCTTTCTTTGAATTTTTATACATTTTTATCAATCATTTATGTTCGCTAGCAGGTAAATACAAATCGAAATTCGCCTACCTGTTTTCACTTGAGCTGGAGTCAGTCCTGGTTCAAAATCAGAAAGAATAATATTATCCACATAAAGTTCATCACGGCCAAGGGATCATCCCGGCCGAGCCCCCACTGTCAGATCCGGGAGTAGAACCGAATTCCAAATGTAATGTCCAGGGGTATTTCCAATAACTAAACGTTAATTTACCGACTAATATTTATTAAAGATTAGAAATGTCGGCACATCACATGAAACTACAATATAACATAAATCATAAACTCGTCTAGTATTTAACACTGATATATTTCTAGCTTTAGTATACGGCCCGCTATGTCCGCATACGCCGGCTTCCACTCGCCGAATGTCCAGATGTGTAGACGTTCGCTCTGGTCGCTGCGTTCAGCGCCCGCTGGTGGATTTTCCACTCTACATATATATATATATATATATATATATATATATATATGTCTTAGATAATAAGTAATTGCTATTGAATTGAAACATGAAAAGCAGAAATTCAGCAAGTTTCTGTATGCCTCAAAATTATTTCAATGCAAGAAAATAAATGTATCTTTCTGTCTTTACGGACAGAAAAAAAATCCTTAGAGACGTCTGCTTGAAGCAGGTATTTATAGGGATTTTTTTTAACATGAAAACTAAAAAACTCCCGGCGTATATTCCTTGCAATGCACATTTATACTACTTCGAAGACAGAATACCTAAACCCCTTTAATATCCCTTTGAATACACTTTGTTATTTCAGCAAGATGCCTTTAATAGTTTTTCAAATAAAAAAAAAATAGAATAAGCACATTTATTGCTCAACATTTGAGGGGCTATCGATAAAGTACTTCATTAAGATTTTTTTTATTCTACTGCAAATAAAAGTACGGCCTCTAAAAGTTAAAAAAAATTAATTCATTTTTTTATGGACTAGACCGTAATTGAATACTTTCTCACATATATTACTGTTATTCAAGAAATATCGATTTAAAAAATCCATATCCTCCAAAGTATTTTTCCGTCACTCCCTTCTTTTTAAGGTTTTTTTTTCATAACCATAAAAAAAACACATTTAATACCTTACGTTCAGCCCTATAAGATTGCAAAAACTCTTTCTTTGAAAGAAAATATTTTGATTAAAATGGAATTCTGTCTGTCAACCGTTCAACATTACGTGCCTAGGCATAAAATACTTAATTTTTTTATTTATTCTAATGCTTTCATTAAAGTAATTCATCAAAAATGTATTTGTTTATTTCAAATTATTATTATTTTTTTATTTCTAGGGTTACAGTCGCGATAAACTGCATACTAAAACATAAGCGAAGACTCTGATAAATATTTATCATCTATTTATGTTTTTCTAAGTGCATTTTGAAGTTCAAAATATATTAACATTTATAATTCCCAAAATACAGAATGTTGCGCTTCAAATTCCGTGATTCCGAAATTTAAATTCCGTGTCCTTTTAAGGATATGGTAAGGAATATAGATTCATAAACGTTAACATAAATTTTAACACGTTACAAAATAGCAGTATCAACTTGGAAGCAGTCTAAGAAAACGTTATCAAAACTAGTAATACATTATGTTGGTGGTTCTTACCATGATATACATATACTATTTACCATGATATACATATATATATATATATATATACATGCGTATATACTTTTTGATTTTATATCTACTTTTTGATTTCTAGGGTTACAGTCGAGATAAATTGAATACTAAAACTTCAGCAGAGTCTCCGAAAAATATTTATCAGTTATTTTATACTTTATAAGTACATTTTGAGTTCAAAATACATTAACATTTAATATTCCCAAAATACTGAATGTAATTTAAATACTGCGTGTTGTCAGGAATATGCTAATGAATATAGTGTTAAAGCTATTTGTTCGCCAAGAGATGGCGAACAAATAGCTTTAACACTATATGTCTTTTACAATTTCATGGCGCTGTGAGCGCTGAAATTGTAAAAGACAGCAGATGTAGTAATGATGCGGACCAGAGCGGTCATGCTCTAACGTTATCCTAATAAAGTGTTATTTTATTATTAAATGAGTCTCCTCTTTTAAAGTCGCACGTTCACACGACAAGGAAGTTCAAGCAGGTTCATACGGAAGTGGACATTTCAGACCTAAAGTTTTAAAAAGGGAAGACAACAATAGGTTCATAAACGCTCACATAAATTTTAACTCGGCTAAAAGTTATGCGGGCGTACCTTTCCAGGATCCGTGTAGTTCCCGATCCACTCATAATTCTACTTATAAAACCTTTGTATAGCCGCTTCTGACATACTGTAGCGAACCACTTATAACAATCTCAAATTCTTTCCTTAAAAAACTTGAATCTCTGAGGGTCCTGTAATAAGCGTTAATGCTTATTACAGGGGCAGTGAAATCTACGCCTATTGATGCAATGTTGTTTTTGACAAAAAAACAGACCCATTCAAAATATTATTCAAGAGAGAGCTTCAATACTTTATGAAAAATTTATTACATTTGAAGATACGCGTCGTCGGTAGTCTGAACAGCTTGAGTTACATATCTCAGATCTTAAGACCGGCCGGTGGTTGTGCCCTATCTTCGAGGCCTCGGAGACGTCATCTTTCAACAAGATAACGCAAAACCAAATGTTGCCCGTTGTATCCTGAACTACCTCGGCACAGATGGTGTTTGAATTTTGTCGTGGCCAGCACGTTTCCAGATCTCCCACCCATTGAAAATATCTGTTCATGGATTGCTGAGAGATTGGTCTGCCACCACTCTACATGCATTACGATTGATGATGTGGAACATAGACTTGAGGCAGCACGGAATAACTTGCCCGTATCTGTCATCGAAGACCAGTTCAACTCGATGCCTAACCAGGTTAGAGCCGTTTTAGCTGCCAGAGGCGGCAGCTGTGTGTACTAATTTCGGATCCTGTATACCCCCAAATTGCCTGCAAATTTAATCATGTTTCCTTCCTACTATGCTGTATGCGTACAATATGTAAAATTTTGTTATTTACTCTCCTTCCTGGTGTTGCAACTTTAATGACCAGCAGTGTATTTAGATGATGTGGTTCATATAGCGGCGCTTAATTGGTTAAGATATTTTAGAAAATATGGAATTTATTAAATACTTAGCACAATTTAATGCTTAAGCCAGACGCCATACAATCATTTAAAATAATTATATTTTTGTTAACTTTATAGCATATACTACTGTGATATTTATCTGTGCAAAGAACTAAAGGTTTTTCAATATTTCTGAAAATCACTGAAATATATCAATATATAAAGAAACACACAGATGGAAAAAAAGATGTTTTTTTAATGTAGAAGTACCTGGAAAATAGTAAAATTAACACATAGAGCTTAAAATTTACTTCAAAACATAATTGGTGTAATTCACTGTCGCAAACCTTTTTACGTCATCAGATTTCATCGTATACAAAAGTAACTGAAAAATATATTTCTTGAAAATGCATTTAAAGATTTTCCTTCCTGTTTTTTAAGTATAACTTTTGGTTTATTATACTAGCCATATTTTCTCTTTTAATAATCGTACGAATAAGAGTTATGCAGTTCTAGGATCTTTAAATATTGTCATTTCAAACAAAACCACAATATTGTTTTTAGATTTTTCATCAAAACAGCCATTTCAAATTAGATAATACGTTAATGTTGTATTTGCCTTTATTTAGAATCGGATTAGCTTATTTAAGGGGCACTAATTCCTAATGTGGGATTTATGTATTACATATTTAGTTCACTTACAGCATATAAAACTAGCACAAGCAAAAGTATTGTTAAATAAACTTTTCTGATAAAATATAAATAGACTTTTTAAAGATAAAACGATTTTAACTTTAAAGTCTCTATTCATTATTTTAAATTTAAAATAAAATATTTTAAACTAAATGTACAGTATTTTCCAGATTTATATATTATATATTTAGTACACTAAAAACATATAAAACTAGCTCAAGCAAAATTATTGTTAAATAAACTTTTCTCATAAAATATAATTGCACATTTTTTAAGGCAAAACAATATTAACTTTAAAGTCCGCATTCAATATTTTAATTTTTTAATAAAATATTTTAAACCAAATATACAGTATTTACCAGATTTAGTGAAGTAAAGTTATTTTTATGTGTAAAATCTTATTTAATTTTGATGACTAACATGCCTTTTTGATAATTATAAATCCTATCCAAAGAGTTTATATTAAAATCAGATGTGTATTTTTATTAGTGACGAAAGAACGTAAAGGAAATGATTGATAATAATGAACATTCAAGATTCTTCCTCGAACATAGCCCAAATAAATAAAACATTTGATTAAACTGTTAACTTTTTAAAACTGCAGATTTTATTCAAATATCTCAGAAAATTTTCTTCAAAAATAATTTCACCGTAACATAATGTGTTCATAAATATTCAAAGCCCTCTGACATAACTTATCAAAATAAATTATTTTCCAATAGCTACTTATGCAGGATATCTTTTTTGCATAATTACATGCTTTAACTGTAAATTCTATTAAGAAAGTAGTTTATTCTGTATTGACCTAGTGATTTTCTGAATATAAATTTCTTCAATGAACCATGTTGAAGAAAAACATGCTAAAAGCAGTTCTTCAGTTTCAATAAAAAAGGGGAAAAATATGTTTTCGTAGGGCAAAAGATATCTCATTTCAATGTATGTACTTTAAAGTAATATTTTTCTTGTTAACTTTAATAACTTATCAAAATAGATGGAAATATTGTTTTTCAAAAGCAACTACTCCCGACAATGTGATAAAAAATAAAACGCAAGTGAAAAAAACTAATTAGCCTATCATTTAAAGTACATAAATAAGTTCAAACTTTACTTTCACTAGCAGAAGTTTGGAATTAATCTTGCTGAGAAGAATGAATTAAGTAAAGTCTGGAAGTATCAGTGAATATGCGCAGCTGTTAAATCAAAATATCTTAATCTCAATTTTGTTATGGTGCCAAGAAAAGATACCGGAGGCATTTTCTATCTCAAAACCAAGGATGCTTTTTTGAAAGTGAAGGAGGAGTGTCAAATATTTACAAGCATCAAATCTTTGTAGGTATCATTTATCCCTTTTAGCTAATCACGAGTTCGGCGTTCCTATACTGTTTTTCATATCCTTGCGATGTATGAAATGCGTAGTTTGGCTTTATTAGCAGTGCTCCAATGATAAAAATAAACCTAAAAATTTTCCCAATGTAAGCAAAGGAAATTGCATTTAGGGAATAGCAAGCATACATTAATAAATGCCTTAAATTAGTACACAGGTATTCCTCGAATTACGACCGCTCGCACTTACAAGCAAAATTTTTAAATTAAAAAAATATATTTTTTTCTCAAAAATACCTAAATGTAGTACATAATTATTAAAAAATATGATGTAATATTCTGCAATACTGCAAATATTTATGGCGCAACGATGAAATTGTATGATGCAATAGTTTTAAAATCCACGCGATAAATTAAATGAACCTTCATTGGCCTCAGAAATTTCTTCAGCTTTTCTTTATATTTATAAAGGACTACAACGATTAGAAGCAATGTATCAAAATGAAGAAAGATTCACAAGTGTAAATCGTCGTATTCAGGATTTTTTGGCTTGCTACCAGGCAATATAAAAGAAAAAGAAGACAAACTGTTCAAACACCCTTGGATACCTTTGTTAAATAAACTTGCAAAGTAGCTTTTGTAGCAAATTCTGAACCAGTGGATTGTTCTAAGATAATAAGTAGTGATGACGAAAAATAATTTGTCTTATAAATCTAATGTATTTTAAATTACGTATGAAAGTAAAAAAAAATATATGTATGTGAATATACAAAAAAAAATTGTTTGAAACTCGACTTCCCACCAACTCAACTTACGACCAATATATCGGTCCCTATCTCGGTCGTAAGTAGAGAAATATCTGTACACGATTAAATAACAGAAACTGGTCAAGGTAAATTATACGAGCTGAAATGTATTTAAATTTTCTTCTTACGTTTTTTAAGGATTTTTAAAATTTCTGATAAAAAAAATATATTATTCAAAGCATACGAGAAGATTTACTTTCATTTTACTTGATAATCCACCAAATGTGACAATTATGAAACTAGCAGTCTGCTACAATGTAGTATTTTTAACAAGATTTGCCTTTACCAAAGAAATTTAACTTCAACTTCAACTTCTCGCTCCAAATCATTGCCTTTTCGATTGATACTTCTTTATACGTGGAACTAATTGACGTCTCGCTGAATCAATGGTGTACATGTTAGTATGTTCTCCCCGGTTGAGGTTAATTTCTTGTTAATGTTGCGTTATCAGCATGGCTTTAACGTTTTATTCACGCAGTCAGAAGAGAGTTTCACATTGTATTTAGAAGCAAATATGTCAAGAGATAGTGTTGAAGCGCAAGGGCGAAAATGCAAATTTTCGCAGGCAGCAGGGGTGACGTCGATTGGCACGCCTCGCCCTTCTCATTAAAACAAAGGAAGAATTGTTTGTGAGTGACTTCAGTTGAAAGCGAATTCGTCCAAGGTGCGCCAGTGTCAAAGTACATCAAGTTCTCTTAGCCCGTCTAAGGGCCTGTTCATATAGGAGTCCGTTGCGAAGCGTTAAAATATTGAAATATATTTAACCAATGACAAACCTCCAAACGATTAGCAGTCAAATTTTTAACGCCTATGATTGGTTTATTTTCGTCTCCACGTCATCTTTCCCTTAACGCAACGCAACGGACTCCTATGTGAACAGTCCCTAAGACTACTGTCGACCAAGCCTCGTCAAGGGAAAAACCAGCTGCTATTGAACCTGGAGTGAGACTTCAAGTTTCTTTTCGTTCAAAGGTTTTGGATCCCACGTTTACGTTCAATGACACCGTGTACATAGCTATAAAAATAAAAGATTTTAAGTATTTCAAGCCCCGCTCTACCAAGTCCGGGAACGCTGCGTATAGTGAATTAGATATATAAACTAAATAAAACTGTTTAGAAACATTATACCTTTCTGTGTCAAGTGGTGAGGAAAATTTCACCGAAATTTAATAGGACATGGAAGAAAAAACAAGTGAATTCTTGGTGGATATCGAAATTAAATTAGTGCACAAAAATATGATTTAGAGTGAAATTTATAGTAATGAAATCCTCTCCCCTAAGTATCCTAAACTTTTTCGGCCAAAAAACTGCCTTTTTTAGGCAAATCAAAGTTGTTATTTCGCTGACTACAGATCACCAGTCTACCAATGATTAATAGATTTCTGATTTTTGAAAACCTATCAAGACCAGATCTTTTATAAAAATATGGAAATAAATCAAGAATTTAATTTAGTTTACTCAATTTGCGATGCTTTTAAACCTTAATTAAAACGAATTATTGTACCCTGTTGGAATATTCTATGGTATCATACAATTTGAAAAGGAGACACATATATTTCATAGTGGTTTATGTGGATTACTGGAAATTGAAGATATGCAGGTAGTTAATAATTTAAAAAAAAATCCCTCCGGTACAACGTCAAATAAAGTCTGAAGACCTGGTATTTATATTAAATAATTTACTCGTATATAATAACAGTATTTAAAGTTAGAGGTATTACTGAAAATATAGGAACCTCTGAATTAACTGCATGTACGAACTTTATTCGTTTCAAAATATAAGTTGTTTTTGGGTTGGTTAGGAGCATTACGGTTGTCTTTCCTAACACAGGTGACTAAATTGACCTCGACAAACAGCTTAAAGCTTATGCAAACGGCAACAAAAATCCGTACGCACTCCGGAATTAAAATAATAGACTGGATTAGAAATCGTCTCCTTAGATTTCTTATTCCGTGCAGTTCCAATGCACATAAAATTTGAATTTAGCAATTTTCTCATCCATTCTTAAACAAGAGACTACTACACATACGAAAATGTTTGAAACCTTCCGTAAAAGTTTGTCAGCTTCAAACATTCAACATTTCGCTCTTTTTTTTGTATGTGTTCGTGTTGAGTCATACCTGCAATAGTTCTGTTACTTCCATTGCCACTTACAAACTTAGAAATATCATAAGAAAAAAATTCCCTGATTGGCAGTTTCTGAGTGTCACAGGAATGGGTGTGCATTTTATTGAAAACCCTGGCTTTTTTTCTTTTTTTAATGACAGTGCTCATAATATGCATAAGTTTATATTGGATAGTATAATGGATAGTATACAGGGATTTATTATGAGATATGTGACTATTTAATAAGAAGCAAGTCTAAAACGCCCTAAAGGGAGTATTCCGTCGTTTAGAGAACCAAAACGGACTCAAAGAAATAATGGGTGTAGATTTGACTGAGATTATTAACCCTTGTGTTTCATAAAGAAGGACATATAAACGTAAAGGTAAGCAATTGTTCAATTATTTTCTTAGAATTAAAATGTTAGTGGGCCAAACAGGTGGTCTAATTTGATCATCTATGGGATATAAGTTTACGATGGAGCTTTCAAATAAGTTTACATTAGACATTTATAATTTTGGACATCAATAGAACATGATTTATGACAAAAAACATACTTACCTGAAAACCATTAAGCATTTTTTATAGTTTTCTTGTTAGGAGATATGAGGATGGCAATAAAGCTCTAGTTCATATAATACAAGTTTATTCCAGTTATACCTGAGCTTTAGTTATACATGGGGACCTTGGACATCTATCGTGTTCTAAGCACGCGCCTTGCAATGTTATTGTAAGTAATAAAAAGGTACTTGTTTGTAAAAGTATCTAAGGAATATGCTTTTAAATGACTATACGAATTTGAGAAGGTTCAGATTCTAGCCGTGAATTATAGTTTTAATTTTGTTTGTGTGTACCTAATTATACATGAATGCCGATGCTAAAAATATCCTGTAACATTATCCGTTTCTTAAACAACTCTCAGCGCTCGAACAATTTCGAGATGGAACAGATAAACATCAAAATGCTTTTCGAAGCAATATGATACATTTAACTGCGGTTTTGAGTAGAAATTATATTCAAAATATCATAACTACGCAGGAAACATCATTACCAAGTTGTTTTAACTAGCCCTCTTAACTATAATATAGTCGTAGTCTCAAACCAATAGATAGATAACCAACTAATATACAATCTAAAGTTGGTTTGGGTCGATTATACTTGTACTTGAAATGTTTCCTACATATAAGATCTTCATAAACAGAATTAATTAAGCACATATTTAACAGCTCTAAATAAAATAGGAGAATTAAAGGATTTTTTATCACCTTTATTATAATTAAGAATTTTATATCATGCTTTATCTTTATATTACCGTAAGGGACGGAAACAAATTATTTAGATTTTCATTGCTAATTTTTTACTTTTATCTCATTCTATAATATCCCCAGGAATATATAAATAGAAAGATAAGTTGATGTATAATTATTTTTATAATGCCATGTATTATATAAATAATTTATACAAAATTATTAACTGGAGTGGGTGTTGACATTTAGAATATTTTGTGTTATTTGTTACTTATTCATAAGCTAAAGGGCTTAGAGCAAAAATGTATCTTTTCGTTAATTCTCTTAATATGTAGATAATAGTATATTATAAACTGTAATTTTCTCGCATTTTCAGAAAACGAAATAAAATGATAATGACAAAAAGTACTAGCATACATAGCTACAGAATAAATATTTTATAAAGGAATAACCATTCTGTATATTGCAAATTAGAAAGCTGTTTTCATTCGTAAGTACTTGTCTTTTGAAATATTTTTGCATTGTTAAGATTACTCTTTATTTGTTTTCTAAAAAGTCTTGAGGGGAAATAGGCTCCCAATTCATCCATTTCGTTTATTCTCTTAATATGTAGATAATTGTATATTATAAACTGTAATTTTCTCGCATTTTCAGAAAACGAAATAAAATGATAACGAAAAAATCTACTAGCATACATACCTAGAGAATAAAATATTTCATAAAGGAATAAATATTCCGTTATGTTGCAAATTAGAAAGCGTTTTCATTCGTAAGTACTTGTCTTTTGAAATTCTCTTTGCTTACGTTAAGATTTCTCTTTATTTGTTTCCTAAAAAGTCTTGAGTGAAATAGGATCCCATTTCATCCATTTCGTTTATTCTCTTAATATGTAGATAATCGTATATTATAAACTGTAATTTTCTCGCATTTTCAGAAAATGAAATAAAATGATAACGAAAAAAACTACTAGCATATATACCTACAGAATAAAATATTTCATCAAGGAATAAATATTCTGTTATGCTGCAAATTATAAAGCGTTTTCATTCGCAAGTACTTGTCTTTTGAAATTCTCTTTACATTGTTAAGATTACTCTTTATTTGTTTTCAAAAAAAGTCTTGAGTGAAATATGCTCCCGTTTGCTATTATTCGAAAATATGATATCACTATTCCTAACATACTACTCCGGTATGCTGAATATATTACGTCGCAAGGCACGTCACGTCGAGCTTATAGCGTGACAACTGGCAGCAAACTTTTCGATATCACATCACTTCATGGAAATTTCTGCCGACTATTTATTAGTCAACGTGATCCGTTTCCATCGACCTCTGCGAGCAATTAAGTTTCTTTGCAACTTTTCTGTGGCGA
>OU015491.1:113776193-113928950 GCA_907164885.2 Dolomedes plantarius | reverse complement strand
CGAAAACACAGGTTTAAAATATTATAACAACTCAGAAAGCTGTAAATAATAATAATAATCATAGCGAATTGTGACTTTGCAAGCACAAGCAATACATTACTATAGACTCGTTCAGCATTGTAATATAACAAAAGCCTAGCATTAAGGCTGATATGTTCCAGCCCTGTTGGATTCGCTCACTTCAGCCTTAAACAACGGAGAAAATGCGCCTACTATTTACAGCTACATAAATGCTGATAATCCAATAAAAATGGTATTTTCAGATAGCCTGACATTTTTCTGCACCTTGTAACAGGATTAATTTTATAAATTGTGTCCACAAAAGGCATTTATGAGCGCTTATAACACATAATACCATATCTTTCCCCGAATATTTTAAATTAAAAAATATTATTTGCTTTTAAAAAAACGAAAAATGCCCCAAGGTGTAAAATTCTCTATCTATTACGGGATACAATTAAAAGAAATATTTATATCCAAGTTGGCAATATTTGGAAAATTTTTAGCTGAGCGATTCTGGTAGGTTAGTATACGGCAGTCTTAAATCGCAATGGGATACTGATATATGCTGTGACGTCAATGAACGAAATTGCTATGGCACAGCCATGATGTAACAGTGCTCATTACAGAAATGCTAATTCCCTTTCTGGTACGTTATATTGTGACACTATACTTTGACAATACAAGGCTACTAGAAATGATGTGTTTTGAAGAGTCAATCTGTCAGAGCAAACAACTAGGAAGAAACTTCTCATTTTGGTCCCAATGTGAATTAAATGTGATTTAGTGGAGTCATCCGAACCAAAACGTTCAATGTGTTTTCTATTTCATTTATCTTAAGGCAGCATATCCGTTGAACTTGAAGACTTTCAATTCCTATATAAAGCTATCAGGAAATTTTTTTTCTTTTCAAATCAAATATTAGCAAATGCATACATTTGAATCCTGTTTTTTACATATGAAGGTAAATAATTGAAGAAAAGAGCATTATCTTTGAAATTCCACATTTAACCGGGGTTAATTTTTTAATGCATCAAATTATTGATTTATGTTTCTACAGACAAATGATTTTAAAAATTTAAATAAAATAAAAAATTCTAGAGAAAATATTACATTGCCTTCAAACATCTATTTTCAAATTTTCCTGTAGTTGAAAATATTGAAGATCTGCAAGGCCAAATGATACGCCGAACGAATTAATTAAATTTCAATTTGTAATGGATGAAACTTCTTGTCATCGGAATATTTGAGTTAAATTATATGTGTATGCGTATGTCCATTACATATAATGTGCATATAGCTTTAATGTACAATTTACATTACATTTAGTATCATAGCCTTTTCCTATCGTTCTTTATATGAAAACATTACTACGTACGAAGATTATAAAATTGCTTAACATATTGCTTCGGATATCATAATTCTGAGTCTTAAAATGCACAGTTAAGTTATAAACCTTTGGTGAACATAGTTACTCTATGGGTTTCAATGTTACGTTCAATTCTAATTTTCCTGTGTTATTCCGAATAATATAAATACATTGACGTTTTGTGATACAGATATTAACACTACTAAGTATTGCGTACAACTGTACGTGCAGAATTCTACGTCAAACAACTTAGGTAACTTAAATGTTTCAGTTTATTTCTTTTCTACTTGTAGAGGGGGGGGGGGGGAGTTTTTATGTCAGACATAAAAGACGAGATAAAAATTGAGTGTAGACATATGTATTTGCATTAAATGTAATGTGAATATGACTTTAATGAACAATTTACATAAAATTCAGAAACATAGTTTTTTCCTCACGTTCTTTAGATGAAAACATCTTCATGAAAATTTCAAAATTACTTAACATACCACCTCAGATATGCTAACTATGACTGTTGAAACACACAATGAAATTTTCCATCTTTTCCAAACTGATATGTTTTGTATCATAGCACAGTACTTTATGCAACTAACTGAAATCTAAGAAACAGTTTTTGGTGAATTCAACGTCAAACAGTTTAGGTAAATTCAAAGTTTGAGGTTTTTTTCTTTTCTTCCCATGGAGCTGGAAAAATAGGGTCTTCATGCCATGCATAAAAACGAGATAAAAATTAAGTGCAGACATATATATTTGCAGTAAATGAAATGTGAATACAGCTTTAAAAAACTATTTATATAACGTTCTAAAACAGAGCTTTTTCCTCCCGTTCTTTAGATGAAAACATTTTTATGAAAATTTGAAAATTACATAACATACTGCCTCGGATATGCTAACTATAACTGTTGGAACACACAATGAAATTATCCACCTTTGCCGAATTGATAAGTTTTGTGTCATAGCAAAATACTATAGGCAACAAAATGACGTCTGTGAAGTTGGCCCCCCGACATTGAGATATCCAAATTTTAAAAACGGCATTCGTTTGAGCGTCGTTTGAGCGTGTTTGAGCGCCAAAAATTTTCGTTTGAGCGCAATTTTTAAAAAAGTTATGAGCATTTCATTTTTTGGCGGGAAAAACACCTAGCCCCCCCCCCCCCCCGACATTGAGATATTTAAATTTTGAAAACGGCATTCGTTTGAGCGTCGTTTGAGCGTGTTTGAGCGCCAAAAATTTTCGTTTGAGCGCAATTTTTAAAAAAGTTATGAGCATTTCATTTTTTGGCGGGAAAAACACCTAGCCCCCCCGACATTGAGATATTTAAATTTTGAAAACGGCATTCGTTTGAGCGTCGTTTGAGCGTGTTTGAGCGCCAAAAATTTTCGTTTGAGCGCATTTTTAAAAAAGTTATGAGCATTTCATTTTTTGGCGGGAAAAACACCTAGCCCCCCCGACATTGAGATATTTAAATTTTGAAAACGGCATTCGTTTGAGCGTCGTTTGAGCGTGTTTGAACGCCAAAAATTTTCGTTTGAGCGCAATTTTTAAAAGAGTTATGAGCATTTCTTTTTTTGGCGGGAAAAACACCTAGCCCTCCCCTCCCCTCACATTGAGATATTCAGAGAACGGGAAAAACAGAGCGGCATGAAATTTCGTGTCGGGGAAATGCCGAAAAAAAGGGGGGGGGGAAATTAGGTGTCTGCGAAACGGAAGGGACACCTCCAAATATGACGGGTCCCATGGATAAGACATTGAAAGAGGCGTCAAAATGAGGCAGAGTAAAAATACGAAATTATCAACAAATAACGATAAAATATAATAGTAACTAATAATAGCAAATAGTTTCAAACTTGTTGATATAGTTTAGGCCTCAGACAACAGTGTTTAATGCATTTATGAAATTTTTCAATACATTCAAAAATCCATTGATTCGTTCTTAATATTTCTTATACTTTAAAAAAGATGAACTTGAAAGATAGTTTTCGTATCTCTGTCCTGTATATATTTACTTACCTTTTTCTTTTTCCCTATATATATACCTAAAACTAAATACCCCTGCTTCACAACAGAATACATTACTACCACCAATCATGTAATCGGGTTCCATTAATTTAAATTAACTTCAGTAGTAAAGTGTTGTCATGTCTTTTGAGGAGTTAACCCTATAATTTAATGACGATCCAACATTAAATAAGGGTTTTTAGATTTATATTTATTTCCTAATTTTGGGGGCCTTATGGCCCTTCTGGATTTTTTAGCTTTCTTAGTACCTAGGGCTTTAGATGAACCACTATGCAAAATTTCAGCTTCTTAGGTCTTATGGTTCCAGAGATACAGTGATCAGTCAGTCCGTGTTTAATTTTGAGGGTCCCTTTTCACATACTAAATGTGTAGATTTTTTAAAAAATATTTCTTAAATGTTATTGTTAGGGAGAGCGGAAGTGCATCCACTATACAAATTTTCAACTTCCTAGAACTCATGGTTCGAGAGATACGGTGATCAGTGAGTGAGTGGTATTTGGATTTTATATACAGGGTGTCCGGGCTAAAAGTATTTTTTATATAGAGAATGAAAAACGCTACCCAAGGACTCTTTAAATCTTCAAATTCCAATAAATACATCAAGAAAAATATAGGAGCAGTAAAATTACGGCAAGAATTCTGTCAGCTGTAAATTACTTTCAACTACGTAATGCAATTGCTTGATGCACTTCCATAATTTGAACTTTTACAACTTTCTAACACTGTAACACAATTATTGTAAATATGGTAAAAGCAAAGATTATTTTAATGAGGAAGGATATGTCAAACTGTCTGCCAGACCATAAATGTAATGCCAGTGACGTCTAGTTAACTGTACCTTTTCTAAACACTATATAAACGCCGGTAAGTTTATCGCAATATTCTGTTGAATACATTTCTTTTCTTATATCGACTATTTTTATTTAGCAACTGATTGCACTCACATAGTTATCTTATACAATGTTTGACCAGAAATCTTATGGTATATTTTGGATTTTAAAATTATATTTTTTCCTTCGATACATATACATATCGAACTATTAGATTTATGAATCTAAACTATACAAATATCAAAATATTAACTTTATTTACCTAAAATATATAAATATAAAAATATTACAATTTAAGATAGAAGATGATTAATGTAAAATAAATTAGCCACTTTTGAACAAAAATGACTGACTATCAGCAGTGCTGAAATGCATCAATTTACAAAATTCCTCATAACCAATTCTGAATATATATACATAAATAAATTGCTTAAAACACAAAAACAATAATCGTAACCATCTCTACTTTATAAACACATTATGAAAGTGCTATACTCACATAAATGATTAGAAAAATAAAACTGTGATTGCCGTGACACTCAAAATATGTATTTGCAAAAATTAAGTATAAAACTTGATGCTCACTTGAATACTACAATAAAATATAACTGCATTAAGAATCCCAATTTCAGAATTATAATATACAATAAATAAAATGTTTTGTTTCTCGTATAGAACGGAGCAAAAGATTAACATTATAATAGAATTATTAAGAGTTTGCATAAGTTGCATATCATGAATTATCGTAAAAAGTTAAATATGGTAATTACAGTGGCGTAGCGAGCATAACTGGCGCCCGGGGCACATTACCTTTTTGGCGCCCCTCGTGGTCTTGGGGACCAAAGGGTCCAATGGTCTTAGGTTGCATTTGGCGCCCCTCTGCAAGTGGCGCCCGGGGCATGATAGACCACCTTGCCCCCCTCTCGCTACGCCACTGGGTAATTAAAATATTCCACATTGAAGTCAGGTAATTAAAAACAAATGGTTCCAATAGTTAGTTGATCGTTAAAACGTTTCCAATTTTAAGATTATGTTGACAGCAAATATAGCTCAAACACGCTCAAACGAATGCCGTTTTCAAAAATCGAATATCTCAATGTTGGGGGGGGGCTAGGAGTTTTTGCCCGCTAAAAATTAAAATGCTCGTAACTCTTTTACAAATGGCACTCAAACGAAAATTTTTGGCTCTCAAACACGCTCAAACGACGCTCAAACGAATGCCGTTTTCAAAATTTGGATATCTCAATGTCGGGGGGCCAACTTCACAGACGTAACAAAATGTGTTATTCCGAACAAATGTGTTATTAGGAACAATTTTCGGGGAATTCAACGTCAAACAATTTAGCTAAATTCAACTTTGAGATTTTTTTTTTCTTTTCTTCCTGTGGAGCAGGAAAGAAAAGGGTTTTTCATGTCATTCATTGCATTAACTGCAATATGAATATAGCTTTAAAAAAAAACATTTATATAAAGTTCTAAGATAGAGTTTTTACACCTCGTTCTTTAGATGAAAATATAGGAAGTCCATAATTAAACTTTCATACTTTAAAGTTGTCCACAGTCAAAACTATTGTTGAGAAAGTTATGAAATTTTGTGTGGGACATATTGAAGGAATGGGAATTTGTTTGAGCGAATAAAAAAATTTGTGCAAAATTTCACCACCAGAGGGCGTTTTTGATGAATTACACATTTAGCCAACATTTATAATAGTTTAAAAAATTATTACAAGACATGTTCAACATGACGGCCACCATTTTCAACTACCATTCGAAATCTTAAGATAGCATGTTCTACAGTTGACCGCAGTGTGTCCGAGGAAATGCTGCGAACATGTCGTTAAATGTTGTCTTTCAGATCAGAAAACGTTCTTGGTTTATCAAGACTGACTAGATGTTTTACATGCCTCCAAACCCAAAATGGCTT
Organism: Dolomedes plantarius; assembly: GCA_907164885.2. Classification (NCBI taxonomy): domain Eukaryota; kingdom Metazoa; phylum Arthropoda; class Arachnida; order Araneae; family Dolomedidae; genus Dolomedes; species Dolomedes plantarius. Next base: position 113,922,807 of record OU015491.1, on the reverse strand, counting down.
TGGAGGCCATTTTGGCTCCAATGGGTTGAGGTCTGGGGATCGGGGAGGCTACACATTAGGAAAGAGGCGGCTGATGACACGTTCTTCTGTAAAGTTATTTTTGAGAACGTTCTTAACACGAAGGTTAGTGTTTGGAGGAGATCCATCTTGTATAAAAATTGTGTGTGAAAGTCACTGACATGATTGCAGATCCGGAACAATTTTATTTAGTAACAAGGATGCATATTTGCTCCCCAGTGACCGAGCATACTACTAGACCTCTAGGACTTAATTCCTCGAATAAATACGGGCCGAGAATAAAAAATGCAGAAAACCCACACCACAAGGTTACTTTCGGTGAATGCATCGGAACATCTAAGATTAAACGCTGAACTTCTGGTTCCTAAATTCGGCAGTTGAGAGTATTCACCGAACCGTTCAAATAAAAGTGTGCTTCGTCTGTCCAGAGGATAATCCAAGGCCATTCTGCATCAACCTGAAAGCGAGAAAGAAACTGAAGTGAGAACCGCTGTCGAGTCTCGAAATCAAGTGTAAGCAACCTCTGCACAAATGGAAGCTTGTACGGATAATACGGGAGAATATTCCGCATGACCTTCTGGACAATTGAACGGGGCAGACCCAATGGTTTTGCCGCACGGCGGACAATGGTACTAGCCTGTTCGTTGGAAGCTTTGTCCATTTCCACCTGCAGCGAAACCTTCTCTACAGATTCTGCGGAAGCAGATTTCCCTCCTCTTTCAGAACGAATGTTAAAAGAACCAGTTTGGCCACCATTAATCGAAGACCTTCAACCGTCAATGGACCTTTTCGTGTCCCCTTCAAACTTGGAAATTTTCGTAGAGCTGAAGTAGTGCTGAATTATCGTTTTGGTAAATCAATTTTACTAACAAAGCTGGAACTGGTAATCGTAACGATGACATTCTGATTAGCAATAGAAAGCCCGATGAAAACGAAATTCTATGAAAGTTTCTAGGTTTTATAACAGCTTCGACAAAAATTAATTTGCATATTTGTTTCTTCTTCTTTCTTTCAAATGTTTTGTCCAAAAATTAGTCATCGAGCAAGTTTCCGATCGATTTTGCAATCACTTTAAAGATTGTAAAATTTAATGAGCATGAGTTATTGTGTTAGGGTGACCTATGGATAAAAAGATGCTGAAATCTTAAGTAAAGAACCAGTCGTAATTGTGTAATTTATCAAAAACGGCCTCTGGTGGTAAAATTTTGAACTAATTTTTTTATTCAGTCAAACAAATTCCCCTCCCTTCAATATGTGCTACACAAAATTTCATAACTTTCTAAACAATAGTTTCGACTGTAGACAACTTTAAAGAAGGGAAGTTTAATTATGGACACACTGTATCTTCGTGAAAATTTCAAAATTACTTAACATACTGCCTAATATATGGTAATTATGTCTGTTGGGAAACTCAATGAAATTATTCAACTTTGCCGAACTGATAAGTTTTGTATCATAACAAAATACTTTGTATAACAAACTGAAATCAAAGGAACAATTTTCGGGGAATTCAACGTCAAACAATTTAGGTAAATTCAACGTTTGAGTTTTTTTTTCTTATCTTCCTGTGGAGCAGGCAAAAAAAGGGTCTTCATGCCACGCATAAAAAACGAGATAAAAATTGAGTGCAGACACCCAAGTGAAGTTGTATCGTTTTATTTCCCTTCCATATACGTTTCTATCCAAAGTAAATCTCTTTGAGTGGTTTCGCTCGTAAGTCTGGGTGTCGTAGGCATGCGTCCGGTCTTGTCATGTTCAGAGATCGGCTTTCAAAAGAATTGGAAGAAGGGATGCGGAATTTTTTTATAGGCATGGTACGCCTACCTTGCGCAATAAAAGGGTACAGTCACGCCCGGGCGAAGGATCTAAACGAAGAATTCTAATTTTAAGAAAACTAAATTCTCCGCCTGTTCGGCGAATCTTGCTGGTAAAGTCGGAATTATTTATTAATGCCATGGAAGTGGAGTATGGCCGTTATGTACTTAAGGTAATAGCTGGGCGGTTTAAGTGGTTTCTCGCTGCTTTTCTTTTAAATGCGCATGGGGCAAAAATACATGATGCGGTCTCTGTAAATACACACGAACATACAGTTTGAGAAAAAAAAATTCAAAAGCGCTGCGGTAGAAATATATACTTTAAAAAGGATAAGGGACAACACGGGAAAATATCAAAATGTTCATTTTATATTGAAATTTGTTCAAGGCGTGATTAGCGGTTGTAGGTTTTGATTTGTAATGTTTGGTATCAAAATGCTAAAACTGCAAGTATGATACTGGTATACATTTTAAATAATTTTATTTGCGTTTCTATTTATAAATACCAGTCGATACAAAATATAAATCATTTTTGTGATTTATATTTTTTATCGACAAAATTAAGAAAATGCGGTAGGACTGGAAAGCAAATTTAAATTTACTGTGATCCAATTATATTGAATTAAGATTGTTAGCTAAAATGGCGCATATTTTCTTACTTTCACAAGTTTTAGCGATGCATTTATGGAGGATATACCTCGCCATAAAAATATTGCCATTTGATTTTAAAATATGACATTAACGAGGAGTTAGCCACTGGTGTAGTATATCAGTGATACACCGTTTCCTACACTAAGTAATGCCATTTACTATTAAGGCTGCTATGTACTTATCCCATTGAATTCGCTCACCTCAATGTTAACCTATGGAGAAAATTTTTCCACGGATTTCCGACTTGGATTCAACGATTTTTTTTAAAAATTGTATTCCGTCATAGAGAGTAAGAAATTTTACATTTGTGTACATTTTTCGTTTTTTTTTAAATGCAATTAATATTTTAAAATTTAAGATATTCGGGGAAAAATCTGGTATAGTGTGTTTTAAACGCTCACAAAGTCTTTCGGTGTACGAAATTTATAAAATGAATTCTGTAGCGCTTTGCAGAAAAGTTCAGGGTATCTGACAATACCAATTTTATTTGATTATCAGCATTTATGTACCAGTAAATAGTTGACAAATATATATTTTAAAGAAAAAATTTGGGGACAGAGCTTAACCCCCCTATAGAGAGATAGCCATTACAATCCCTCAAAATGTCAATCCTAAGGGGAGTGGAATTCTTGAACTGTCAACTGGACTCTTCCCACCACAAGAGTCTGCAACAACAGGAAAAGGGAAGTGCGATTGTTTTTCTTAGTACACAGAAGCCTTTTTTCTTAGTACATAGTTCCGAAGGAGAATGAAATGTAAAAATCATTTAAAAAGTGGCAATGGATTGTTAAATCTTGGGAAGTAAAAGCTGAGTCATGAATGCCATAACATTAATGCAATTGTAAGAAATCTCAACAATTCTGAATCTACAAAGCTGATATTCAGTGAAGATCACTAAACATCAGCAGATGTCTAATTGTAAGTAGCTATACGTATATCTTCCGAATTCTATTGCAATGGCGAGTTCAAACATCCCCACACACACAATTCAGCGTTATCTTAAAGGACAGCGAATGGAAAATTATGTTATTGAAATAAAACTAATGGTTAATGCCATGAATCGGGAAAGATTGACATCAATTCATATGTGAACAGTAGCTGAAAACCTGCACTTCGCTACGCAGTACATTCAAATTAAATACAACGGTCCATGTATGCAATTATTGCCCAAAAAAATAAATACATACATATATATATATATATATATATATATATATATATATATATATATATATATATATATATATATATATATATATATATATATATATAATATATATATATATATATATATATATATATATATATATATATAATATATATATATATATATATATATATATATATATATATATATATATATATATATAATATATATATATATTTATATATACACACACACATATATATATATATATATATATATATATATATATATATATAATATATATATATATATATTTATATATACACATATATATATATTTATAATAAATACGACGGTCAATGTATGCAATTGATGTATACAAAGCAAAAATAAACTATTTTTATAAAAAAATCGTAAGGGATATTTTTATAGACAAAATAATGTAGAAGAAAATATTCAAATTAAATGTAATAGGACATACTAAACAATATAGTACAGTTAATATAGTACAGTTTGAGGAACATAATATCTTTCATTGTATCTTAATATTTTTTGGATAGTGTCGAATCGTCTGCCGCATTAGAAAGAAAAAAAATTGCCTATTTAGTTGTTATGCACGTGACCATAAATTTATTTAAAGTACCAGAAAAAGAAATCACGTGATCAGCATTTAATAAATTAAATTCCAAAAATTAATCTTTAAAAATTCACCAAAAATCAGCAAATGGAGATAAAGATTCAAAAAAATTCTCATTTTAAAGGAATTTCTATGATCTTTCTCGTGATACAAATTTTATAACGCTCAAATTATTATTTAAAATGCAAACTTAAAAAAAGTTACAGAAACAGCTTAAAAATTTAATTTAAAAAATCTAAGAAGAATTTTTCAAAAACATTCTTAGTGCACCCCTACACTATAAGAAGATTCGCCATGCAAAATTTCAGCCCTTTAGGTCGAGCGGTTTGGTCTGTGCGTTGTATGTCAGTCAGTGAGTCAGTCAGTTACGGAACTGTTTTATATATATAGATAAGTTTATGGAACTATATAAACGGTTCTATAAATTAATGAGTGAACGTTATAACCAGTCCAAAGCGATGGAAGCATTGAGCTAGTGAAGAAGGAAAGTATAATATCTATCACCAGAATGGATTTTTTTTTTTAATTAGGACATGATAGTTTGTTGAACCGCACATTCCTCTGGAGGCAATGAATTTATTTGGGTTTTCTTCAGCAACATTGTGTAGAGATTTAAAAAATGATTGGATGAGTCTGCATTTCACGGTAGGGTAGATTTTCATAAAGTTCAGACCGTCAAATATTTGTTTTATAATTTTGCTGTAGACATCACAGAAAACACAAAATTACAAATAACAAAACTTCTGAATAACAAATCTAATAACCTTTAACGTAAATCACACATACACTATCGACTCCAAGGTCAGGATAAAGGTATAGCAGCGTGAAATTGCAGAGGGATTACTCTTTTTAAACCAAACACATAGGCGCCCAGAGCCACCATTTTAACTTTACAGCATTGTCTTCTAGTCGTTACAGCATCTAGTGAATGACTATGCTATCCCGTAAATGCATGTTCCTCTTCCCTATGTCCTTATGTTTTGTATGGCGACAATGCTTGGTTTCGTCATGTTCAGATCAAGACATGAAGCAGAAAACAATGTTTTCGTGCATAGATCGATTACTACATGACATGAACCCCATTCAAAGATATTGCTATTTAAAGTTTGCGAAGAGGCTCCAATTTCCCATTTTGATTCAAGGTCTCTAAAATAAATTTTCTGACTGTAAATTCTGGTCAAAAAATAATACATGACAGCCGTAATCAGGGCTACAATTGTGTATTCACTATAAAATAATGGACACATTAGTAACATATGTATAGCCAGGTACAGTATTTCTTTCCCTTCCATTCAATATTAATCTTCGTTGTTTCTAAAACAGAATATTTCTACTTTAAGCTGCGTTACTCACATCAAAACTACCATTTATTTGCCTGGCGTTTCTTAGGTTTCTAAAAACTCAAAAGTTAGCGTTGGGAAATTTACGGTTTAAAGCAGGAATCTTTAATTTCTCAACAGATAAGATTTACTTTCATGCTCTAGACGATTTCTGAGGATGATTAAAAAGTGTCTATTTATTCTTTGATAACAATTATGTTTAAAATAGGTTTAAATAGGTTAAAATTGGTTATGTTTAAAATAGAAATTTGCATAACATGTAATCCTTTATTTTTCAGGATTTTCTATTTCAAATTTTTGTTGTAAAGTAGATTTCATTTTTGCGATTAATTAAAAAAAGGTTTCAAATACTTTTCTAATTTGGATTAATTTTTTTTGAAATTCTACGTTTATAGAAAATTGAAAAATTTACATACTAACAGTTTGTGATTCTGCTGTTCAACATTTTGGTTATGTATAACTTATTCACTTAGTTCGATACCTTGAAAAAGTTCAAAATCATATACAAGAAATATCAAATGCCTCCCTCACCACAAAGAAATGAAGATTCTTTATCCTGAGGTAGACTGGAGCTAAGCAGTATTGTTAAATATGATACTAACTTAGAGTATATGGCTTAAAAAATTCTAAAAGATATGTTCACATTTATTTGTAAGTGGCACGTGCTCAAACATTGAAATCCAAGAAATGTTGGCCTATGAACGCCGAGGCTGGATTGCAATATTACACTATCAATTCCTAAAAACAAGAATAAAAAATTCAGGTAGTCTCTTCTAACGAATTTACCACGGGGTATTAACGTAGGATAACTTATCGTTGCTTACCCCTTTTTATTTTTTCACGCATTTTGGTACTTTTCTGTTTAACTGTTTAGTACTACTCGGTTTGGCGAGCTGGCAAAATTATAACTCGCGACGCCAGACAATTTTGTTTCTCTCCGAAGGACCGTTATTGAGGAACGTAATCCTACGTTAAACAAGTCTGATGATTTTCAAGTACAAGATTTACAAGAAAAACAAATTGTTTTGATTAATGTGAATTTAAATAATGACTTCATAATTATCCATTTGTCCGTAATTACTTTATTATACGCCATCCCAAAAATATGAATAAGCCCTCTCTAATAAAATATTGTTTTTTGATAATTTAAAACAACTCCAACAACAAAAATTAAAAATAGCCGCCTTCTATATTGTTTGCAGCTAAATTTGTATTTAGCTGCAAACAATATAGCAAAGTAAATAAACAATATTGCAAAGTAAATCTCATTATTTTTCAGTACAAGAATATTACAATAAAACAAATAAGTCTTTTCTTTATAAATTATTATAATTCCTTCATAATTATACATTTTTCACTAATAAGTTTATGATACACTATCCCAAAAGTATGAATAAGCATGAGCATTCGTTAAAAACGTATTACTTTGAAGATAATTTAACAACAAAAAAATTGCAACTCAAATAACTTAAATTAAGAATGGCAACATTCTAAATTCTTCTTGCGGCTCTTCTGTCTCATATATGTTTTCGTCATAAGTTTATGACAGCGAAATTTTCTTCACAACGGTACTAAAACCAGGTTTAATAATATTATTTTATCAATTACGCCTTCTCCGAAGCTCTAAGACTGTGTTTTCTCATCTGAAAATTTAAAGTCAATAGAAAGTATCCACTACTTTCCTGATAACTGTCTCCAAAGTACAAAGTATGGTCGAATCGTCCGATAATGTAAGTTCCTCGAGAAAACAGGACATTGATTTTCAAGTATCCTCTTTCCGACCGCACTATTGAGCGCGTGTCAAAATATAGCGTAAAGCTGATTTTTTTCCAGTCATGTATTTATTGGAATTGTTAGCCGTGAACTAGACTATTTTAGTCTTTGACAGTGAATAGGAGTTCGTTCTTTAAATATAGTACGAATTTTGACGTATTTCCAAGCCAGTGAATTTTTTTATTTCTTTATTTATTTTTTGGGGGGGAGGGGGGGGGGAGTGTCACATTTACCCTTTTCATAATTCGGAATGGTGCTTTATGAGTAATAATTAAGTACTGATATCTTTACTTTGTAATTATGGTAATATTTTAGGTTTTGGGATAATGGAAGCTCTGAAAAAAGTATGCATTTTCCATTATAAATTTAATAATCTACCAAATTTTATTTGTGAAAACAATTTTTTTTCTTCTTTTAATCCAGAAATATCAAAAGTACTTAAACTATTAGAAGAAATAACATTTAAAAAAAAGTTTTAAAATACGAAGGTTTTTGAAAAATGTAATACATGTTCAATGAACACCTTTGATCCACATTTTAAAGTCAAAAGTGTAGTAAAGCATAGATTGTGTATAAATAAATACATACAAAGTAGAAAATAAATATAGGCTATACATTATGTATTTATTTCATTCTTTGTTTAACCCCTGTTTTTCAATTGATGAACATTTGCATTATACTGTTGAATTCGAAATGGCTTGAAATATATCAGAAAATAAAACTGCAATATAACCATAAAAAATTGGGAAAAAGAAGTAAGAAAAATCTAAAATCCTTTTCAGTAAAACAATGAGACTGGATTTAATTGAACTCTATAAATTTTTGAAAATAAAGTATTTAAAACAAGAAGATGAAATGTATGATTTCTCAACACCTATTTTTTCTGAATATATTTTGAAATCTACGAGTATATTCCTCTAAATAAAGCTCTAAATATGTTTTAGCTGTTTTTTTTAAATTTGAAAGGAAAATATATCAAGTTATTTAGAAGAAAATGGATTATATTTTCTTCTGCCTGTCAGTAGCCAAGGCAAATATTAAAAATATCGATTCCTTTCGTTATTCATTATTTCTCTTCAGGAAACAAAGATTTTGAAAATACATTTATACTTTACAAAAAAAGTGCAACATTTTTTTCTCATCATATTCGCTTGAAAACAACAATGTGTTTACAACCGTTTAATAGTCAAATGTTAACCTGTAATCCTTGAATAAAGTGTTTCTTAATCAATTTCATTAAGATAAATTTGCGTAAGCATCACTGAGGTATTTACAAATGACGAGCTCTTAGATTTCGCAACGAAATGCCTTTAAAAATGGCTTTAAATACGTTTGTTTTATTTTGTTGGCCTCATTTCAAAGAAAACGTAATTTGAATCAAATTCGGTGTTTTATTTTAAATACAGGACCATTATTTTAGATTAAGTGTAAAAACATGTGCGCATTTCAGCAGAAATTCTAGTGCAAACTAATACGGTATATTTTCAGCCACATCTTGCAACAGTTGTAGCTTCATATTTTCAATAGTTGCTCATTGCTGTAGTGTAAGTTTGAAACTATTGCTAACTGCATTCGCATAGCCGGAAGCAAACACACTTTAAATATATTGTTATTCATCATTTGTGTAAAACGATTAGGAATTCTCAGCAAACAAATTATTACAGAAAATAAGACAAAGTATGAAATACAACAAAGTACAACAAAGAAGACACTGTAAAACTAGGAAAACTAGTTGAGAGCAAATCATTTTCGATAACCCTGTTTAAAAGGGGAAAATCGAAATGCGATTTTAATTACTGAAACTGGACTAAAAGATAGAAAAATTTATACGAAAAGTATCGACATATCATATTAATTAAGAATTGAAAGAAAGAAAGAAATGTTGATTTAAAATACACTCATGTCCATAAATTAAGGATAATTCAGAATCACACGGAAATCGAACTCTAAAGTAAAAATTTCATTTGCAGTATTATCACACACATCTTCAAGAATAATATGCAAATTACAGGAAGCCACCACATGACGCCGATAATAACGCATTTTTTCGTAAACAGTATCAGGATTCACCCTTATCAATTTCATGAATTTTGAACAAAAATTAAGTAGCATGGAGCATTTAAAATATCTAAAATCCTTGAAAAATCTGTTTTGAGAGAAACCGATTTAAAGTTAATTACTTCACTTACCCTTTATAAATTACTTCGCAGAAGCTTCATAAATGATTTTTTACTTGAATAAAAATTATTTTGGTACTATTAATCTACAGAAATATATATATATATATATATATATATATATATATATATATATATATATATATATATATATATATATATATTACAATAACACAATAAATATTACAATGAAAAGATTTGCTCAAATAAAGGTCCACAGTTCCTAGCATAGGTTTTGAACAAGACCGTAAAAACAAACCTTCACGGGTTGTCTGAGTATGATTAGAACTTACCTTTGGTAGGATGGAGACTGACTCCCATATTTCTTCCCTTATTTACCGCATTAAAGCAGATAAACAAAATGATTCTTTTCGTTGGTTCTAGATATTTAAGGTAAAACACATCAATCGAAACAGTTATATAACCGTCGAGCTACTTACAGCTTTTAATTCTTTTTTTCCTGTCGATGATTTAGCATATACAAAAAAGATAATATACAGTAAATACTATACAGTAAGTAATATACAGGAAAGAAGATAAAAATCTGAATACAGTCTTATGCCGCAGTACCTCAGTTAGAATGAAAATAATTTAAGAATGTCTAAAAGTAAAAAAAAAATAGAAAAGTTTATAAATTTTTTAAAAATTAAAAAAAATATTTTCAATTTCCCTCACAAACAAAAGGATTTAAAAACTTTTCCCACCTAGGAAATCTAGTAAACTTTTTAACTCTTATTACTACTACCAGATTTCTTTGACAGGAAATTTTATTAATTTTTTACTTACGCATGTTTTCAATGAGTATTTATCAATGAAGTTTGTTTATATTTGAGAGTTCCTTATGCATTAATTTCATTTAAGAATATTAAAACTCAAAAAATTCAAGGCATGTTCAGTCTATTAGTTATTTATAAAAAACTATTTCATTTCTAAAAATATTTTTTCACTTTTATGCTAAAAAAAGGGTTTCAAAATAATTTATCTTAAGGATTTATGCAAAAAAATTAATATTAAAATTTTTAATTAATCTTAAGCGCAAAAAAGTAGATGATTTTTTGCTGGAGAGAATCTTGACTACAGGGAAGATATTTACCGGATAATTACTCTAAATAAAAATATAGGTGACAGTTTAAGGGGAAAAAAAGGCAAAAAAAAGACTTTTTAAACTATGATGGAGAGACTACGGAAGGGATATTAATATATCGTTTTATTGATGGTAGATTGTGGTATTATTCAATTAGAGAAGTAGACTGGAAGCGCAAACATACAATAGGTTAAGCATAGGCATGGAATTTGGCAAAGTAATCATCCTAAGAACATAGAATGAGGTTTGTGTTGTTTAATGTTAAACATTCTACTGTACGTTTTATTTCGAGAAAATAAAATGGGATTTATTGTGAATTTTGTGTTACATACACATATAATAAACTAGCTGAATATCCGTACTTCGCTACGGAGTACATTATAATTAAATACAACGTCAATGTATGCATTTAATGCAAAAAAATATTTATGATAAATACAATGGTCAATGTATGCAATTAATGCCAAAAAAAACAAAAAATATATTTATAAAAAAATCGTTACGGATATTTTTATACTCAAAATAATGTAGAAGAAAATATTCAAATTAAATACAACGGTCAATGTATGCAATTAATTTGTATGTTCAATATCCATAAAACATAATAATTTGAATTAAATTTTTTAAAAACTTCCATGTCTTCACTCTGCTATTGAGAAACTGCAAAGAAAATCAAATACACAGAGTTTAGGAGTATCATATCATTCCAGCCACATTTGAATATCAATTATATTATTAACCCTCAAACGGTACGGTAGGGGTTTGGATCTGACCCTAGGGTGCGTTTTCCCCTCCTGTACTCTCCCCTCTCATTGCAAGAGATCGAGTTGAAAAATAAACTCTACCGGCCAGTCTTGCAACAGGAGTTGGAGCGTTTTCAGTTATACGTTTGCAGTAAATACGAGTGTCTTTGTTGAAAAAACGTTTTTCATTATCATTAGTAATTTTTTTAAGATTTTAAAATTTTTTAATTCGATTTCGAAGGCCAAAAATGTCAGAATATATTTTCTACATTTTTGTGCTCGGAAATTTCGTTTCACTAACTTCTAAAACTAGGTATAAGTCAAAATTACATATTAGACATAATATATACAACGTTCAATGTAAATGCCAGAGACATTTTCTTTGTTTAGCAAAATGACAATTCGTTGGTACTTTTTTCTACGAAAAGATTTTTTTTCATGTAAAATATTATCCTTAAATGTTATTATGCAAAATAAATGCTTATTGTGTACTTATTTCTAACAAAAACCTCATCAAAAAAGGGATCGGGTCGGATCCGACCCGACCATACCATTTACTTAGTCTCAAACCACTGTATGGATTGAGGTTTTAAACATTCAATTTAATTTTAATATCATTATTTTATGAATCCGAATTCTTAAAAAGTTTGAAATAAAAATGTATTACCATCCAGAAAATTCATCATATATGTGTAGAAGCCCCCCAATCCTTCTAATTTACCATAATGTAATCTATAGATCTATAACACAAAATGATATCATGCATTGTAATATCTCATAGCCTTTATCATTTTATATGATTTCAACTTTTCTTTTAGTAAAAAGATACTTACAGGGGTCAAATAATATTATACATTCGGGTGGGTTACAGAGTTGCTACTATATAAAACTTGTTTATAAAATAACGATCATTTAAGTCGTATAGCATATTTCATTTGTTTATTATTTCAGGTAAATAGCAGCATTATTGTTTTAAGTATACTTAGGAAAATATATAATACAAACATAAAGAGAAATAGGAAAAAACAACGAAAAGAATTAAATGTAGCGCTATGTTTGGAAAAAAAATCGAGAGCTTAAAAAATAAAGATTTTTCTACCCAATGGAAAAATACTGTTTCCTTTGATACAAGGATAGGATTTTCTGCAGAGAATTGTAAGTAAAGTAACTATTTCAATCAAATTGTAAAATTCAATTAAGGAAAAAAAAAGATTGAATTGTAGTCTTTCTCGTTGGAACATCAGATTGGTTACAGAGCGCAATAAAATACTGATCTCATTTTGGTACATCCTAGTATATGTGTTAGCCCAGCAAAAGTTTTTAATACAACCCATTCTTCTTTGTACATCATTTGCTGCTATTAATAGCAGAACTACGAAGCCCGTTAGAGGGTTTCGTTTTTGGATTGGAAGAAACAAGGTATCTTAAAAATTTATAGTTCTAGTTTTAAGGAATTTAAAATAAAACAAGATAGAATATACTTTCAAACCTAAAGCTCCTTAAATTAAAATTTAGGGGGAGTTTTCTTTTTCCTTTGCCAAAAATTTTATTTTCTATAACTCTTGCTAAATTCTTCCAAGATCCAAATATTCCTATAGTTTAGCCTCGAGAGATACATATATATATATATATATATATATATATATATATATATATATATATATATATATATATATATATATACTGGAATTTCGGTCTATTGTCTTTCAAGGAACGACTACAATGAATGATAAATGAGGAAACATAACAAAGCAATATGATCGTTGGGACTGGGTAAATTAAATGACAAATATGGTAAAACGATGATTCGTGGGACGATTGATCGAGATTCCACTGTATATATACATATATATATATATATATATATATATATATATATATATATAGGTGGGTGGTGGCCCCGTTTGCAAAGACTTCAAGCCAGTGATCTGAGTGCTGCGGGTTCGAGGCAGGTCGCTGACAAAATAATCCACCGCCGTGTTCACTAATGGTGGCTGGGGAACGTAAAATAGGGCGTGGCTGCAATGTCCTCCAAGTTCTCAAGTTTACCTCTGGAGGTGCTGGGTCAGGTGGTCTTGTCTCGTCTCTCGGTTCAAAGTTCGCGGACCATCAAACAGGTGCAGTCTGGACCCACTCCCTGTGGTGCCCCGGGCGAAGTGGTCTCACACTTCCGGCTCCCCCCTGAGAAGATCCTAGGCTCAGTTCTCCCAGCTATTAGAAACATACACACACACACACACACACACACACATATATATATAAAGTAAATAATCGACTGTTTTCATAATTCCCTCTAAATATCTTGCAAATCATACACTGATGTCAGTATCAATGTTACGTTATGGAAATAGATAATCTTTTGTCCGTATCATATCTCAGAAGTTATTGCTTTGGTGCAATCTTCCTCATCTGAGAATAAACTGCATGTTTTCATTCCGAAGGCTTATTCATATCTCTGAATAAACCGTTGTAATGAACATTTATCAGTGTACCATGTATAACGCTTAAAAAGAAAAATCGCTATAAAATTTTATTAGGAGCTTCCAGGGAGCCGTTTGATATGCATTCAGAGTAAATTTCAATGCACGGGAATTCCAATTTCAAAATATCGAGATCCTGGCACGCTTATCATTATCAGCAGGGAGTAAATTTAGAGCTATAAAAGACTGTTGTCATCTGTTGATGCCGCGCAATATATTGGAGCTCAGTGTACGGAAGATGGGAATTTGCAAAGCTGTTATGAAATGGCAATAAACTAGGTTTTGTATCTGTATTAAAGTGACGGTGATCCGTTGATTTTATGGAAAGGATTTACACGAAAAAATTTCATGCTATCCTGATGTTGAGGACCAGATATTTGTCAATATACTCTTAATAGAGTCTGAGCAGTATTTGTAAAGCAGTACAATATGCATTAATTTTAGCATAATGTATGTTTAAAACTACACACACACACACACACATATATATATATATATATATATATATATATATATATATATATATACAGGGTAATTTTTTTAAACTGACACTACTCAGAGACATCTGTAGTGTGATCTATCAGCCGGAATTCCACCAAAATTAATACAGGGACTAAGGATGACATGGGAAAGAGTTTCCATGGAAAAAAAAATATGTAGTTCCAAAAGTTGCCGATAGGGGAAAATATAGCCCTTTTATCGACGCGCCCAATAATTTGCATAAATGGCAAGTAAAACATCAAAATACAAATTCGTGACTATGTATTTGATAGCAGCACAAGTATTTCGGGCTATAAAGATAAGGGATGAATACCGAAATAGTTATAAGCATACAAATGAATAATAAAGAATTTTCATTGCAACACCACTTTATGCAGCAAATTCCCTTCTTCCTCTTTCAATGTGATCACAGTCCTGGTGGACTACATGTTATATCTTGAACACTACGTTTTCAACGGCCAAGCATAACATGTCACCAGGAAAGTTCATCAAAGTCTGGGAATATGGAGGATACCAGGAAAGTCTGGAATATGTTGTCCTTTAGGGGCGCCAAATTCGAGACTCCACCAAGATGCATCTTAGACTTTAAATAAACCCACAGAAAGATGTCACATGGGATAGGTCCGGTTAGCGAGGTGGCCAAGCAAGTGGAAAAAAGAGACTAATGACCCTTTCTTCTGTAAAGGGAAGGCGCAATAAATTCCGTACCGACCTATATAGCCCAAAATACTGGCAATGCTGTCGACTACGTAATAATGAATTTGCATTTTGATGATTTACTTGCCTTTTATGCAAATTCTCGGGTGCGTCGACGACAACAGCACCATATTATCCTCTATCGGTGACTTTTGGAACTATTTTTTCCTTGAAAACTCTTTCCCCCTGCCGTCCTTAGTCTCTCTATCAATTTTGGAGGTATTGCAACTGATAAATCGCGCTACAGATGGCTCTGTGTAGTATCAGTTAAAAAGAAAAAACTTGCATATATATATATATATATATATATATATATATATATATATATATATATATATAACAGTATAGTTATAGTATCTTTTGTCAAATAATTTTGATAAATTCAACAAATTTTTACTGTCATAAATACCTTAAGAAGAGCACCATTGTAGTTATTCGCAAATGGTCACTAAATAAATAGTCATTTCCGAGTAGGTTGTGGTACTGTAGAAAAATAAATCAAAAACTCAAAAAATGTCTAAAAAAATAATATATTGACAATATAAATTTTGACGATAATTTTTACTTGTGTATAACTCAAATATAACTTTCTCAAGAACTAAGGTGCCACAGCATAAGACAGAGAGAATCCCCCTCACGTGATAACAATAACTTTTAAACAAGTTTCGAAATAAGTGTAATGATTTTGGGGAATGATGAAAAAGGTTTTTTTAGAAAGGGAGCAAATCTCGATTAAATCTCGATCTCCGATAGGTGGTCCTTCTTTAGATTTCAGAAATTTTCAGTCTATAGATTTTTGTTATCTTACAGTCACTCATCGCAGAACCAAGGGGCTCAAAATTACCTACTCTCACATATGTATTCCTTCTTTAATTGTTATAAGCGTAATATAAGTTATAGAAATTGTTTAACAAAAAGATGTACACTGACTACAAAATATTGAAAATTAATTCACACATTCAATGTTACAGCTCCGGTCACTTAGGTAACGCGACAAGGCGACTGCCTCAGACAACGTTTTCAAACAGGCTCTAAAATGAGACCGAGTAAAAATACGAAACTTTTAGGAAATAACGAAAACAATATTAACTGTCTAATGTTATGGTGGATGAAATTCGTAAAAATACTCAAATATAAGCAAATATATAGAATATTTTTATAAACTGCTGAGTTTGAGATCATCATTCGAGATTTGTATGCTGATTTTGTGTTAGAAATAAATTCTGAATACCTATTTCCAAACATTGTTCTAGCTCTATTTTTACAGATAGTGTTGTAACTACTAACACTATCTGTAACTGTAGAAGCAATTGAGTGCAGTTTTTATAAACTGAAAATTTTACAGAATCGCCAACGAACAAATATATCCCAAGAGCGACATAATTATCTAGTGATAATATCTATAAAAAAGACGGTATCTAAAACAATTAACTGTAGAGATTCAATCAAGTAATTTGCTGTAATAAAGGCTCGAAGAAGTCTTATGTGGTTGTTTTTATTACATTACAAATTATATTCACAGTCATTAACGTTTCCTGCTCTTTTATAAGTTTGTAATATTTAGATTTTTTATGTTTTTTTAAATAAAACATTTTAGTTAATGCATATTTTTCCAAAAATGATCATTAATCGAAAGTATACTATTTCTGTTAGTTATATATTCATTTTTGAGAACCTCTTCAAAAATTTGAAAGGTGACATTTTTAAAACTTGCCTCAGGCACTACGATTGATCGGCTCGACCCTGTAAATGTATATTGAACCTTTTCCTTACGGGGTAGGATAGCATGTATCCCAAGAATACGGACCCACGAACGAATATATATATATATATATATATATATATATATATATATATATATATATATATATATATATATATATATATATATATATATATATATATATATATGTGTGTGTGTGTGTGTGTGTGTGTGTGTGTGTGTGTGTGTGTGTGTGTGTGTGTGTGTATTTATGCATGTATGTATGTATGTTAAATGGCATGCTACAAATAATTAGCATAATAAAACGCTGTTTTTCAGAGGCTACTGACTGAAAACTAATCAGATTACAGATTAGAATGTACTAGGTGATATTAATTTTAGTTTCTAAATTAAGGAAACTGAGTTGCCATATGGCCAGGGAACTGTGATTTCCACGATCGGTATAATATGGTATTCTTATCATGATAGTCGCTAACTACATTAAATGAAGTCAGCTAAAATAAAATTCAATTTTAACGCGCAATATTCCTAAAAAAATATGAAGACTGTCTGAATAAATATGTACGAAAAAAAGTTTTAAACATGTTCAAAAGCATATTTCTACTCTAAAGTATGGAAACTTAGACTCTCATAAATAAACCGAACAAAAGTTTATAACTTGTGAAAAAAAAAGCTGTGAAATAATCAGAAAATTGCAGCACATAGAAAGCTGAAATATCCAGTCACAACAAAGTACACGTCAAGAATAGCCAAAAGAGACAAACAAAAATTCCATTGACTGTAATGTTAATGACTTTTTAATGACTTTTCCTTTAATATATTTTGTTTATCTGGTAGAAGTTTATCTGTACTGGAAATGACTTGGGAAAATGAATCTAAAATCTTAAACATACAGTGACCTGAAATCAATACTTTTACCAAATTATTTGCTATAGGAAAATAATTATACGAGGGCAAACGAGATTAAGTCATTTTTATGCAAATATTTATAAGTTTCACTCACAAAATTGATAAGATTTTGAAGTTTGAAAAATAAAAGATATATTTTTATAAAAAACATATTGAAAATGAAAAAAAAATATTTCAAATAATGCAAGTGCTAATTGCGTAGCAAAAAAAAAATGATCTGATATAATCGATACATATTGATAGTACATTTATATTGGCCTATCGATAATATACATATACCTATGCATATCGATACAAATCGAACTTTTTCATTACTATAACACATTAACGTATTTATATTTTGAATCAAGATTTAAATTCTGTAAGACACAAAATTTAATAAAACAAATTTATTTTATACCGACTATACAACGTTTTGTCTCTACCTCTCTTATCTTCGCCTAAGGTAAAAGGTATATAGTATCATTGAGCACGGAATAAAGAAAAGTTGGACTATATATCTTTCCTTCCAATGTAGACATTAAAAGGAATAGAAAAATGTACACGAGGCTTCATTATACCCCCAGTTAGTCAAGCGTTTGATATCCCAGTTTAAAGTTTAAACGGACGCGTTATAAATGTTAAACTCACGTTGCACTACGTAAACTGTCTGTACAGCATATTTAGGTTATTTGAACTAAATTATGTCTTGCATTTTGAAAAGTTAAATCATCAGCAAGTTCCTTCCACATATATTACAAAGCACTTCCATTACTACTATGTTATTCGCGTTACAACTATCTTAGTTTTTAAACTAAATTTCATTAATTAAGATAAAATTAGGTAACACTCAGTAAAAATAAAATAGATCACATGTGAATAGAAGATTATGTTCAATCTGTAATGTCATTCTACTTTTGGACCTTTGATTATCTAGAATGTTAAGCTTTTGAAAAAGTGTAATCAGACATACATGTGTGTGTATATCTATATATATAAACAAGTGTTCGTGAGTGTAGAAAATTAGAACTTTTATTCTAAAAAATAATAAAACGTATAAAAAAGGCCAAAATATTTGGAGCGTCATGTTTTTCTTTAAAATTATCTCAGTTTACAGAGTTCCGTCAATACTTGGATAACAAGAAAATGCATTTAACTCCTTATTAATTTTGCTTTATAAAAGCCTTTCATTCCTTAATGAGATTTGGAATAATTTAATTTACATTTTTATTTACTTTTTTGTAGATTGCTCGTCACTGTAATCGATATTGTTGGAAAATAGAGATTTCAGTTTTATTTAAAGAATATATTTTACATTTTTATAACATAATTATTGTACAACATTTGACTGTAATTTCATAGTAATTGCACATTGAGCTGAGTGCCACTGACGACTAAATTGTTTAATTAATATATATATATATATATATATATATATATATATATATATATATATATATATATATATATATATATATATACATATATATATATATATATATATATATATATATATATATATATATATATATATATATATATATACATATATATATACATATATACATATATACATATATATATATATATATATATATATATATATATATATATATATATATATATATATATATATATATATATATATATATATATATATATATATATATATATATATATATATATATTTCCTTTCTAATAACTTTTTTTTTTAAATACTTTCTCTTAGCCTATTTTATACGATTCCCCTAAAACAGTCTGTATAAACTAAACAATATTTCGCGTATGTTTATTTTCTTTCCAGCTTATTGTTGTTTCCTGAGTGTCTTATGATTATTTGAAAGCGGAATGGCTGCATAAAGCAAACCGAAATATTGGCCGGAGATCTTTCTAGTGGTTTCTTTATTTCAAAATCTAAAAACGAGAACAAAGGAAAAAAATACATAGACGCGTATAAAACAATAAAATGAATGGGGAAGCAAAGGAATCTAACGATGATTAAATCTATGTATAAAACACACGCTAAATCAGACGGGGAAGTAAAGGATAAAAAGAAGAAAAACAGATTGATGGATCGTGGTGCCAAGAATCGCTGTAGACTTGCAGCATTGCATTCTGATTTATGATGTATGTAATGGATTATGAAAACATAAGATTTTGCATAAAAAACAATACAAAAAAATGAAAATGATAAAAATAAAACAAAATTCAGAAATGATCGAGTGCCCGTCTGCCTTAAGCAGAACATTCTCTTATTAAATGTAATACGAATAACAAGAGTCTCTGAAAGTGTAGAATGCAGTGTAATCAATTGATTACGTTTGAAACACTGTACACTGCTTATTAACTACAGTGTTATGATAGCATTAAATATCACACTTATAATGATATAAAAAAGATAATAATGATAAAATTCAGAATGGAGTGGTTAAGTTAATGAATACCTCAGTTTTACTAGATATATCCAAGTTTCAGGGACGTGCATGTATAGAATGATTTATAACAACAAATCAGTAAGTAGATTAAGTGTTAATCACCACAGGTGACTTAAATTGTTCTGTTACAAATGATTAATATGACGAATAACAGACCATTTATAAGAGTTGCATCAGGATATATATATATATATATATATGTATATATATATATATATATATATATAAATATATAGTTACGGATATTCAGGTTCCACAACAATTGAAACATAAAAAAAAACTTATGGTAAGTACTGCTCTAGATTAATTTAATCGATAGATTATATACAAAAAAATTTGAAGCCTAAGAGTGATTAAATCTATGTATAAAACACTTGATAAGCCAAGTAAGAGGAGGACAAAGAGCGTACATTGATGGATTATGGTGCCAAGATTTACTGAAAGTCAGAGCAATGGCCTTTGATTTATGATCCCCGTAATAGGTTATGAAAATACTGTATAAAAGCATCGTAAAATGATAGAAATTACAAAATATGAAGTTTAAAGCAATTTCGTGATATGGAGTGGTCGACAATATCTAATTGTATTTATAAAGCATCACAAAATAGTACTGAAGAAAATTTATTTTTTTTTTAACTCGTTGCACCATTACATTTTATAGCATTTGTTCCTACCTATTAAGCTAAATGTTTACAAATGCAAATTTAAACTATCATGTATATATATATATATATATATATATATGTGTGTGTGTGTGTGTGTGTGTACCTCATAGTTCCATAAAAGAAAAAAAATTCACTTTTATTTTGCATTCGTATAATCAGCATGTTGAAATAGACCCAAATACCACAAAGTTATGAAAGAAACTAGATTATGATAAATCTTGCTTTAATGTTTGTAGTATTTATATTAATAATCATCTTTTGGATTTAAAAAATGCTGAAACCGATAGAATTGTATGTAATCACTGAATAGCCACTTGTGATGTAAGACTTATGTACGATATTTCAATAAATGTAAATTAGTAGTTCAGTAAAAGTAAAAAAGGGTCCGACCAAATACAGTGAAAAATAATGAAACCTAATTTTTCCATTCTGGTACAAATTTAGTTTCTGCAAGAAAAGATATCAAAAATGTCGATTTCCAAAAGGAATATTTCAAATTTTCTCTTTATATCCAAAATTATATTACCTGTAAAAATGTAACAAAATAAGTACGTGTAACGATTTAATAACTGTTCTTTTGTCGGTTTTTATATCGTCGTAATATAATATTCAGATTGAGTATTCTGTGTGTCGGAACAGAAAAATAATGTAAACTGATTCGTACGCAGAGGAATTTGTAAAAAGAAATGTATCGGTAACACTTAGTGGTGAATTAAATTTCTGACTGCGATGTTTAGTATGAAATATTGTATTTCAGAACGGAGTTTACGATAAAACCTTTTGCTTAATAATAATGGAATTGAATATCAATAAATTTTTACTTAACTTTAAACGCAATTGCATTTCAAATTAAAAATTAAAATACAACAGCTGTCGATAAACAACAGTTGTCGTCTTTAATAATTTTATTCTTGTAATAGGAGAGAATAGAATTAATATTTTTTTAACTGATAATCTTTGAGTTTGACACCTCGGAACCCAGACCATTAAGGTCTATCGTCCATGATACACCTGAAGACCAGTCACTACGTAGCAAGAGCCTGAATACGCAGTAGAGGGTTAATTTCCGAAGTTCGGTGGCATTTTCCATTGCTGTGGAGCTGGAGGATGCCGGACAATCAGTACAGATCTGTCATCCACTCAAGGCACCCTCAGCTCCCTTTTTTTAACTGATAAATGTTATCGCACATTTGTACAATAAGACATAGCATTCCCGTGTCTCCCATTATCTCGGCACCTGAGACTGTCCATGTAGGGATGGGCAATGCAGCAGGTGGTCTCTGTCCATTACATCTCCAGAATTGCAAAGCGGACAATAGTGTTCATCAGAGACACGGTATAGATAGCCACCGAGGTTGTTATGTCCTTTAATCGGGCTGAAACTACCAACTGCCTCACGCTGAGCCATGTCAGGTATTTTCATTAGATTAACACTTGGCCAGCGTTTCATATTCGACCTGGCCTGAATACCGAGCCAATGGATTAGAGCCAATTTAGAGGATAGAGAATGTCACAGAGGGTTCTCCAATAGGTGGTCTCGTTCCCAGAAATATCACGTAAAATCGAGTTACCGCTTGAAAATGAAGTTTCGTTGACAAAATATAATATATTTTGGTACATTACGGCAGAAATTGAGCTTACTTACGTCTTCCTTCTTATTCTCTGATCTTTTACGAAATATATTTTCAATTGAAAGACAGTGCATTTTCATACGGGTAGGTAGTTATTCAGTTTCTTTTAGCCTCTTGTTTACTTAAAGTAACTGTAGACTATAAAAGTCACACGTCAGAAATGTTTTAGAGCCTACTATTAAGGTAAAATAAACATTGGCACTTCCATCGAAAAGAGATGCAAAATGTGTATACATGAATAAACTGAGAAAGCAATGTATTGAAATTTCTGAAATTCTCTGGAGCTAACGAGAGAAACAAACAACGGATAAAGATGAAATACAAAGCTGCTTTGTGAGCATAGCATCAGAAATGGGATGCAAATAAGAACCTTTCAGACGTACTCGAAGGAATACGAGAAAAGAACATGCGATATTGCTCTGAAAAATGTTTGAGTGAGATATTAAGTGGTGTTTGTAAAATGGATTGAGGAGCAAAGACATAGAAGTTTTCAACACAGTCGTATATTCGAAAAGTTTTTAAATTTTTTTTTCATATTGAAGATTGAGTTCAGAGTTAAATGTTAAAAGACGTTCGAATACGTATACTACAGAAAATATTGTTTGACTGGCTAATACTTTTGCATCACTATGAGAAAATTATAATAAAAATAAATATAAGTTGAAAATTAAAAAAAAAAAACCTTTCTTACTGATTTCTATTCGATAGAGAGCACTGATATCATCCTGAAAAATGTGTGTAATTTTGGGATATAGAACTTTCAACTGCGCAAAAAAACATTAATTCACTGTATATATTCGGAGAATAAAAATTTAGTAAAATAACGCGAAATATAAATAAATTATGGAGGATTTCTTTCTTCAAATTTTGAAGGTTTTTTCGTCCAAAATTTTGTAATTAGGAACTGACAAAAGTTCCTAAGGTTCGTAAATGATTACGAACGTAATGTTCGGTTGAATGTTCGTTCGTTGGTTGAATGTTTCTAATGTTCGGTTGAATGTTCGTAAAAGATTAATCTCATATGTTCGTACAGATATAAATATACCCTTCTATAAAAAAATATAACGTACCAACGGTTATAATTGTTATTTTTTCATACATTACTACCTTAAATTATTAAAATATTTTTATTTAATATTGCTATAAGAGAAAACTATTTCTTGAAAAGACCAACAAAAAAATATAACGTGTTCTTATTCACATTCATAATAAAAAGGGAAACTACCTATTCAAAACGTAGTTTGAAAGAAGTAAAAAGCATAGAGTAAGCATTTTCCAGCTCATTACGCATCTGTCCCAACTGTTTTCTTATTCATCACTCTATATTTTTTGAGTTCATTTAATGCCGCTCCTTTGCTCAAAGTTGAAACTTATAGCTTAATTAAGAAATATTTTAGATTTTTCTACACAATATAAAGTCTACATATATTAAGGGAAAATAGAGCGTGAATGGCTGCATAATTTTCGTCAACTAGGTTTCCTTTGCAGATTATGGAATGAGAATGAATATAGCTCTTTTATCTATGTGATAGGAAGAAAACACGAGAAAGTAAAGAAATTAAATTAAATGCATGACAAGGAAAGTAACATAGTGCTGTTAATTTAATTTCAACACGAAATCATTTTTGATTTAAAATTCCTGTACCTTAATATATATATATATATATATATATATATATATATATATATATATATATATATATATATATATATATATACATATATATACATATATATACATATATATACATATATATATATATATATATATATATATATATATATATATATATATATATATATATATATTAATTAGGGTGGGGCGAAAAAATTATTTTTATTAAAAAATATAAATTGGTTTTGAAATCACGCAAAGAGCCCTAAAGTTCAGAAAAAAAGGAAAAATATCTGCACTTTTTAAAGACGTATACATTTTTTTAAATAGTTTACTTTATTTCTAATAGTGTAAAAACTACTCTTTGTAGTTAACTAAATGCGTAAAAAATACTTTTGGACACATTGCCGTTCATTTGAATTCGCACAAAATGCCTTAAAATACCATTTATTTTTGTAAAAACCTCATATTGCAGCTCTTCGCCCATTTCAGCATGTTTTTCCTTTATGCTGATATGACCCATGACTGACCACATGGAGATGGCTGCAAGTCAAGTCCGACCCACACCCTATCCAACTAACCAACCAATTTGGGTGTAGGTACTTACACTGAAGTCCCTTTAAATTCTGACTTCTTACCAAATTTTGGGATCAAAGACCTTGATCCTAAAGTTGTCCGAATAAAACCTCGGTTTTCATGCCCGCAAACTTTTCAGCGGCCTCTGTTAAAAGTTTCACACATTTCTCTACGAACTGAGTGTGACATGGAAATTTCAAATACTCAAGTTCTGGAAGAGTTATGTCTTTCAATAAAGTTTAAATATGTTCTGTTGCCATATTTAACAACAATGGAGGTGGTGTCAGCTTACACTTTCTCCAATAAATAAATACAGTATAGTCTGCGGCTTGGAAATTAATTTAAGGATACTTGAAGGCTCTAACGTGACCTACTACTGGCGACTAATTTCTGGCTTTCAGTATCCTTATGCATCCTGATTCTTGAATGTGTTGTTTCTCGTTCAATATCGTTGCCAACATCATATTCTCTGGATGGCAGAAGAACGAAGTTTATCTGAATGACCGAATCGATGATTTCTTTTAAGTTGTCCAAGAAATGTCTTGTTGTTTGAATGACCTTTAGTATGAACTTCGGACCGTCTTTCACAGTTTAATGCATCTTAATATCAAACCAAACAGGAGCATAGGTCTTTACAACATAATTTATAAGTGTCTTCATTTTAGTTGTCGAACTAATTTGGGAAACATAAAGCCTTAAGACCCGGTTAGCACAGGTAACTATTCGGGAATGGCTGAGGGGTCCAGGATCTTTAACAGCTAATTCTGGATCCCAGAGTCCAGTGATGACTGCATTAACAATGTCTAGAAGATACTGCTGATCTTTACTGAGATCAGTTTTATTTATTGTGATGACAACTTTAGATTGAATCGGCACAAAATCAACAAGAGGATTTTTTCCCAGCTAGGCAATTACTTGCCAATTGGACCACTGAATGACGCTGGCCCACTTGTTGCCCCGTCTAAGTACTCAAACAAATGTTTATAAGGCAGCTCATTAAAGTGAAGCAAACAAATAAACCACTGTAGTGGTCGCTGACACCTAACTTCAATGTCCTGTACAACACCACTTTTCCAACCAGTGATTGTGATTGTCCCATCACATCCAATGGCTACCACTGCACTCATGTCAAAATCTTTCTTTTTCATGAAGTCGAGAATACTTTCGGCAATATCATTACCGGTTACTGTTTTTGGTGTAGCATGGCCAATGTATTAGCCACCAGGCTCACTAATCACGCTAATATGTTCTTCTTTTCTTACTCTGTAGTACATTTTAGCTCCTATTTTTTCTTGTGTTAATGTATTATCTTTCCTACCGTCGAAGTAGATTCCATTTACTTCTTTCAGCTTGTGCTCTTTTTCCTTTATTGCGTTTCGAATCTTCACTTATTCCCTTCTAATCTTACTTTTGTCAATCTCTCGTGACTTATCTGAATCCGAGATCATTCCAAGATCATGCAGGACACCAGAAGCTATTGCTGCTGTGGCCCTGTCAGAAACACCGTACCCATCGCTTAATAAAGAAGTATAGGACAACTTGAACACATTTGCGATGTAGAAGGCAATACCAAACTTATGAAGGAAAAACATGCTGAAATGGGCGAAGAGCTGCAATATTAGGTTTTTACAAAAATAAATTGCATTTTAAGGCTTTTTGCGCGAATTCAAATGAATTGCAATGTATCCATAAGTATTTTTCACGCATTTAGGTAACTACAAAGAGTAGTTTTTACACTATTAGAAATAAAGTAAACTATTAAAAAAAATTTTATTCCTCTTTAAAAAGTGCAGATTTTTTTCTTTTTTTCTAAACTTTAGGGCTCTTGCACGATTTCAAAACCAACTTATATTTTTTTATATTATTTTTTCCGTTATTAGGATGCTAATGCGCAAGTTTTCCGCGCTATTAGAAATTGATTATAGAAAAATAACTTTTTTCGCCCCGCCATAATATATATATATATATATATATATATATATATATATATATATATATATATATATATATATATATATATATATAATTTTATTTCTCTTTGTACTTTATCTATAAAATATATGTTATCCAGGAAAGACAGGCTCTATTTCATTTCTATTGCAACAAAACTTTCACTGATAATAAACATAATTCTTCATTCAACAAAACTGCATTAATATTTTTACATTCTGATTAGTATTGATTGAATATTCTGTTACAAGGCGCAAAACATGATAACAGGATGCCAAAGAGTTCTTCCTATAAAACGCTTTACGATAAAACTTCCCACCTCTCTGCCCTAGCTTAGAATGGAACTTTGAGACGCATTTGGAAGTTCGTTTACATGCAGCTATTACCCAGAGGCGATCTACACAAACAAATAATAGATAATAAAATGTATCACAAAAGATTACGCATCATAGTTCAGACGAGTTATGCTTACTTTAGGGGGTTTACGAAAAGTAAAGATTTTTTTTTTCCTATTCAATAAGTGAATACTCCCTCAAGCTATCTAAACTATTTTTTTCGCTGCTTTTTTTATTTAAAGATAAAAAATGATTTCCCCCTTGCGACACTTTTTAGATGAAAGAATTTATACACCTTTTTTTCATACCTCTGTATTAATAAGAAAAACTTTTTAAAAAAGACTTTTAAAAAATTTACAGTTTCCATATGTCATAATTATTTCTCAAAAGATAGTCATTAAGCATTTTTTCTTCTCTTTAAGAAGTTTTTTCGAAACGAAGTTATTTGCAGTCACAAGTGAAATATGCTTATCTTTTCTTAATTTATCTCTCAAATATATTCCAATCGCATTGCATGCTAATTATATATGTATAGCTAAATATTTAAAAGTTTTTAATATCTTATGTGTAGTTCGATCAATAATGCATTAATGTTTCTGACCCGGAGATAAAAGTCATACAAAATTCAGAAGTTTGTATTCGCCAAAGAGGTGCTTTTATTACGAAACATACAGCAGGCATTTTCCAATACTTGCATACTTTGTTGGATGAAATGACAAAGAAAATTTTTTTAAAATTACCTTTATTTATCAAAACTACAAAAATATAAATACAATGCTTATTGTTTAAATATAAATTTGAAAATTTTTAACTTTTGTTTCAAGAGAGTTCTTGTTTTGTTTGTTCAAAAATTTTTATAACTTTCTTTTCTATACGTAATATTTAATTAACTCTTCGTAATTAAATATGGAATTTATGGAAACATTCTTTAAAGTCAGAAAGAAGTTTAATTTTAGAAGTTTTTATATACCAAGGTACGTTGACTATTAAACTCACAGCAAGGATTTCTCAACTTATGCATACCCATGGTATCGCTATTCTGTTGCATGAAACAGCAATAAAAATTCAAATAATACTAATTGCTTTTACATAGCAAAAATACAATTATCTAAATACAATGCTTATTGTTTGAATATAATTTAGAAAATGTTTGATATTTGTTTAAAAAGAAATTTCTTTTTACTTTTTAAAATTTCACTGCGATCTTCCCTGTAAATAATATTTAATTGAAGTGTAATAATCAAATGTTTAATTTTCAGAGTCAGTCAATAAATTTTGTTTGCAACCAAAGGTTTTAAGCCTTTATTTACCTATATTGGCAAACAGATTGAGCGAAATACATTAGTTTTGAAATTGGTTAATGTATTCTAAAGTGTTGAATGGAATATTTTTCAATTTGAGAAATGTTATATAAGATTCATATTGTCGATGTAAGTTCTAGGCTGTCATTTTATTCATTATTTTAAATGAAACTTTTATTTGACACTCATTAGATTCTAAATTATTGACTTATCTATAATAAATGTTATCCAATTATAAGCCCTTTGTTAAAAAAGTTTCCTTTATCATTAATTGCCAAATATTTTTAATCAACCCGAAGTAGAAAACCAACTTAATTTTAAGAATGTTTGATTCAATTAGGAGGTTTACAATTACCTGTAAAATGCAGTATGAGTTGTATTATAAGTTTTTTAATGTAATTTATCATAAAAAATTAACGTTAATTATCGTAAAAATTGAAGATGTTTGGTGCGTTTCATTTAAATTTAACATTAGTCGGGGTTTTCTTAAATATAGCATAGGCGAATTTTCTTTAAAAAGAAACAACAAAGTCAACAAGTAATAAATATCTATCTTCATATAATCGGATATTCTTTTGGATAGATAGGAAATTTTTTTTCCACATACAGCTTTGCTGTTGTCATCAAACACTCTTCGACAGAAATCATCATAACATTTTGCATTCTAAACATAATTAGAATTTGTGCAATTTCTTCCTCCTTGTCAAATGTTAGCAAGATCAAGTGCTACATTAGTCTGTAAAGAAGGAAATTTAAATTTATCTTCAGTTGCATTTTATCCTCAGAATATATAGTTTGCCAGTTTGACTCTCGTAAACTAAGTTTCTATTCCTATAAAGCTTATTATTCTAATTTATTAAATTATTAACTGGATATCCTCCTACTGTTGGCTCAGTAGAAGATTGTTAATTCTTTGAAGTGTAAAAGATACATAATGATGCACAACGCTCCTGACCAGTAATACTAAAAGCCGAGTGCAAAGCAAATCTAAAAGTGGTATTAATATTTTGATCACAAAATGTATTGATTAATTTATCTGCATATCTTTCCGGAATATATTCTTTGAAGCCCGGTATAAAGGGCTTAAGTCCAAAAACAGTGATTTAAGTATACCAAGTTATTGGCTTGCAGAACTATAGTTTCGACATACTATAGTTTTTGAGTCTTAAGTACAGAGAAATGTACTTTTGTACATAAAATTGATAGACTTAAGCCATTTATATTTTGATCTAGCAAAAGTTTTTATTTATTTTTTTATCAGCTACGATACCTTTTAAAACAGAAATAATTGCAAGATAAAAATAACTTTTTATATACCATGTTTTTAAATTTTCTGTTGAATCATATAAACATGACAATTCTTCAAAGGCAATTCTTTCGAAGTTAAAAGCTTTTTTTTTAATCAATACGAACAAATATCTAAAAATCACTTTTTTTTTACCTAAGCCCTTTACACCGGGCTTCAAATAATTATTATTTTAATAACGTACACAACTAAAATTAAATTCCAAATCACCATTGGTGTTTCTTTTTAAGGAAGGCGGTGCCATACTACACTAAGCTGTTAGTTTTTATACTTCACATTAGGAGTGATTTCCTAGAGATATGTTTTATTAAGAGTGGCTCTTTTAGCATATCACCTTGATTTTACACATTTTATTTTACCCCATCGTGAAAAACTACGAAATTATTAACGTCATTTATTCGTAAAATTTATTACATGTTTTTATTAGCTCGCTTTCTTGTTTGTGTGTTTGTGTGTTTGTCTCGTACAAATCTTGCAATCGATTTTTAACTAACTTCCCGACTAGCTAGACATTTGAAACTTTTAAAATAGCTCAGAACACAATGACAATGCATTTTTTTATTACATTTTGCCATCTTTAAGCAGATTTAAATTAATTTTCAGTTATTTTCAGTTAATTTTGTTTTGTAGACTAGTGCAGCCATCAATTGGACGGGACGGGAACGAAAAATTAAACGCAATTTAACTTCCATTTAACATTATTTTCTTTCAAGTTGATGGGATAATTCATCAGAAATTTTTTTTAAAAGTATTTATTTATTCATAGAATTGTCAAGTTTATATGATTCAACAGAAAATTTAAAAACATGGTATATAAAAAGTTATTTTTATCTTGCAATTATTTCTGTTTTATCAGGTATCGTAGCTGATAAAAAATAAATAAAAATTTTTGCTAGATCAAAATAAAATGCAATACATTAAATTATAATTTTTTTCGAGCATCAGTAAGTAAATTATGAAAAGATTTTATCTTTGTTTCATTTTTGAAAATGTATCATTAAATTTAGGTTATAGTACTTATGCTTGATTAATTAATCTTAAGGCGACAATGGACCTTCAGACTGACAA
Source organism: Dolomedes plantarius (assembly GCA_907164885.2). Classification (NCBI taxonomy): domain Eukaryota; kingdom Metazoa; phylum Arthropoda; class Arachnida; order Araneae; family Dolomedidae; genus Dolomedes; species Dolomedes plantarius. The sequence continues at coordinate 113,892,253 of OU015491.1, read as the reverse complement.
AAATATGCCCCCTAAACGATTTTTTTTTCATTCAGAAAATGATTCTACAACTCATCAGATTTAAATTTAAAAAAAGTATGTTGATCCGATCATTATTAACCGAGTTATAAGTATATTTTCAAACGTAAACAATGGAAATGTTAGTCGAATTAAAACTTTAAATGCCATTTTCTCAAAGCAAGTTTTCATGTCGTTTCGATAAGTTCAAAATGTTCCATGCACCATAGTTTTTCTTGAAATTTCATAAAATTTCATAAAATGATTATTTATATATATGTTAGAATAAAACTTATTAATAAATTCATTATACTATTTTAAAACAACTTAAAATTTTACAATAAAAAAAATTATTGATAAAATTCTGCATAAAATGACCTATTTTTATCGATTTCTTTTCTAGTTTTTATAAATATGACTGTAAATCAAATATTGCTAGTAACTTTTATCATAACTATATAAAGCTAGCTTAAGAAAGAAAATTAGATAACTGAGACAAAAATTGATGTACATAGAGCATTTTTGAATAGAGTAATTAACAAACTGATTTTAATTAATATCTTAAGTAATTACATTCTGATTTTTTTTTATTTATAATTTTCATCTCTAAACAACACTGTATAAGTATACAAAATTTCCTAGCAATTGTTTGATAAATTAAAAAAAAGTTTTTCATTTTCCATTGTCGCGTTATAGTTTCATTGGTCGAACATTTACTTTACATACAAAATATAAGAAATATCGATCAGTATCATTCAATTCATTTTTGCATTTTAATAATCACGGAAGCAACGCGATATTTTTCTGCGAAGAAAGTGCTAAAAAATAAACTGTACTATAAAAAAAAACCTGTTATTAAAAGTCATAAAACCTCCCTTCAAATCCCTATAAGAACATAAAATATTGAACAGAGCAGAAAAGAAGATCTAGCAGAGAAGTATTCACGCACACAACACGTTCAAATATTCCCTCATTTTCATCCGAATATTTTCCCCCCACTCCCCCTACCACACTTCTCTCTCTCTCTCTCTCTCTCATCGTACATTTTTTTTTCATCTTTCCCCTTATTTTTTTTTCTTCTATTTTAGTTTTGGATGAACGAAAATTTATTCTATGCAACCACCGTTCCAAGGCAGTGCTTAGAAGGATCGATAATGAAAAAAAGGGGGAAGGAAAAAAAAAGAATATTTAAGCTCGGTCACGGACTGTAAGAGGTATTTGTTCTGCGGGGAGAAAATTTCAGAGTTATGGGTAGAGGCAGTTGCTGCGGTGTGCATATTTGGCTTGAAATTCCAGAAGTTCTGGTGCCCGGCATATTCTTTCTGTACGAAAAATGTATTCATATTAGATTTTTATACATGAGTATGTGATAAAATGAAAATCTGAGGTCGAAGTGAGAGGGGGAAGGAGGGGAGTTGGGGAGTGGGGGGAGAGTTTCGTTAGTTTAATATTTCATCTTTGCTGAAGATTTAAAGGGATATATTTTAGGAATAAAAATTTAAGTTCGTTCAACGGGGAGAAAAATTTTCATAAATCTACTTTTAATGGTTGTTTCTTTTTATCAAGGCGTAATCTTTGCATTGCAGATTGCTGGCATTTATCCGCAGTGTCCCATGAGAATGAGAATTCTCTCCGTGTACATCTATGTTTAGCTTCTTATTGTATTCAAATGTTTAAACATGTTACATTTATTGATCCTATATGCATTTCTATGTAACGACTGACAGTTAAATATTGATATAAATAAGTTTCATATGATAAATTAAAATATTTAATGAAGATTACTTGCATTTATCCGCAGTGTCCCATGAGAATAAGAATTTTCTTCGTATACATCTATGTTTAGCTTCTTATTGTATTAAAATATTTAAAAATGTTACATTTATTGATCCTATATGTATTTCTATTTAACGACTGACAGTTAAAAATTGACTTAAAAAAATTTCATATCATAAATTAAAATATTTAATGAAAATTGCTGGCATTTATCTGCAGTGTCCCATGAGAAGGAGAATTATCTTCGTATACATCTATGTTTAGCTTCTTATGGCATTCAAATGTTTAAACATGTTACATTTATTGGTCCTATATGCATTTCTATTTAACGACTGACAGTTAAAAATTGACATAAATAAGTTTCATATCATAAAATAAAATATTTAATGAAGATTACTTGCATTTATCCATACTGTTCGATGGAACTTGAAATTTATTATGATAAAACTTCTCTAATCGGCCACCTCTCAAAACGGCCAATTTTTTAAAACCAGTATTGGCCGCCATAGAGAAGTTTACGGCGGCAAACTTCTCTATTTATCCATACTGTTCGATGGAGCTTAAAATTTATTACGATGAAACTTCTCTAATAGGCTACCCCTCAAAACGGCCAATTTTTTAAAACCAGTATTGGCTGCCATAGAGAAGTTTTACTGTACATTCTGTTTTCTGATTAGAGTGCAGGCTTGTGTTTACTGACAGACAGTCTAAAATAATTCATAACATTTTTTTCATGAAGTATTTGGACATTCAAGTATTTCATTCAAGTATTTGGACACCCACGCAAATAACTATATCTACGCTGCTGATATACGTCACGCCCTCCGCCATTAAATGTCGTGTAGGAAATAACACTGGCATTAGTCGCATGCAAGATGCCACGAAATGCAGAGTTATATGATTTCGAGAAAAGTGTAATCGTTGGGTATCACGGAAATGGCCGATCCTCAAAGGACAAATCTAGCGAGCTGAATTACCCGCAAACAACAGTGGTCCATGTGATTCAAAAGTGGAAGGTGAGTGGGGATTGTCGGAATGTGCCCCGTGTCGGCAGACCCCCGAAACTGGGAGATAGAGACCGACGGATGCTGTCCAAAGAAATTCGGAAGAACCGCACCCAACCAATGGCCCACATACTCCATGAGATTCAACAGGCATCCGGAAGTGTTTTTTCGATGAATACCATCCGTAAAGAAGAACATCTGCTTAGTTTTCCTGTCATGCTGCCGCCCATAAGCGTTTGATTACAAAGTCCGACCGCGCTGCTTGGTTAATATGGTGGAAGTCGAAAGATGACCAAAGATCATTTGAAACCGTTCATTCTACCGTTCGGATGGCAGCGTCTGGGTCTGGTGTCTGCCTGGAGAACGCCTCCTGCCAGAATGCATTTAGCCTACAGGAAAGTTCGTCGGAGCTGGAATTATGGCCAGGAGGTGTTTCTCCTGATGTGGACAGGGAACCTTGGGCTCAATTCATATTCAGCTCAAAGCCGATGCCTACTGCACTGTTTTGGATGACAGTGTGCTTCCTACGTTGTCGTGGTTTTACTGGTTGGACACATGTTATTTCCAGGACGACAACGCCAGCTGTCATGTTGCGAAGTCCACCATGAATTGATATGGGGACAATGGGGTTAACCGAATGGACAAGCCTGTCCAGAGCCCAGACCTGAACCCTATCAAGGAGCTCTGGGACAGTTTTAATAGCCAAATTAAGGGGGTGCAACAACCATCCAAAAACGGTGAAGAAACTTACATGTCTTCTCCAAGCCGAGTGGGAGAAAATACCATTAGTGGTAATACTGGGACTTGGGAAAAGTAAATCCCGGAGGGTTGAGGCTGTATTACCTCTCGTGGAGGCTCTACCAGCTATTCAATATGAATATTTTTTTTCTATCACAGGTGTCCAAATACTTATTGATAGGTAGTGTATATTACTTTTATATCACATTGCTTGTATATATTCATTATACACTTTCAAATTTTGAGTTGTCTTAAAGAAATATTGATATCTAGATTGTTAATATTCTTATATATTAAAAATATTTAAAAATTGGAAAAACATCACCAGTGAATGATACCTGTGAATGATACCTGAAACGATATAATCTTCGACAGACTCATGGTAAATTTGCCCTAGAAATCGTCATTTTTCATTTTCAAATGTTAAGTTGCTTTTCAGTGCTTTTTTTATAGTAAAGAATAAAAAGGTTTTTTTAATCTTTCATAATATTTATCGACATGGATACATATTGATGGTGACATATATTTATCGACAATATAAAATTTTACGTAGCAAAAATATCAAGACCGTCATGTAAGGGGATGAGATGATTTTTAATTAAAATTTAAAATACATATTATTTAAACCATATAATCTCCAAATCATATACTCATAGAAATACTTTACAAATAAATTTTATAAAAATTCTCTTTTTCCAGAGAAAAATCCTGTTACCTTTTCCATACTAATTAACTTTGATACTTCTAATTGGGCCTTTCATTTTCAGGTTACAACATAATAGCTTAAATATACCATTTAATTCTTTTTGAAAAATCGCATTTAAAAATGCATCAAATAGGAGAATTTTAAAAGTTAATGAAACATTTCAAACTTTCCTACCATAGCCTTTTTTATTAGGTATATTCATTGACAATTCCTTGAATGTAATTTGGAATGAGACAAAAAATATTTAAATCCCATTATTTAGCAATTTAGAATAAATAAGAATTACAATAATTGAATTACAGGAAATTTTGCCTCATTATTATTAACCCATGAAAAACGGAATTTACATTTGTTTTATTTAATTTGAATCTCGTTAGATTAATGTCTTGTATTTAATTTAATCTCAGTAGCTTTCATTAAATTACATGTAATCTTTAAATCATTCGTTTCCAATTGGTAATATGAGGCCTGAGCAGTAATCCAAGCATATATTGTGAAAAAAATTAAATAATTGAAATTTCATTAATTAATTTTTGTTTTTCTCTTCTCTCCCTCTATCACCGTTAAGCTATAATTTGGTGAACACTGAATATTTTTGTTATGATATATATTTTGTTACATTATAATATTTTATATTGAAATATTTGTGCAAATATTTATGTCTCCGGTGTTTATCTTCAAATCTGTTTAATTTTTTGTCATAAATAGTATTTACTGTTGTTGAATTGTTTTGTTCATATTTATACCGCATAATCGATTAATGTTTTTGTTCGTTGTTGTTTTCATTAATCTTATAATAAAATTATGCAACGGAATATACATTATAATATATATGAAAAAGTAATTTACGGTAAACTAGATTAAATCTCCTTTGAAAAGGAAATTTAAGTTTATAAAGTACAGAGTGGTCATAAAAAAAACTTTGCCGACATATGGACCTCTAGCGGCCGTTCAGTTCAACCGATAGAGATGAGATTCAGATATAGTTATTCAGAGGTATGAGTTCGGGATTTTGTGAACGGCAACCAAACGGCGTTCACAGAAAGGATTATAGGTACAGAAACTCGAAATTTTCGAATGGCAACGCCCACTTTTTCCCGTCGCGAATTTCTCAGCGCATGCGAAAATCCAAAAGAGCGTTGAAACGGTACGTGTATCACAAACAACGGGCGTATTATGCACGCACAATAAAACAGCTCTGCAAAAGGCCTACGAAAACACGATCAGGGCTATCGATGGAAATTTGCGCATGACAGAGGCAAGACGACAATCACTGATGACAACACAGATCGGACAAAAGAAATTTTTTATTTTAATTACACATTTTCTACATGGGTGCCATCATCGTATTTTTGTTGGCTGTTCGCAGAGCTGTTATTTTGTGCGTGCGTAATGCATCCGTTTTTTGTCATACACGTACCGTTCCAACGCTTTTTAGGGTTTGCGCATCCACTGAAAATTTTGCGACGGGGAAAAGTTGGCGTTGCCATTCGAAAATTTTGACTTTCTGTACCTATAACCGTCACCGTGGACGCCACTTTGTTGCCATTCACAGAATCCCCACCTCATACCTCTGAATAACTATATCTTAAATCTCATCTCGATCGGTTGAACGGAACAGCCGCTAGAGGTTCATATATCGGCAAAGTTTTTTTATGACCACCCTGCATAATTTTCAATATATAGTCGGAACACGTTGTATTTGAATAAAAATGTAGCTTTTTTTATCAATATATTTGATTAAATATGTCCTTACATGTATTTAAGATATATTCTATATATTTCAATAACAATTCGATAATAATTTGATTCATTTTACAGGTACGTTTGAATCCTCATTTTAACAACTGCTGGATGGACACACAGAATGATAAGTAACGCAGATTTATTTACTTAAAAACTAATCTAACATAACCGTCTGAAAATAAAAAAAAACCATAATTATGTATTTTCTAAAATTCTATCTTACAATAATAATTTCTCATTTTTTAAGTGATGAAATATGTTCTAAACAAATTGCAATCATGTGATATTCATTTAAATATCATAAAGTTGTGAACATTACATAAATTTGTATTAAAAGAACATCCATTACTATACTTATGTATTTTGAAATATTTTACAAAATTTTCAGTATATTCACAATATTGGAGTTACAACATGATGAATTAAAAAGTAAAACCTTGTTTAGAAAACATATTTGTAAAGAATTTTTATCCTTGAGTCTTATTTTTATTTGTTATTTCTCATTTTATGACACCAGAGTGGATTTATTTTAAAGATTTAAAGATTGTAGACTAATTAAACGATATGTATGCTCGGACCCTTTTTTTAGTTCAAAACATCTTCCCCTTGTTCTCTGTGTTTTTTTTTATAATGCCATATATATATGTATAAATTGTTCACGAAGAAACTGGAAACTGAATGATAAAGGAAATGATATAAAACTTTCATTTATTCAATTATTTTGCTGCATTGACATCCTATGAACCAATAAGATTATGTCATGTTATACAGTGTCTAATTATGTAACAAAACCATTTAACGATACATAAAAGTAAACATAAAAATAAGCATTTTCATTTATCTTACATCTCTTCTTAAAAAAAAAAGTATTTTTCATTTGTATTTTATCTTCAAAGGAAGTGTCAATGCAGCTAGCAGGCAATTGTCTTGCCGAAGTTTTGCAGGGTATTTTATCATGAGAACACCATACAGATGAACCAACATTCATTGCTGTGAGGGTATAAAACAGGTCTTAAACGGGAAGTGGACTTAAGACAACTTCGTGGCAGATGGTGGAGCTAAACTTTACGTAGTGTGAACAAGGCATTAAACTTGAGCTTTCGTTCATATGCATGATTTCTTTTTCATCTGTGCAATATAATAAGGGAAAATACTTTCGTTTCCGGTGTGTTATTTTTGTCATAGTATTCATTTAATAAGCCTTAACCCATTTGCAACCAGTTTTTTCTTTTCCAAAAATAAGGTAAATTAGGGATTTAATAGGGCAAATAAAGTAGAAATAGAAATATTTTTCCAAAATAAAAACAAAAATTAACTGTAGATGTAATTGTGGAGGTGGGACATACATGTCCCGCTGGTCTTTTTAGATGGGGCACATGTGTCGCAGTGGTGTTGAGGTGACGATATAAAATACAGTGAAAAGTTCAGTTCCCTAGTTCTAAATTAATTTTATAACACTTTTGAAACAATTTTATTTCAAGACACCTATACAACATTATTCATGACATTTATATGTATGGTACATTACAAAACTGTTTTTACAATGTACCATACCAACAAATTTTCACAACTTTCACTGTCAGAGGAACTAGGCACATATTCCCTGAAATGACAAGCTTTGAGAATGAGGCATAGATATCTTTATATAACCACTGGGACAATAATTTCCCAATAAAACAGATCATTGGGTCATGTGTGTCCCGTAATATTATTTTTTCTCAAAATCTACAATAATGATTCACTTACTTCAGATGAACTGGTTGATTTGGCAAAAATAGACATACACAGCACAAAACGAAAACAACACGTCTCCACTCATGTATCTCTACCTAAAATGGCTGCTGGAATGAACAAACTTTTAAGTTAGTCAAAAACTGTTACGAAACAACAAACAAGTGGCGGGCGCTGGGGATATCTATCAGGAAAAAGTCACACTAACATATGAATGCAACCACAGGAAACCAGTGGGACATGAATTCCAATAAATTTCACGCTTACTTATCCCATTGGGTGATTTGGAAATATCTGCGGGACATATATGTCCCGGTCCGGACGAAAGGGTTAATATAACTCATCTCTAAATCTAAATTTTTTTGATTATATTATCCTTTTCAGAGTGTTTTAATTATTTAAATTTTCAATATTGGGAAAGTTATGTTAAATTAAAAAAATTATTTTTTATTAACCTTCGAAATCTAATGAAATATACTTGCTCAGTTAGAACATGACCTCTATTCTTAAAGATTCGAGAACTGAAGCAGGTATGTACTAAACGGTTATAAAACATCCTCACAATTGATAAATTTTCAAGAAATTTAAATTTGCTAATGTTCAAAATCAACTTCAAAATTTTAGTTTTTACTATAAATTCTGTAATTAGTAGAATATGTTAATAATCAGTATGTTTTTTTTCTCAGATTTTTTAATGCAATATAGGGAAAAATAATGGAAAATATAGTAAAAGTTACATGAAATTAAGGAGGATATTTCTTTATTATATATATTTTTTCTCATCACATATGAAAACTTTTTGGAGACTTCTATTACTTTGTTGGGGAGTTATTTGAAAACGGTCTTAAAATTTCAAATTATCCATTGTGCTCTCATATTTTGTGGAATGTGCATTTCCTATAATCTATGGATGTTTTTCACATCTTCATTATCAATAATTTGGCGTCGAATTTTTTCAAAAGTAATATAGAAACTCAGTAGAATTTAAATTTTTGATCTCTCAAAGGAATACATATAATACCTTTGATATTTATGATTCTACAAATCTAGTTGAAAAGATGAGCTTCATGATCAAGTCCCAAGATCTTAAGTCTAGTTATGGACATTCAAATATATATGTATGTATATATATATATATATATATATATATATATATATATATATATATATATATATATATATATATACATATATATATATACATATATATATACATACATATATATATACATATATATATATACACATATATATATACATATATATATACATATATATATATATATGTATGTATGTATGTATGTATGTATGTATGTATATGTGTGTGTGTGTGTGTGTGTGTGTGTGTGTGCGTATGTGTGTGCTTGTGTGTGTGCGGGTATGTGTGCGTGTGTGTGTGCATCCACAGTGCATGTTTACATATATATAGAAAATCAAAGCAGGCTCGAGTCTGATGTACAAAATAAATAATGCATTAAATCCCGCCGAAAATAAACTTCCGCAGACAGCCGCTGTAAATTCCTACCTAAATGACCTTTCAATACGTCGCGTTTCAACTTTCCCATATAACTGAGCATGAAACCTTATTCTTCACGAACACTTAATAATTATCTTCGTTTGTTCGATTTCATCGGAACTTAATGAGACCGCATTACTGAGCGATATAAAATATTCAGAATGAAACGTAATCCCTTTGTCTTTCGCAAAACGCAACTCAGAAATTTGTTTCTTCTCTGTTTGGTAATTATCTGCTCTGCCTTTTATTCGAGTGACACGCCCAAAAAGCCCTGAGCCAAATGTAGAACACAGTTGATCAATAGGAGAGTAAATGTACATCCCATGTCTAAGAAATGAACGAAAATAAGATCGGAAATCTGTTAATCTTCCATCTGCTTGAATAAGATATTTTTATATATTTTTATATCCCTCTCTATAAATATCCATATTACACAATTATATATATATATATATATCGTCGATGTTTTATAAGGGCGAATACCCATACAGATTTACATACATATTCGCCCTTTTTACAGAACACCGACGATATATATATATATATATATATATATATACACACATATATATATATATAAATGTATGTATATATATATATATATATATATATATATATATATATATATATATATATATATATATATATATATATATATATATATATATACATACATTTCTAAAAGTACCGAAAATGGTATTTTTTTACTTCTAATGGTAGACTTCCCCGTATCTTTGCGTTGTCATGGGGTGCCAAATTCAGAATAGAAGAATATTATATGCAAAAGCGTGAATAAACATTTTATACTTGTATTGTATCCAAAACATGTAACCTCTTGGATTGAGATACACCGTACACAAATATCATTTTTTATTAAACGAATAGTTCATTGTGACTCATTTAAAGAGAAATGGAAGAAAAGGAAGACATGATCTCTTTATTTGAGCGAAAAAATATTTAATTAAGGCAATAAATCATCAACTCTAGTTTTGATCATTATACCTTGTTTCCTAAATGAAATACGTTAAAACCTGATCCTGACCATGTATGAGAAAAAACATATATGAGAATATTCATATCTTTTCTCGATCTTAAAGGCAGGGAGAAGTACAGATTTAATTAGGAATATTTTCAAAAGTGAAATATTTCGGTTGTCCGTTACAAACTGCTTGCAAATAATATAAAATTTATTGGAATTTTTAAGTTAAATTAGATATTTAACGCATATAATTTTCTGAACACTGATGTTAGTTTAAGATGTATTAGTGATGATATTTACTTTAGCAATATTTATACATTACAGGCTTGATATTTTGTTCAAAACATGAATATTGTATAATTGTTCAAAATGTATAAATGTCCTTTTTTTTGTATATCGTCAGTGAATTAACATCACTGTGAGTTCCTTTAACTTTTTTCATAAAAAGTTGATATATTTACTATAGTCATAAACTTACGTATTTTCGTGAAATGACTTAAACCTTTTCCTGTAAGTGTACCGACAAGGTTAAAAACTTGTTCAAGGCACGTGGATAAAGCGTAAGATAAATGAAAATCTCATATAGAAAATTTTAAACGAAAGTATGGAATATTTTGTATGTTATTTAATACTGTAATCTAATAATACGTAAAGTGATATCTCTGTCTGATAATGGGAAATATACAGTTTAAAATTAATTTCAAGAAAATCTATTTGGTAAAAAAAATTAATGGTGTGATTTAAATTCAAATGCTAAGAAAATATTTAGTCATTGAATTACGTGTTAATATCGTCATGGAGATAAATTGTTTAAAGTAAAACAACACCATTGGTAATGCGACAGAGATTTTGTAGAATAAACCACTCTAATCTTAACCTTTAGTTTACAGGGCTCGATTTTCGGATTCCCTGTTTAGAACCGGAAATTTCCTACCCCCTTTGTAATATAGGCCACTAAGGATGTTGTATATATATATATATATATATATATATATATATATATATATATATATATATATATATATATATATATATATATATATATATATATATATATATGTATATATATATATATATGTATATATATATATATATATGTATATATATATATATATATGTATATATATATATATATGTATATATATATATATATGTATATATATATATATATATATATATATATATATATATATATATATATGTATATATATATATATATATATATATATATATATATATATATATATATATATATATATATACAGAGTAGAGTCCCGATAATCAAAACTTCAGTAATCCGAAAGTCCGCTTAATCCGAAACCAAAAATCCAAAAGATCTAAGGTTACAATAAAACGACAGTGATACTAAGTAATATAAAGAATATTTTTAACATTGCAAGAAAATTTAAAGTTAAACAATGTACTGATTATTACTGAACTACATTGGTTTGAAAAAATCTGTTAATTTTTTTTGTCTAACAAAAGGATACCTCTCCCTTGAAGCCAAATTACGACAGCGCGTTAGAAAAAGGTTTTCCGCTGGGATCGTGGCGGAGTGTTGCCCTACGTAGCGTAGCGATGCATCAAATACAGCCACCTCATCTAGATGGGATACCCTCTGCTCCCTGTCACCGTCTGCTTTACCTGCTTCACTCTTGTCGAGACGTTGACAGGTTCTTTCAAAACCTTTTCAACAATTTTCTGATCGTCTAAAATCTTGCACTCTACTGTACTGTACTAGGCAGCGTTCCGCTCTCTTATCACTCATTTCGCCCCGACATTTGGTAATGTTTAGACCAGTGGTTCCCAACCCGTAGAAGACTGCGGACCATTAAGCCAGAAATTGGACCATGTGTGGAGCACCACACTCCACTGACTTGAGGGGGGAATCTTCCGGGGGGGGGGGGTATGGGTTTATAGAATATCCATCAAAAGGGAAACAGGATTAACGTGCTCACATTCTAATGTATCATATTCTAATAACAAAATAATTATGTTAAACTTTTAAGAAATTTTAATTCGACACCTGATAGTCATCGGATATATCCGGCCCATCTAGTTCAATGAATATTGCTTTCAAAATCCCTATTTATTTGGAAACTTTTTTATATTATGTTGCCGGACCACCCCCCCAAGGCTCTCGCGGACCACATCTGGTGCTCGGACCAACGGTTGGGAACCACTGGTTTAGCAAGACCTTATAAAATAAACTGTGCAATCACACGTAATATGTAATATTTATATAATCACATGTTATTATTTAATTTAAGTTTATTTTAAGAATGATTTCGAATAATCCAAAAAATTCGGTTATCCGAAAAGGTCTGGACCCAATCATTTCGGATTATCAGGACTCTACTACATATTCATTCTTCGGTACGTATTCTTTAGATACATGCAATCCCACCCCGTAAGGATATATCCTTTATTTTGCAAGCTTCCCATAAGTACTTCTATCACATAATATACAGTTTAAAATTAATTTGAAGAATGTGTACGTGATGAAATATGTTAACGGTAGCAGTTAAATACAAATGAAATAAAAATACTCAGTCTTTCAATTACATGTAAATGTCTGCATGGAGATAAATAGTCCAAAGTAAAGCATCGCCAGTGGTAATGCAAGAGTGGTGAACAATAAACCACAGTAATCTTAAATAAGCGATGTTTGCTTTATTTTGTAAGATCCCCATAAGAACTTTTATCACGTTGAGCCGAAAATCGCCTAAATAACCATCTATCACCCGCAGACATTTCTAACCTTTTTCTCATGATGAGTTATATTAACATTCAATAGTAATTGCACTATTATGCACGGCGTACTATTTTGGTCACGCTTGCCAAGAAACATCATATCGGGAAACACCATAGACACAAAGCTCTTTATCAAATACTCCTCGCAACTAAAGAAACGGTAACCTAAGTACTAAAGTACTGATATCACGACGCTCCGGTATTGGGTTATTTCCTTTCTTAACGACCTCTGGAACGTTAATTTGTTGCAAAGGTCATTAAAGGAACAATTAACACTAATGTTTTTGGAAGTGGAAACCTTGATAATTGGACTAGGGGGATAAATATTATTTTGAGAACAGATTTAAGCAAAGTAGGATGTATTGGAGTAAGAACACTCAAGGGAGTTTAATGCTCGTTTGAAAATTTGAAGACAAAATTGGAAAAATCAATGAAATGCATTGACGGCAAATTTTTGAAAACTTTCAAACATTTAATTAAATTATGCCAAAAATTATTTTAACTCTTACTCATTTAAATAAATTCGTGAGATTTGAAATTTTTATTTATTGATTAATATAAAGTATTCAAATAATCATTTAGCAAGAAGTTGAGAGAAAAAAATAGGGGATAACCCATTCGTTAGGGGTTTCCATGAAAATTAATTCTTAATAAATATTGCAGAATGAATTCATTGCAATGAATTCAGATTAATGCAGTACCTTAAATATTATTGTTTTATTTATAAAGTATCCAAAGAATAGTTTAATAGCGCAGTCATAAAATGAAACTGCGCAGATATCTGCGCAAATATAAGTATTAAATATTTAAACTTTTGGATCTCACACTCTTGACTCCGCATCTGATATATTATCCTATATGTAGAAGACGACGATTTCTTCAAAGAACCAGTGCCCTAAGACGTTGATAGTCTGTCTTTTCTATATGAAACATAAACATTCCTTCAATTACATTTACGGAAGAAGTTGTCATTTTTTATCTTTTCCGCTGTCTTTCCCAAGCGCTCTCTTTCGTCTGGTATATATCTGATGTTTTATATTACAGACATGTGATAAAAAAGGGCAGCTAGCTGACTTTACATTATTCCCGTCAAGAAAATGTCTGTGTTTCTCGACCAATGTACCATTCATTTCTACCTAGAGTACTTCACTTGTTAACGCCGAGTATGTTTATATCCTACGCATTGGTAGCTTGCTATATTATGTACGCAAGCGTATGGGAGTTACTGCAACCAAATACGATAAATCATAAGATATAAAAACATGAAATAATAAATTTGTAAATAATAGTTTCTTAAAATAAAATTTAATGTAAAAAATGGCAACTAGTATCAGATTAATTTGTACTACTTTCGTTTTAGTTTACTATCTCTCAATTTATTATAAATTTTTGGAAACTTTTCAAATAAATTTGCTCTCCTCTGAATGTAGATAATACACTACAGGGTATATATTGAATGATTTTTATGAAAAAAGGAAAGAAAAATGATGCAAGATAATATACTCTTACAATCCGAGCTTTTAAGAAGGCTACATTTAAGAATCTGTGCAATGGAGCAAAGATTTTAGTAAGAATATGTGTGTTTCATTTTAGTTCGCGGATGAACAAAAATGAAGCATGTATATATAATGTGCGCGGTGCGTAATTTTTACTTATTTTTTAAATAAAATTTTATAAGCAGCATAACTGTAAAATGATCCATCAAATATTAGATCTCATACAAATTCATCCTTCTAATTTACAACAAAACATTTTCAATATTATTACGTACAAAGATATGCAGGTATTTCTGTGACACATTTTACAGTTACGCGTTTACATAGCGTTTAATTTTCTCGCTAATTTTTCCCTATTTCTTTAATTTGCACACAAAATGAAAGAATAGATAGAGGACAGCATATATATTTATATATCTATAAACTATATCTTTTTCCTACATTACAGGGGCACATTTAAGAATTGGTATAATTATATTTTCTAAGTCTACAAACGTTTGTATGTTACACATTTATGTGATAATTTTGGAAATTAAAAATTGTGTTTCCCATGCATATATATATATATATATATATATATATATATATATATATATATATATATATATATATATATATATGCAAATTTATAATATTCAGTTCATTACACAAATCCACAAAAGAAACTTCCACCTTGGGCTTCCGAATTTAACTATATCTACAAGATTCATGGAGAGTTATTTTAACTGACATATATTTAAGGTTTAATGAAATTAATTCATGAATACATTATCAAACTTCCGTAATTACGGTAGAGATTATTCTTACTGGTGTTTATATTTAGAGAACTACCGAAACATACATTCATCTTGTTTGGAGCTTAAACCTATATTTGGCATTTAAATTTACCGAGGTTTTAGTGGGCATCAATGTTTACATTTTCCTTAGATATAGTATTTCTAGTGAGACTGATATATCATGATTAAAAATCTGCAGGCTTAAATAGTTTTATAGTCTAATTACTCCGTTTAAGTAAGCTTACATATAGAGGTCACTGAAACAAAAATGAATATCACGAAAGACAATTTTTATTGGTTAAATGTTTTTGCACCAAAACTTTATTGACAGAAGTATAATGCCCGGACTCAAATTAGTCATGGTCTAACTATGTCAACAGTAAATAGTTTGAGATGATTCTAGGTGCTGAAGTTGATTTTTTGAGGATGAAATCATTAATCATATTTTTAAAGTCATTTGACATTATGCCTACACTTTTCCTAAAAATATCTAGGGCTGCAAGAAATATAAAGCGAAAAACATAAGAGTTAGCTTTTTTCAAGGAACTTCAAGTGTAGATTTAAAAAAAATGGCAATATTATTCGAAAATGCATAAAACTGTACATTTTCTTTCAAATAAAAGAAAAATGTAAAAGAGTATTTTATCAAGTAAAGAGTATCTTAGTAAAGAGTATCCGAATATTTTTAAAATATTCGGATAAGCTACTTATCTTAATAAAATTTGGCAAATCAAGTGAGTTAAAATAAATAAAAAATATGCAAATTCAAGTAGTCATGAAGTCTTCCAATGTTTTAGAAATCACTTCATTATTGAAAACTGCTTCATAAAATCTTCCGTACCATTTGCGTGAGATAATTTTTCACAATCTCTTTTCGTTTAAATGCCTTGAATTTTTATGTATATAAAGCCCCCCCCCCCCATCTCACACCTTGGCGTGTTCAGAGTAAATTCAGGTGGCACCAGGGAGTGATATTTGTTCATATATCCGGTGTTCCCATTACAACCAATGAGAAATTTTTGAATGGCTGTTTGTCGAAATTCAAAAGTACCTGCCGTATTGGAGAACAATTTATCAGTTAATATTTAAAATTGGAAAATACTCAGAATCCGTGTTAATAAACAGTCTTGTCTGAAAATCCGGAACACCCATGTTCTATTTATGATCCGGCGATGTTAATTTTTAAGTGCCTGAGGTAAATTGAGGAAAATTCCGGCTGAGAATAAGATTCTATGTGTAATATTAAAATATGCCATAGAACAAGGATAACATATGAATGGTTCTCTCCTCAGCTATGAGCATTGTGTAAAACTTTTTCCTACGACTACAGTTTGAGTATTAAAATAAGTAAAAAAATTTCACATAGTGACATCTAATGAAACTACTGCGGGTTATTAACGTAAGATTACTTATCGTTGCTTACCTCTTTTGAATGTATATATGTGTTATATGTGTTCACATATGTTTATGTTCACATATGTATATGTACATATGTGTACACATATCTATATATGTGTTCTTGAACATAAAATATCAGCACAATATGTATATATATATATAAGTACATATGTATATATATACATATATGTATGTCAAAATTTTGATTAATCTTGGTACTTTTCTGTTTTACTTGTAAAAGCGATAGACTGGGTTTGGAGCGCTGCCAAAATTATAACTCGCGAGGATGGACGGATTGTTTTATCGTCTTAAATTTTCCTTTCCGAAGAACCATTGTGGAGGAAAGTAATCTTACTTTAAAAGGTAGCAAGATCATGCCATTGAAAAAAAAAACCTTAATTCAAAATTAGACGGTGAAAATATGTTTATTTTATCAGTTATGAAAATATTCGGACCTATTTAAAATGTTTAATTCACTTTTGAAAAGAACGGGAACAGAATATTTTCATACAAATTTCCTTTTAAAACCTCATCAAATGTTTAAAATAAAAAGTTCGCTGTTTATCTTCCTTTGCAAAAGACTTTGATTCCGCAATTGCAGTTTTCCCTGAATGGAACAGTTTCACTAATTTCAGTTTCATTAAAATTCTTTAATAGCTCGACCATTGGAAACAATTACACCCTTCCCAGTCATTCCCCCCTCCTTTTGTAATGTACCCACTAATTTAATCGCGAGATTAGTTCAGAGAACGAAGATTAGAGTGGAATGCAAATAGTTGGCGTACGGCCCAATAATTCCTATAACATGAGGTTATACCTCATGTTATCAATCAAGTAGCAAATTATTTAACAAATATTTGCCATAGAATCAAATTATTTTACGTGAAAATCGAAATTATTCACAGACCGAGAGTCTGCCTGATTGGTTTCGATCAATTCCGAGAAATGTTACTCAAAATTGCATTGCGTTTATGACTTATCTATTGCAAGTCAAAAGAGCATATCCAGTGTAATATACGCTTCGGGAATATTAGAAACTTGATGCCATCAGTTTTGTTTCTATGATGGTTTAAATCGACAGATTAGTTACTGTAGATTGCATACGGTACTTTTAATAATTTAATAAACTGGAACGTTGTTTGCGTGATAAAATAATAAATTAAGCTCTGATTGAACTCTAATAAACATCCTACTTCTTTTCCTTTTATTGCACATAAATGAAGCATCAGATCTTCAGGGAACTATAGAAGAAAAATCTTATTGAAAACTAATCCTAAAATACTGTCAGTGATTAGAAATTCCTGGTTCCCTTACATTTAATAAGCTCCATTAATATTCTGTGTATTCTAGTAATAAGTTCTACTAAAATTATATGTCTGTACTCCTAGCGCCCAAAGGTAGACAGCTGGTACCTCGTGGACTTTCGGTACCGAGGTTGGTAAGTTTTAAACCTGAGAGGCGACATTAAGGAGATGGTAGACTTTCAAATTACCAAAAATCGAACAAAAATTAGAATATCTTTTGATGTATTAATATTTTAAAAATATGTAAATACTAGCTGAAAACCCCCACTTCTCTACGGAGTACATTCAAATTAAATGCAAGGTCAATGTATGCAATTAATGCCAAAAGACAAATATATATATATATATATATATATATATATATATATATATATATATATATATATATATATATATATATATATATATATATATAATAAATATGACGATCAATGTATACAATTGATGTAAAAATATATATTTATAAAATATATATTGGATATAAATTGAGGGTTATAAAATTTATATCACGAGAAAGATCCTAAAAATTATATATATATATATATATATATATATATATATATATATATCTATATATATATAAATATATATATATAACAGTTCCGTAACTGACTCACTGACTGACATACAACGCACAGACCAAACCGCTGGACCTAAAGGGCTGAAATTTTGCATGGCGATTTTTCTTATAGCGTAGGGGTGCACTAAGAGAGTTTTTGATAAATTCTTCTTAGATTTTTTTAAATTAAATTTTTAAGCTTTTTTAGTAACTTTTTTTTAAGTTTCCATTTAAAATAATAATTTGAGGGTTATAAAATTTATATCACGAGAAAGATCCTAAAAATTCCTTTAAAATTAAATCTTTTTCGAATCTTTACCTCCCTTTTCTGATTTTTGGTGAATTTTTAAAAATTAATTTTTAGAATTTAATTTATTAAATGCTGATCACGTGATTTCTTTTTCTGGTACATTAAATAAATTTATCGTCACGTGCATAACAACTAAATAGACAAAAAAAAATATTTTTTTATTGCTAATGCTGCAAACGATTGGACATTATTTTGTCTATAAAAATATCCCTTACGATTTTTCATAAATATATATATATTTTGTTACATCAATTGTATACATTGATCGTCGCATTTATTATAAATATATATATTGGATTTTTTTGGCATTAATTGCATACATTGACCGTTGTATTTAATTTGAACGTACCCCGTAGCGAAGCGCGGGTTTTCAGTTAGTATATATATATATTTATAAAAAAATCGTAAGGGATATTTATTTTTTTTTTGATAATATCCAATCGTCTGCTGCATTAGAAAGAAAAAAAATTTTGAATCTTTAGTTGTTATGCACGTGACGATAAATTTATTTAAATTACCAGAAAATGAAATCCCGTAATCAGCATTTAATAAATTAAATTCTAAAAATAAATCTTTAAAAATTCACCAAAAATCAGAAAATCAAAGTAAAGATTCAAAAAATATTTCATTTTAAAGAATTTTTTATGATCTTTCTCGTGATATAAATTTTATAAACATCAAATTATTATTTTAAATGCAAACTTTAAAAAAGTTACCAAAACAGATTAAAAATTTAATTTAAAAAAATCTAAGAAGAATTTTTCAAAAATCTTTTTAGTGCACCCGTACACCATAAGAAGTGTCGCCATGCAAAATTTCAGCCCTTTAGGTCCCGCGGCTTGGTCTGTACGTTGTATGTCAGTGAGTCAGTCAGTCAGTTACGGAACTGTTTTATATTATAGATTGGAATAAAATACATGTAAAATATGTATTGAAGAGTAAAATGAAAACTTGATGGCTTTAGAAAAGTAAGTATTAAAGGTAGGTGAAAAAAAATCTTTGAAATGGCTTTTTTCAAAAGGAGTAATTTCCAGATTTGGAAGTCTTTGAAATACTCCTTGCGTCATAATTTTTGACGAAATTTTATGAAATTAATAACAAAGACTACTCATATACATCAAAATAAAGCTATGCATCCATTTTAGGTTTCGACATCATGTATATTATCAAAGTTTGACTTAAGTGCAGAAAAGTACAAAAATTTCATGGAAATTCAGAGTATAAGCATAAAAATGCTTCCTAAAAATTAACTATTTAACGAAAGTACAAAAAATACATAATCCTGTTCAAAATATATTTATATAAGCAATATAAATTCAAAATTAAGGGGTGGAGGTTAAAGACTTGATCACAAGGAACATTTAAAAAAAATGCTTAATTTAAATTTTTGTAAATTTCAATATTTTTAAATATTTATAAAATTTTATAAGGTTTTCAATTTATTGTTATACTTTAATGAATATATATGCGAAATTTCATATCTCTGAGGTAAAAATTTCAAAAATCGCTTTGTAATGTCCACCATCCTCTTAAATACCCCATGTTTAGGGATGAGATCACAAAGGGTGATCTCTATAAGATAACAAAGGGTGGGAAAGGGTACGATTCTCCCAGATTTCACTCCTGGGGGTGTTCGGTAAAAATGTAGATGACAATTAAGACGGAGTCCGACCATTATGTCGCTATTGTAAACAAAAGACGCACTTATCAGCCTGCAAAGCTTATGTGGACCTGGTCAGGAACACTTCCAGCCAGCGGGCATTATCAATAACAGCACTCTGTCAATCTGTTGATCTCTAACACCTCATTGAGCTATCCCATTCGGTATACATTATAAGGATACATATTCTTGAATATATTATATTATATTAATTAGCCGCTTAACGATCACATAATTTTCAAGAAAGCGGTAATAAAATTGCCTATTTTTTCAGGAAGATTCCATTTATTTCTTGATCTAGCACATCTCGATTAAAAAATACCTTCCCCAATTAAATTATAAGTAGTATGGTGCTGCCATCTGGTATGTAAAATAAGAAATAAAAATGTTTCAAGGTAAATGAAATGGATTATTTTAATCTTTTTGGGTGCGTTATTTTTAAACACACCTTCCCGGAAATATCCCCGGCACGAGAAATAGAAGACGAAATCTCACCCCGTAATTTCGACGGGAGAGAGAAGGAAATGGTTAATTGAAGGAAAACACAGCTTAGATATCAAACTGATGAAATAATATAACGTCTATTCTTCAGAAACTTGGAATCTACAATAAACTGAAATGTATACCTATTAATAGCCTAATATTTAAAGCAAGTTGGAAACGTTGGTGCTATACGCAGTCTATAGAGCAGGTGGAAATCATATCATTAACTATCCTGAACAGACAAATTTCCGAGTAACTCTAGCTCAAATCCTCGTGGCAACGTGACGTAAAATAATACATCGAACCCATTTAGGCACAATTAAAATAATAAATATGTTGGAGCGAATAGCTAAGGAACTGAATATCTTAACGTTAACGCAAAGTTAAAGAAGGACCAATATATAGTAGAATTAAAAAATTTAAAACATGTATATATAAAAGAAAATAGTCCTCGAAAATAAAAAATGTAATGTAAAAATTTAACTTATCGCATAATTAAATTAATCTATAAAATATAAACGATTTTAAAGGAATTTCTAATCTCTAAAAAATGACATTCCCTATAGTATTAATTAATGTATTTGCTAACCAAATGGTGTTTATCCCTCATTCCTGTATATCTATTATTTTTCAACATAAGCAAATTATAAGCGCATTTTACATTTAAATAAATAAATAAAATGAAATAACTAATTATATATATATATATATATATATATATATATATATATATATATATATATATAATGCTCGATATAAAGGGCTTAAATCAAACACAGTGATTTTTAGATACTTCTTAAAATTGATAAAAAATACCTTTTGACTGTAATGAAAATTTAATTATGAAACAAAAAATATAATATTGTGTACAAAATTTATAGACCTAAGCCTTTTATACCAGTCAAAATATTTTGTTTCTTTTATCAATACTATCAAGTATCTAAAAATCACTGTTTTCGACTTAAGCCGGTTTATACCGGTTATCATATATATATATATATATATATATATATATACAAAGTAATCATTCTAGACACGTCGTTAGTTATTTATGTAAAAGTTTTTATTATTTACTAATGCAATGTTTGCTTGCTCATTTGTTAACGTTCCATGATTTTTAAGTAGCATTCTCTAAGGCCCACTGTACTATAAACATGCTTACTAATTTTTTTAATCTCTGTTATTAGGTATGTTATGTTCAGTTTAATTAATTTTGACATAAAAATTCAGATTTTTTAATGAAATGATTTCAGTATTAAAGTTAATAGGATTATTGGCTTTATCGGTTTTGGTTTTCAAATGAAAGGATTAATGTTATAAGAACACATATCCATGAATATATTACATTAATTAACTGAAGGAAAACAGAGCTTAGATATTAAAAAATGAAACATTAATAACTTGGATATCAACAATATATACCTCAAGATATGCCTCTTAATAGCCTCATATTTAAATTAAGTTGGTTTTTAAGGTACAGGTTAAAAAATCAGATTCATGTGTCTATTGTGAGATTAGTTTTTTTATTTACTAACAATATAAATGGATGTTTCTAGTTTGTGCCTTTAATTGAATATATGCATTAAACTAATTAATATTATATTTTCTTTATTTAAATTACAGATTTAGGAAAGAGATAGCAAATAAACCAAACTTGGGATTTGAAATTGTAAAGCAGTGTTTCAAACAGTATATTTGGAGCGTTAAAAATAAAGATTGTTAAATAAATAACAATAATGGTCGATACGAATTATACTACTGTACGAATGCTTTACTTGCTGGCTTTTTTGGAGCTTCGGATATGCACCTGCGTGGTTAAAATATGGAGTCATATTTGAGTAATGATGTATTTTCATCATGTTTATATTACTTGGTGCCACTGATGCCTCGTAACTTTAGGTATCCTTTTTAAGGCGGTTGTGTACTAACCATATTCGACTTGCAAACCTCAATGTTAACCTATGGAGAAAATTTGCCCAAGGATTGTCGACTCGGATTGAAACATATTGTTGTTGATATTACATATGATAATTTGGAACTTAATCCATACAAATCTGGCCACTCACGACATCAAACAGAAACCACAAAAGAACCCGAAGAGGAACGACCAAAATAGTGCCAGAGTTCAAAGATAAAAATTTTAAATATTTAAATTTTTAAATATTAAAATTCCAAAACTTTAAAACTATATAGAAATTTATAAAGCTAGAAGCACAATTCTTGATGACCGTGTGGTCAGGGCATAAGTTCTTTGGCGCTCCAATAAAGAGTACTCAAGTCACCATTCTGTTGCGAGTTGGAGTGTAGTCCCTAACAGACAAGTAGATTTGATTTATTCATTTTATCAGTCTTATATAAAGTGCATATACACTGCTGGCCACCCAAATTGCAACACCAAGAAAGACAAGAGATATCACATCAAAATTTATTTTGTAGATAACATGTTGACCAAGTATCAAATGATTAAATTTATAGACTTCTGTGAAGTGTGGTTCCTGCCAAAATCAGTAGCCAGTGTAGCCTCCATTGTTGGAGATCATCGCTGCAACACGCCTCGGCATTGATTCAAAGAGACTTTGGATGAGTTCTTGGGGTACAGCAGACCAAGCAGCTTCCACACGTTGCCAACGTTGATCTACTGTGGCAGCTGGAGATGGAATCTGGGTCAATCGTAGAGCAACCATGGACCACATGTTTTCTATCGGCGAAAGATCCGGAGAGCGAGGCGGCCAGGGAAGGAATTCAATCTGCCGAATGACGAAGAACCGTTGGACAATGCGTGCCACGTGTGGTCGCGCATTATACTGATGAAATATGGCTGTGGGCAAGCCCTGAAGGTAAGGAAGGATAACTGGCTCCAACACCTCGGAGATGTAGCGCTGGCTGTTTAAAGTACCGGCAATGCGTACTAGAGGTGTGCGAGAGTGATATCCAATACCGCCTCATACCATAATACCCGGTGCAGGACCAGTGTGGCGGTGCATAACGCAGCTGGTCAGCATCCTCTCTTCACGTGTCTCCAGACTCGAATGCGACCATCGTGGTGTTGCAGACAGAAGCGTGACTCGTCAGTAAAGAAAATTTCATTCCATTCTGCCGTCCACTTCCTTCTGTCATCGCACCATTGGCGGCGCAGACATCTGTGGTTCTGCGTCAAGGGTGGACAAAGCAATGGGCGTCTTGCGGACAGACCACTCTGCTGTAAACGGCGTCGAATGGTACGCGCAGACAAAAGATGATGCGTTACAGACTGCATGTGCTGTGCTATGGTTCGTGATGTGACTGAGCGATCCGTCACTTCCATGCGCACAATTTGACTGTCATCACGTGAAGTGGTGCGCTGAGGTGGATGCGATCGAACACGCCGGTCTGTCGTACCCTCCTGCATCCAACGATCACATATCCGCTTTACAGTTGTTTGGTTTCGTCCAACACGACTACCGATTTCCCTGAAAAATAATCCACAATATCGGTACGCCACTATCCTTCCTCTGTCGAACTCGGATACTTGATCAAAAGATGATCGCTGTTTTCGACGAGGCATAATTGATCGTTTTTTTTTTAAAAACCACAAGAAAAACACAATTGCCGAACTTGAAATCGTCGAAATCTCTAAGCCTTAAATAGCGCTTTGAAGTGGCGCCACAGGCGCGCGTGATGTGCGTCTGCGCTGAAATTCTATTCATTTGCATATCTCACTTCCGCTAATTCATGTTGTAAATTTCATGTTATTTGCATGTTTCCTTCAGGGTGTTGCATTTACAGTGACCAGCACTGTATATATATATATATATATTTTTTAAACATAAATATATATATATATTCATTTACTGTATTCCATAATGGAGAAAGATATTTTACACCTGTGGATATTTTGGGGACAAAAAAAATGCAAATAATGTCTTATAATTTAAAATATTCGGGAGAACAATCACATATAGTGCGTTCAAAACGTGGACGAAATTTATAAAATGATTCCTGTTGCAAGGTGCAAAAAAGTTCAGTCTATCTGAAAATACTATTTTTAACGGATTATCAGCATTTATGTAGGTGTAAAGAAGAGGTAAATTCCCCCCGCAGGTTAACATTGAGGTGAGCGAGTCCAATAGGGTTAGTACCCAACAGCCTTTAAATATCCGTGTTATTGTTATAGAGTGAATAATGTGTAGTTGACCTGCGTTGGTTTGGGAGAGTTACGTCATCTTTTGCTACACGAGAGCTAATTAGACAGGAACCGCAAGTTTAAAGCATACTCCGATCAGATGCAAACGTCTACGACAATAGGAGAGTGATGAGGGACAAGGAAGTGATTGTATTGCTGGAATTTAACGATGAGTTCAACACCGTTCCTGTGACCAAGGGGAGTCACTTAGAGGCCTTGTAATTTGAGGGTCAAAACTTTGTTGGTGTATCTTAAATTTCATGCATTTTTAATAAATCTTTATTAGTGAAATTTACAAAATATAGTCATTTGACATCGGGATTAATTATTTTAAACAGAATGAACTGCAATCTAACTCTTCTTTAAGATCATCTAGTTATTAAAATATCTGACGTTAAACAAAACATATTTTTTCTTCAATATTTACGTATGCTTTATTCAACAATAAATGCTTATTTACTTATTTATTTATTTACTTTTCTGAGTGTTTGAAAGCGAGAGAATCGTTTCTTATAAATGATATGTTTTAAAACTATCTTCTTGAGCATTTGATTTCAGTTTGTAACTAAGATAATTATCAACTAAGATAAACAAGTTGTGTAGTAAAAATAGATTGTTATTTAAGTAATGAAATTCTAAAAGGTACGATAGGAAATATTGAGAATAAACGCAACAAAAAGTATCTATATTAAGTACAATTATTTTAAAGATATCGTTCTAACAAGGTAAAACCATTCCAATGGTTCTTGATTCTTTTCTTTGAAGACTTTTTTGCTTCTAAGTTTTGACAGTTTTATTTGGGGAAAATTATTATTTCCTGTAATATTTTCCTTTTGTCCTATTATTTAATTTTGACTGTTTCCCATCGTTTGTTACATGCTGAGGTTCGTGTTTTAAACATGCATTTTGAATACAGTTACATTTAAAAAAATATTTTGAAAATGGGATTTTTTCGCGAAAATATGTATTGAAAACTGTCGTCTAAATGAATACACAAAAATATGAAAGAGTAACACTTTATTTTCCAATCCGAAATGCTTTGAAATCATTTCATCTCTCCCTTCCCAGTTACATCTGAAACGTAGCGACATAACTACGTTAGTTTCGCATTCCCTCAATAAAAGAGTTTCTTTAATAATATCATCAAATATTGAATGTTTCGGCCCAGACAAAAGCGCCTATCTTCCTGGTATAATTACGCGTCGTAAATCCCCCTTTTGTGTATTCAGGCCTTGTATACAGCCGAGATTAACTTCATTCTTGCCTAATTATCCACCCATTATGTCGCAGCATTGACGGCTGTCTCTTATCCCACACTACTTAGGAAACATAATTGACGTAAACGAGTTTGGTAAAATATCTGCCCCCATTGAGAATAGGAAGCAAGTTTGGAGACATCCAGAAGGTTGTATACACATATTTATAGCTGGAAAAAATATGTTTATATTTGAATGACAATACTGGAGTAGTGGATGATAATTTTATTGCTTCTCATGTAAAGAATTAATTCGCGCAGTTAAAATAAATACGGATTATTTTCGAGATGTTAAGTCCCAAATCACTGGAAGAGAAAGCGATTTATGACTCATGTACAGAAATATAACAGTAATACAGAGTTATTTTCCTTTATTAACAGTGTTCTAGAGGCAGGGAAGAATTATCGTTGTAGACTGTTCACGGACAAGTTTGAAAATAATTCTGTAATTGAAATTACTATTGAAAGATGTTATGTGAAGACATTAATTGAATAGTAGTTGAACTTCCCTTTAAAAAAATGTAGTTAGCCTCACATTTTATGTTCATACAAGTCATTTCAATCTTATTTTTAAACTGGTACAACTCCAGATTATTTCTGCTGTCAGCTAGAGGGTATTGCAAATAAGACTGCAGCAGTCATTTCTCAGCACCCCTTAGACTTTAAGACTGTTATGTACTAACCCCATTGGAATCGCTCACCTCAATGTGAACCTATGGAGAAAATTTATCCACGGATTGCCGACTTGAATTCAAAGATTTTTTCTAAAAAATTGTACTCCATCATAGAGAAATAAATTTTACATTCGTGTACATTTTTCGTTTTTTTAAAATGTAATTAATATTTTAAAATTTAAATTATTCGGGGAAAAATCTGGTTTAGTGTATTTTAAACGCTCATAAATTCCTTCGGTGGACGAATTTCATAAAATGAATCCTGTAGCGCTTTGTAGAAAAGTTCAGGCTATCTGACAATACCAATTTTATTTGATTATCAGCATTTATGTACCTGTAAATAGTTGACAAAAATATATTTTAAATAAAAAATTTGGGGGCAGCGCTTAACCCCCCTATAGAGAGAAAGCCATTACAATCCCTCAAAATATCAATCCTAAGGGGGGTGGAATTCTGGAACTGTCAACTGGACTCCTCCCACCACAAGAGTCTGCAAGAAGAGGAAAAGGGAAATACAGTTTCTTTTCTTAGTACATAGCATCTTTAAGTTTCTGTGTCTTAAAATGAAAAAGAAAGGAGTTGGACCACTATTCAAATAAGGCCTTCATGTAAAACTTACATTAACGTAAAAGTACCTAACTTTAGTTCAAACAAGTATCATGCGAATAGTCTTACTGTTGTTCTGTCAACAGGTAATTACATTTGAATGATGATGAAATTAAAATCGCAAACGACATTTTTGATTGAAAAATTAAAAAAAAAAAATCATAGCTTTACAGTCATGCAAATACACATTACATACAAAAAAGGTCAAATTGTATTTACGTAACAAACAGCCAGAACCATTTCATATGAATTGAAATGACTATTTGATTATGATCATGCTAAGACGGTTAAATTTTCTAGCACTACACTTAACTGGCTACATTGGGTATCAGGTTAAGAAATCAGGAAATAACATTTGCTGCAAATTATCTAAATTTCAAACAATCCGGTGGACTTGCCGATACCCCCGAGGTATGCGGAATTCAAATAATGAACATATTTAGACAGGTCATTTTTAGCATCTAGAGTGGATAAAAGTGGCTTTAGTCATAGGGTTATAAAAGGACTAGTACCTCATTTGCCCTAAAAGTAGGAAATTTAGTCTCTTTACCACAACAACTGCAGTTGTTCATAATATTGTAAGCACTATGTATAGCTAATTTTTTTGCTGCTTTGAAAAGCCTGAGCAATAGCACAAACCCCAAGTTTAAAATCGATTTCAAAAGTGAAGAATTATTATTGCATACACGTTGGTTTGAAAACAAATAACATTTATAGACAAATTCCATATCCATTAGTTCTATAGGAATACTTCTATTAGTGATTATATGGCTGAAATTATCGTCATAGACTGGAGATTTCTTGTTTTTACGAATATCATTAGAGACAGATTTTACTGTACAAATTATATGTCTGTATGCATTAGCACTCCAATTTATATAATGCAGCACGTTTCGTGCTGTTTTAATTTTTTTTAAAAAAAGGGGAAATTTCCCTCGGGAAAGAAATATGAGGATCATTTCTAATTCTTGGAACATGGTATCTGCTAATATTGTAACAGAGATGTTTGATTGCTTAATGTTTGGTAAAAATAGCTTGATACAAAATGTAAAATTCCCTTCATCAAGAAAAATATTAATTATAAGAGCTCCAAAAAGAATTCTCGAAAGAGGCCTATATTCACCTATCTAACATAAACTTCGAGTTTATATTTGTCGCTATTATTGCATAGCGACTGGTGCGTAGGTTTTTTCACGCAGCATATGTAATGGTCACTACATTTTTATTATTATTATTAGTGATTATACTTTACATGTGCATAATGGATAAAATCAATACATACGTACATACATACACACACATGTCAAGAAGATCAAAGAGGCAGATTTTTTTTAATCTATTTATATCTCTATCTGTATGTGAGTGCGTATGTATTCAAATGCGATAATCTTCACAAATAAATTTTCCTGCTATTACAGTATTTAATTCAACATTATTTTTACCAGCATTTAAAACATAATATATCAATCTTTCACTTTAAGTAGTAATAAAAAAGATACACCCATATTATCATTAATTCTTCTGCTTCCAAAATGAAAGGAGCATAAAATATTTATAATTCACACAGTTAGTGTGGCAATAAAACTCCCCATTCTACCTCATCACGGTATTATAAGAACTCCCATTCAAAAACAGCAAGAGCGATAATTAACACATATCCTCCACCGAACTGATTACTCGCTATTAACATCAAGGAAAAGAAAACCCCATAATCACACTCATTTAATCGGGCACTAAAAAATACTAACCTTAATTTATTATCTACATACCACTTTCTTCATTCACACACTGAATTTACATCTTCTGTCTATCCGGATTTAATCATTGAATTGGCGATTCTGTCAGAAAAAGGCAACATTATTGTTTACCAGAAGCTCCTAAGTGATTGCTTTCCAAACAATGATCTTGATCTGCAAAAGCATTATTGTACAAAGCTTATATCTGGGATGAGCATACTGGATTTCTAATAATACAGACACACACACACACCCGTATAACATCTCTCTCTCTCTCTCTCTCTCTCTGTGTATAAATATGTATATATATATATATGTATATATATATATATATATTATAATGTGGCACGTATGTATGCTCTTTCTCTCTCTCTTTGTCTATCTGTTACGAAATTTGTTGCATGTTGTTGAACAGGTCGAGAATTTCAGAGAGATCAAACAGACAGGAATTTGTTTTCTATTTATATATACATATAAATATATGTATATCTGTGAGTGTGTTTATATGTGTATAAATGCAATAATATTCAAAAAGAAATTTTCCTTGCATCGGATTCGTTTAATTTAACATTACTTGTATCAGGATTTAAAATATAATATATGAATGTTTCACTTTAAGTAGTAGTAAAAAACGATGGAGACCCATATTAGCATTATTTCTACTGCTTAAAAAAAGAACGTGCATAAAATATTTGTAATTCACGTGGTTAGTGTGGCAATACCAATCCTCATTCTACCACATCACGAGATTATAAAAATTCCCATTCAAAAACAGCAAGAACGATACTTAAGACGTACCCCTCCACCGAATTGATTGCAAGCTATTAACAACAAGGGAAAGAAACTCCCATAATCACACTCATTTAATCGGGCACTAAAAGATGCTAACCTTAATTTATTATCGACATACCACTTTCTTCATTAACACACTGAAGTTAAATCTTCTTTCTATCCGGACTTAATAATTATTACATCGGAAATTTTGCTGCAAAAATGCAACATCATTGTATACAAGAAGCTCCTAAGTGACTACTTTCCGTACAATCTTCTTTAGCTGCAAAAGTGTTATCGTACAAGAGCTTGTACCTTGGATATGCTTAATGGATACTATGAATACAAACACGCATACACAGTTGTATAACATATCTATCTACTTAACTATCTATCTATCTATCTAGCTAGCTATCTATCTTCATCTCTCTCTCTCTCTCTCTATATATATATATATATATATATATATATATATAGATAGATAGATAGATAGATAGATATTGATGTAAAATATTAATCTGTCTGTATGCGTTGGTACTCCAAATTATATAATGTGTCTCGTATGTAACTATCTCTCTCTCTCTTACGAAATTTTTTGCATATTGTTAAACAAGTGCAGAATTTCAGTGAGATCAAACAGACAGGAATTTGTTTTCTTTTTATCTATATAAATATATGTATGTGTGTGAGTGTGTTTATATGTGCATAAATGCAATAATCTTCGTAAAGAAATTTTCCTTGTATCGGATTCTTTTGGTTTAACGTTATTGTTTCCAGCATTTAAAATATAATATATGAAAGTTTCACTTTAAGTAGTAATAGAAAAAGGAAACCTATATTATCTTTAATTCTACTGCCTCCAAAATAAAAGGTGCATAAAATATTTATAATTCACGTGGTTAGTGTGGCAATACCAATCCTCATTCTACCACATCACGAGATTATAAAAACTCCCATTCAAAAACAGCAAGAGCGATACTTAACACGTACCCCTCCATCGAATTGATTGCTCGCTATTAACATCAAGGGAAAGAAACCCCCCATAATCACACTCATTTAATCGGGCACTAAAAAATGCTAACCTTAATTTATTATCTACATACCACTTTCTTCATTAACACACTGAAGTTACATCTTCTTTCTATCCGGACTTAATCATTACATCGGCGATTCTGCCGCAAAAATGCAACATCATTGTTTACAAGAAGCTCCTAAGTGATTACTTTCCATACAATCTTCTTTAGGTGCATAAGCATCGTCGTACAAGACCGTGATTATGTTCTGTCGCATCTAATTATCATCGTATTAGAGAAACGTTGTTGCCGCGATGTTGCCTTTTGCTGTTCTTGCGAAGAATTTAATGGTAATTTGTTCACTGGATGTCCAGAAGAGGCTGGGAGCATATACAGAATACTAATTTTAGCTAAAACTTTTTACCTTAATATCTTTGTCGTGTTTTTATGATTAATTTTCAGAGAGTCGGATGACAGCTCCGTTTCTTTTTTTAATTAGTGAATTGAGTGATTTATTGCTTTGGAGTAACGTCATATTTCGTTTTACTTGACAGGTGAAAGTTTTTTTGGCTTACATTTTACATCTTATTTTTAGAAAATGGAAGGACAGATAAGTTTTTGCACTTTGTGATGATTCATTCGGCAAGATTTATTAAGACAGGATGTGCTAAAATGTAATTTATTTTAAGCGTATATAGATTAGTCAGAAGAAACCCAAGAGAAAATAAAAGGGGTTAAAAGCTTTGTTAATTTTAAACGAAAATGAATGTTTGTTTGAAAACGTGAAACCATGTTTTATAATGTTGCCTTTTAGAATTTTTAGGATGCCGGGACAATTTTTTTTAATACTATTTGCTGAAATTTTAGAAAATATGGCTTTTTTTTGTCATGGGAAATATTTGACTTCAACATTTATTCATTAATAATATTTATAACATCTGTAATATTATTTTAGTTTTAAACAAAATCGATTTCAAAAATGTCTCTACACATGCATCTGCTATTTGTTAGTGATTGCTTTTTTTATAATACTTTTCCTTCATAAGATATTTTTTTTACAAATTTACTATCTCTATATGCTAAAAAGGTCTGTATATGTCATGCTTAAATCTGATGCTGAAGTATCAACGAATCAATTAAATATGTCTTAAGGTGACTGCCTACGTTGAAAATGTCATTTTTGGACTATTTTGGTCAATTTCATTATTTTGTAAGAATCGTGTAATTCAATCTTCTCTCTTTTAAAAACAGTTTTGATTTTCATTCTACATCAATTAGAAGCAGAGTTATAGCTAATTTTTTAAAAAATCTGCTGTATAAAATTGAAGTGACAAACAACTTTAAATGCGTTTTTCTCAGAATTAAGTTTTTTAGCACTAATCTCTATCGTTATCATGATAACTCACATAATAATGTATATACTTTGATAAAATTTTCAGGAAATGTTTTAGATGCTATTGTTAATGAAATTACTTACAATAATTGATGTACAATAAATAGTTTTTTATTTGGGGCTTTTTTTATAAGGAAAGGAATTACGAATCGGGGAAAATTTTCGTATTGGAACATAAAATTGTGTGTATTATTTTTGCATTTTAAAATTTCTCTTAGATTGTGGGTCTTTTTGAAGATAACTGTCATATGTATTATGTGTGAGAAAGAAATTAAAACAGTAACAGTAGGATTTTGTGAAGAGTAATAGATGTTTTAGCTAAATTTCATTAAAAATTAGTTCAGATTGACCAATTTATGACAAAGTATGGTATTTAAACGTAAGTTTTTGTTCCTTTTTTAATTTTTAAGTGTAATTTTACCATAAAAGACAAAAAAATCCTTTAAAAATTATTTTTTTAAAAATTGGCTCCGAATGTAGCAGTCAGTCACCTTAAGGTAAAACAAAGATGTATCATTCAAATAAAAATATTTGACGATAAAATAGTTCAGCTAAAGTAATATCATTTAAGCTTAATTTTGATTTCATATATGTGCATACATATCGTGAAGGAAACAAAACAAAAGAATATAAATTTGTCTTTGAAGCAGGCTTTTTTTTCGATTTTGATTTGATTCTAAAATAACTTACAGATATTTAGGAATTTAAGAACTAATGATTTCTATTTCTATAATTTCCTGCATAAATATGCCTCAGAAATTCTTTAGGGATTATTTTAAAGATATTCTATGGTTCCCGGTATAAAGGGCTTAAGTCAAAAAAAGTGATTTTTAGATATTTGTTAGTATCGATAAAAAAAGAAATCTTTTGACTTGTATAAAAGGCTTAGGTCTATCAATTTTGTATACAAAAGTACATTTCTTTGCACAAAAGACTCATGTCAAAATTATTGTTATGCGATTCGTATAAAAGCCAATTTCTTGGTATATTTAAATCACTGTTTTTGACTTAAGCCCCTTATAACATATTACCATAGAATATATTAGCCCATAAAGAATTTCATTTTTTGTCATTCAGTTTCATATCAGAAATCTTTAATACGATTTAAGCCTAGTGATTGGCAAGGTGACTGATGTTGATTTCAATCACTACATGAAAGACATATCATTACCATAGAAAACCTACTCTTAAGTTCGTCCTATTGTTGAAAAGTTCAACAGTTTTTTTAAGATTTAATCTATCCGCGAAAACAATAAAGCGATCCATCGTAGAAAATTCGGCACCTTTTTAATTTACTGATAGGTTTCAGACTATCCAAAGTCCAGAAATTTATTAGAAGTAGTCACTGTTTGAACGCACGTGTATGAAACGGTACATCGAAAGCTTGTTCATTATTGATGGCATAACGATATTCTCTCTGCCGAGAAATTTTATTACCCATATTAATTGGATTTAAAAAGAGGGCATAATTTGCTTGCTTAATTTCATGTTGGTACATCAATTACAAATTTCATCGATAATAAAAAGCATGATTTTGGTTAAAATTTAGCTGTTATTTGAATAACTTCTTGTTCAATGAAATTCCTAATCAATTTAGCTCTAATAAAAAAAAGCTTCGTACCACTGCACAGCGAACTGAATACCTCCATTGAATATCTCCATTCATACACAATTAAAATAAAACTACAATATTTTACTAGAATATTTATACATATTTTACTGCAATATTTTACTTCAATATTTATACATAAAGTTAAAAATACATACATTTTTGAGGAATAAAGCAAACAAATGCCCCACTTTTGCATTTCCTATTTTGATTTCTTTTGTGAAATATTTTCTTTTCGAAAATGAAAGATGGTTTTGTAAGCTTCCATTATCAACGTGGTATAATGTGAAACATAATGTATTCATGTATGACACCTTGATATTAGTTAATATGTTCCGATATAAGATCATGTAACAAATTATGCTTTACTATTTAAATATGAAAAACCCAAAAATGATTTATTTACATATTTAACGCGTTCTTCAAAAGTGCATCACTATTCCCAGTGGGAAAATAATTAAAAAAATGAACAATATTTAAAAGCAAAAATCAAAGTATGATACAGAAGAAAAAATAGAGGTCGATTTTCATCAAACGTGATACGTCACACATAACTTAAAAAACCGACAAAAACAATCATGTGAGTATCATTGCCAAATGTACCGAAACGCTTTTTATGGGAGGAAAACATAATCACTTAAACTGGAATGTGCATTAAAAAATGTCTGGGAAAAAAGTATTTACACACTATACGATATTTCAGCCTGAAATAGATTACATATTTGTTGTTTATACATTTTTTTCTTTACTAGCGACTACAACTGACGGAAATTTAATTGAAAACCACTTACCTACTAGCATGTATAAAAGGAAATTTATGGCATCTAATTTATATTTCAGATTTTTTTTTGAGGCAGCAAAGTAAATTTTTACCCTGGATAAAAAAAAGTACTTTTCAGGGAAAAAAAGCAATTTAAAAGTCAAAAATAACGAAGTAATTTACTTCAGCGGCGCAAAAAATAACTAGAGCTCTGTCAGGCGTAAATACTAGTAAATGTATCGGATATATTTGCTCTTTTAGTTATTTTTTAGGAATAAAAAAATCAGAGATTAAATCAGTCTTTTGATTGGGGTTTATGCACATATCTTTGTGTTTTACTTTACAGTATTTTTCTGAAATATATATACAGAAGGTCGTTTGTACTTTATGGATTTTGGTAGTTCAGTTTTATGTATAAATGCCATATTTTTTGTAATTTATTTCTATCTGATAGCCATGGTTCTTGATAATCTCTCTAGTTCGAATTTTCAGTAAGCCAACTTTTTCTTGGTACTGTCACATTAATTTTAGCCCATTCCTCTTGGACCGTTTTCCAAAGTCCGTTCAGTGTTCGTGGATGCTGTTTTCCCAAGCCTCGTTTTAATAAACCGAAAACGCAAAACTCCGTTGGAGAAGCATCGGGGGATTTTACATCTATTTCATTAAATGGAATGCACTTTATTCCTGTTTCTGATTATTTCTTTGCTAAATAAGCGGCAGTTGATTTAGACGTGTAACGAGAGGATTTGTCCATATGAAGCTCAAATTTATCAATGTCCTTTCCATATAAGGCTTGAATGTACATATAAGGCCTTTACTTGAGACTTTTTTATTTTTAATTTGCCATTTTACCAATCATGAATCCCTTTGGTAACTTTTCTGTACACTGATGAAACCATTTTGTACGGTCATTCCCATCAGTTGAGCAATAGAAAATTGACCTTTTCTTTACTACAATCACTTAAATACACTCATGCCTCATCGAGTGTTACCACAAGTTTCCATTTTTCAGCAGGAGTTTTTCATATAAGTTTCTACAATATGTTTTTCTTTCAGAAATATGCTTTGGCAAAAACAGGCGAACGTTAAGTTTAAACATCTTTTTTTAACTTCAAATCTTTATGAATGATTTTACTTACAGTGCCAAAAGACATTCCTAGTTTCGATGCAATGGATCTTTGAGTCTTTTAGTATCAGAGACTTCACTTTATTGATATTTACTTGCGTTCGAGCAATCTTAGGATGAGGTTTCGCGGTCATGTTTTCAATTTTACTTTCAGTTACACGTTTTATTTCCTTTCAGATTTAATATATTATAAATAATTTTTTTATGAAATGCCATAACCGCGTTTTTTGCACCGCTTTATAGTTTGTTGATACGAATTTTTCGCCTGTAATAGCGCATTTACGTAATCTTCAAGCCATCTATCAATTTTTGGAGCCATTTTGAAAATAAATCTTTTATTTTACATTCCAATCAAAACAAAACAGGAACAGACGATTAATCTAAAGTTTGCAAATTTTTATCACAAAATGCAAACGTTAAAAATTAATTACAAAATTGTTTCCATAAAGTGCGAACGACCCTCTGTATAATCAATTTATTTGAAAAACAGAATTTGCTAAATTTGGAATAAGCTGACGACGCACTATCATACGGCACAGTTAGATAAAGAATTTTCTTTTGTTTTGTGTCAACAACTTTTAAAGTTCTAAACTATTTCGCGTATACACATACATACATACATACATACATATATATATATATATATATATATATATATATATATATATATATATATATATATATATATATATATATATATATATATATATATATATATATATATATATATATATATATCATTACATTTCATTTTTATGCTATCGGATTTGTAGTAGAAGCAATTTACTCTGAATCATTTTTTCTATATTCCATTTGAATTATTACAAAATGTATTGTAGCAAGATGAGAAATTTAACTCCTGCACATTGTATAAAAATTGTTTTTATCTAAAATACAGAAAATTAAAGTGTGACATCTGTTTGTTTCGAAGCTTTATTAATCACAGTGACAAGTATACATAGATTTAAATGGAATGAAAAAAAATTGTCACGAGAAATCGACCAAAAAGTATTGTACGACTTCCTTCGAAATTGAATACAATTATTATTTCCTTCTGTTTTAATAGTCACTAGAGCAATATAATTGTGTCAATAAATTTTACTTCCAACAGATTATTTTAATCTTAAAACTGCAGTACTACATTCGGTGTGATAGATTTTTATTTGTGGCGTAACAGTGCAATTTCAAACAGAAAAAAATTGAGAGTTAAATTTTTATCTGCAATAGAATAGAAAATTTGCTCAAACTGTTAAGCTTCAGTGCAGTAACGTTATACGGTACCAGGATTAATAGAGTACCAGTATTTTATAAAAAGATGTAGTAACATTAATTAGCATTAGTACCAACTAGTTGGTACCCGTCAAAATATGACGGCTAGATAGTAAATAAATGTACTAATACACAAATTGTACTCAATCCATTATTTCCAAAAGTTGAAAATCATAATAATACGCAGAAACAAATTAATGTTTAAGCGGACTCGTTCTTAGTGAGTATCTAAAAGCAAATTTATAAATATCACTGAGCATGCGCAGAAAGCAATTCTTTTAATTGTAAATTATCGCTAACTAAACAGCGCGAAATAAACAATTTCCATCAGGTTTAATCTTAAATTTAACAAACATAATTATCATAAAAATAAAAATGGCAGAGAGAGATCTAGAGAGACTCCTCGGAATAAACGTCTTTATCATTAAACCATGTCACTGAGCATGCGCAGAAACAGTGCGTTTCTAAAAACAGATTTAAACATGCCACTGAGCATGCGCAGAAATCAATTTTAATTGGAAAGTATCGCTAATTAATATAAGTTGGTATTACAAAATCCAAATTTCACAAGTCTACCGATTATAATCTTTCGTTTAAGACCAAAATGAAATAAATTGATGCTCTAGTTTTCTCCCACGGACTGCCCAAAAAGTCAGCTTAGCAGCTTAAATATATAGATTACACTTCAGAGCATTTCCTACAATTTTAGGTACAAGGGTTTCTCGCACGTGTTCGTATAGCAGCTTACAATGCTTTCACATCAGTTTAATAAAGACCACCTTTAGGTCTGAAAGGGGTCACCGAGACCGTGGCCTTTTAGAATAATCATTATTTTCACTTCATTTATTTCAAGCCTCTAAACTTGGATGCAGAGATGACCGACGAGATTTTATTGCGCGATAAATTTCACCGCAGCAGTTCAATAAATTACTCTGAATGTCGTAGGACGCCATAAAAGTGATCATTTAACACATTTTTAGAAGTACGAAATGAATTATTTGACGCGTTAATTTCCCAAAGTCTGCTTACAGCCCGGCATTTGTGTGTGCCGATTCATTACCGTTTTGATTTAATACCACTGCTGGAGAAGTAGAATAATGAGAAAAAATTGGGGTTCAAAAAATATAATATGGAGCTTTGACTTAAGATTGATGTATTGGGTTCGGAATAAGCCGGCGACGCATTATCGTACGGAGGAGACAAATAAAGAATTTTCTTCTGCGCTGGTTCAACTACCTTTAGACTTTAAGTTATAAATCCTTAAACTGTCATGTATGTATATATATATATATATATATATATATATATACAGTTACAAATTTTGTAAATATTGCATTTTGCTTCGTTAAAATGGCTAAAGCTATCTATGTATTTTACATAGGAGACTTAGGGAATCTCGCCAAATGAGAGTTATCGCCAGATTGGAGATGGATTTAGAGACTTATTTTGTTACCGAATTTGGCGATATCTCACCCAATAGCTTTGAAAATCTATAAATAAACGTGGCACTGGCATTGTAACTCAGTTAGACCTTGGAGCTCCGACAAGTTGAAATACCTGAACCTGAACCTGGAACTCAGTTCAATTTCCTAGTGAGAATTGAATGTGTTCCTAGTGAGAATTGAATGTGTTTGCTATAGTTTAATGTAGTAGCTGAAGCATAAGAACTTGAAAAACTCTACACCATGTCTCTAAATTTTCTAAAATACACTTTAATAAAATAAAAGAGATCATTAAAATTTTGAACCATACCTTACACTGTTAAAATATTTCTAACGACAAATTTATTTATTAAATTGCAGATTTTATTAAACAACACAATATCTTTTGTTCCCTAATTAATCTGAAAACATTCTTCTATGAACGTGAATAAAAACATCTTAATAACATTAAGCGCCAACTTTCACAAACTTTCTAATCCTACCATTTTGGTTTAATTAGATTAACTTCCATTTTTTATTTAACGAAGCATTTATTTATGCATCTCAAAAATTCCATGGCATGTGTATTTCCTCCACGTCAAAACTCTTTTGAGACTCGGATGCAGACACATGATATGCATATTAATTTTCCCACTCATAGTTATATTTGTTTTATATACGAAAGATTTAAGAATTCAGACGTTAAACCTACAAAAATTTAAGTGGAAGAAGGGTTACTGTACAGTTTGTTCGTAATAATTCCTCATGGAATGAAATAATAATAAAAATGAACTATAAAAAAAATCTCAGTTTGTAATATGAAATGCGCACTAAGGTGTAGTTGATTATATTCATTATATTTTCTTCTCCTGTAAAGCTTCGCCTAGGCTGTCTACATTGTTTTTTTTATTCAATCGTCTGTTAAACATCGCCAAGGAAATGCTATATTATTTGTTTTACCCAAATTTTGGCGAGCTTTAACAAGGTACTTGTAAAAATGAAAGTTTTCAGTTGTAATAGCAGTTCATTAGAGTCAATAATTTAGATTATTTTAGGGACACATAGAAGCAGTATATTTCAAATACACGCCATTTTGCTCACTTTATAATAAAAGTAGTCACCTATTAATTCACATCATGAAAATACTACAGTCGAACCCCGTTATAGCGAACCCTGTATATAGCGAACTCATAGATATAACGAACGAAAATTTTGGTCCCTCCGTTTTCCTATTGTACGTAACTTAATTAGTATTGTGTCAGTTTAATGTAATCGATTTTAGTCGATTTAATTCATTACTGATAATTTTTAATAGATTTTATCATCTTTTAAATACATCATAATTGAGTACGCATTGCAACTAATGTTATACATTTACTGAACTCTAGCATTTTTCTTAACGGTTGGGATATAGCGAGCCACCGGATAAAGCTAACAAAACCTTTGGTCACTTGAAATTCGTTATAACCGGGTTCGACTGTACGTTAAAATAAATTTATCACTGGAACATGCTCATGTTTAGTTAAAAAAAATCTAAAGCGGGATTCTCTGATTATTAAAAACTCTGAAAGAAAACGTATTTTTTAAATTAATTTGAATGAAACATTCATGACATTTAGCAAATAAATTTTAGGTAAAACCACCCGATATATTATGCAAGTTATTCAT
The DNA here is from genome assembly GCA_907164885.2 of Dolomedes plantarius. Classification (NCBI taxonomy): domain Eukaryota; kingdom Metazoa; phylum Arthropoda; class Arachnida; order Araneae; family Dolomedidae; genus Dolomedes; species Dolomedes plantarius. The sequence continues at coordinate 113,851,857 of OU015491.1, read as the reverse complement.
AATTATTAAGAAATAAGCAATGGTGTTATTCTTTAACGCTAGGATGACAAAAGTTCTCAAATATTTTCAAGATTTACACACGTATGCTTCACGCGTTTAAACAGTCCCGGCTTTGAATGAAACGCATTCACAATTTTGCAATAACTAATGGGCTATTAAGTATAATTTGGCTCCCAAATACACGCGAAAATCCACTAAAAAAAGAATTAAGAGTGTCAAACAAGGAATGTGAGGAAAGATTCCGCCCATAACAGTAGTTTCAAGCTCCCTACTAGAAATTTTTTTCAAATTCTCCTAAGGAAAATTTTTTGTTTTTTTTTCGAAGATATTCGTCTCCGTCTGAAGCCCGGTCTTAAGTTTCTTAGAAACATTTTAAGATATTTTGAAGACCTGTAACGTGTGTGTGTGTGTGTGTTTGTTTTAGAAAAGACGCTAGATTTAGAACACATTGGGAGTGAATTTCATTCAAAATTCATAACTAGTTTCTTAAATAGTTATATATATATATATATATATATATATATATATATATATATATATATATATATATATATATATATATACATATATATATATAGATAGACAGATAGATAGATAGATACACTCATGGACAAAAAAATTAGTACAAAAAGAAGGAGTCGTCAAAATGAAACGAAATTTTACATACGTAATGACTACTTTGATATAAGTAAATGATAAGAAAATCAAAGAAAAAGGATAATTTATTTCAGAGAAAAAGACAAAAAAACGGAGGAGTTAATACTCCGTTGGACCCCCTCTAGCGCGAATGCACGATGCGATACAATCGGGCATTGAGTCATACAAGTTCTGTATGATGTCTTGAGACATTTCGTTCCATATTTGCTGTAACCTTGCCTCTAGTTCGTTCAAACTCGTGGGATGCCCAACTCGTCGTCCCAAATGATCCCAGATATGCTCGATCGGAGACAAATCTGGGGATCGAGCAGGCCAAGGAAGGGTAGTAACAGTGCGGAGACAATCTTGTGACACCCTTGCCGTATGAGGCCTAGCATTGTCTTTTTCAAAACTGGCTCCTGGGAGCCGTTGCATGAGTGGCAACACATGTGGTTGCAGGATTTCATGAACATACCGCTGGGCTGTCATGGTGCCACGGAACAATACTAGGGGTGACAGTTTATTGTAGGCAATGGCACCCCATACCATCACACCAGCTGTGGGAGCGATGTGTCGCTGTACAGCAAAGGCAGGATTGAAGCGTTCACCACGGGCTCTCCAAACACGAACACGATTGTCATCACTGCCGAGATTGAATCTGGATTCGTCGCTAAAGACGACCTGGTTCCATTCCGCTGCAGTCCAGTTTCCTCGTGCGCGGCAAAACTCCAAACGGAGGCGTCGATGGGTGGGCGTCAAGGGCAGCACACGTAATGGGCACCGCGATACCAACTGTCCTTCAGCCAGGCGCCTTCGTATGGTTCGAGAATACACAGAGGCCCCTAGTGAAGGTGCTACCTGTGCCTGGATAGCGGCCGATGAAGCAGTTGGCTGTACGCGTGCATTTCTTACGATGTGGCGGTCTTCTCGACGACTGGTCTGTTGAGGGCGTCCTGAGCCTGGTCTTCGTGTACATGACATCTCTCGGGTCCACTGGTCCCAACACCTCCTCACAACACAATCAGAGCGGCCTAATTGACGAACTACTCGCCTAGCTGACCACCCAGCTTCCATCATCCCGACGATTCTCCCCCTCTCAAACTGCGACAACTGCTTATATTGTCTTCGAACACGGCGTAATGGCATGTCTATCTCAGCTCTTCCTTTGTAAATGATTCAGCACACTCAAACAAGCGTTGGTTACCTGTTTTATACTCCACAGAGTACGATGTTCAACGCCCTCTACCGGCTATACGTAATGCGCAATCACGCTGCATTTCTAATCATTTGCATATCTTCCCGACATGTACCTTCATTGCAAGTTTCGTTACGATCCCGCAATTATTTCTTTGTGCGCTAATCTTTTTGTCCATGAGTGTATATATATATATATGAAGTTATTTTTTTTAGATTCTTTAAACTGTTGTCATATTTGCATTAGGGCAAATTATTTAAAGTCCTATGCATTGAGGAAAAGTGTTACATTATGTTATAGGGAATAATCTCTTGGGGTATTTAGATTAGCTTCAACAAATTCTTATTGTAAACTGACACGTAAAAAATTTCGAGGAAACAAAATTTAAAGCATTTTGTGCCATAAAATTGACCTTAAAAGAGTAACTTATTTAAATATCTGTTTCACTGGTTCTTTTTTTTCAATGTCACATTATACTATGTTTCGAGACGATGAATAGTTTTTACGATACTTGCATGCAATATTATTACAAAGATGTATAAAGTGCAGTTTTATGGATTTGATATTTTATGGCATAAAATATCTGTATCGTGCTATTGAATTTAAAGATACAAAAATTTGGGGGCACTCAACCATAAATAATAAAGTTGTTTTTAGGAAAATAATTTTATATTGGAAATTCAGTAAAATTTCAGAGACATTTAAATTTACAAATTTTTTATTCTATGGTCACATTGATCGACACTAAGTCAAGGCCACCAAATATTTATCATTTTTCATAAAATTTGCAAGAATAAAGTTAAAATCTGAAATACGGTTTTTTTTTGTCTTTAATTATATGATTTTTCTGAAAAGAGAGTTGGCATTAACTCAAAATTTTAAAAACTGTATTAAAATCCAGTAAAATTTCTGATGACTTTTTTAGAGACAAAGAGGTATTTGAAATTTCTTTAAGGTTTCTTAAAACTGCCTTAAAACAATTATGTTTTGTTCTGAGCACCTTTGAAATTTAGCTAGTGGGGTTGTTCTTAAATTACTTCAAAGATTTAGTTAATATGAATGATTGTATTTAACGTGGGTGGTACCTCAACTAGTAAAATTTAGGCCACTCTCGATTTGAAGGTGTATTTTGATAATTTTGATCGTGGTACTCTAAACAGGTCAGTTTCACAGATGTGTGCATTGTTTAAATTAAGCGATTATGAAAGATACAAAACAGTTCAATTACATGAAAACAATAGCAAGTTTACCGCAAAACTGCGCACTGAGTAAGTCCTTTAATTTTATGTTCCATAGAAATTAAAGAAATTTAAAAAATAAAGGAATAAAATCCCAGAAAAATAAAATCAAAACACATTTCGGTAGAAAATCACCCGATGACTTTAGAAATGAACAAATATTTGAAATTCCTCAGATCTTTTAAAATGTATCTTAGAAAATAATGTTTTTTACGATAGTATATGCGAAATGCTGGTAATGGGTTTTATATACATATAAATGTGTGCGTGTATGTGTATCGTGTAATGTATTTTGTTCATATCATATGTCAGTAAAAGCGGAATCTTAAAATACAATAGCCTATCTTGTAGACAAACATCATTGGCATATCGTTTTCGTAATTCTTTCCTCCTCATTCTTGAAAATACTGATTGACACACTGACGGATGGATTCACCTTGTACATTTTTTTCTGAAAACCTGAAATCTTGTAAATGTAAAGAAATTCTTTTGTCGCAATCTTCCTCGAAGTCCGCAGTTTGACTCACAATACGAATTCCCTCTTTCTTCGCATTTTGTGACTTCGAGAAACTCGAAATTTTTGCATACTATTCAATGGCTTATGTTAAAATGTTTGAAAGATACGTAACTCAGCGAACGGATGAAATTGAGATTTTGTAATTTTTGGACACTAAGAAACTTGAAATTCTGTAAAACTCCGCAAAATATTAAAAAGAACCCAACAGTTTCATCCTGATATTCCTAAAATGCTGCAGGAAATTTATGAAATGTATTTATTTAGAAGTGAATAAAAATAAATTAAGAGATGTTAGTGAAATTTCATCAAATCTCAGGAAATTTAAACTTAACTAAACGTGAGGGAACGTACTGTTACTATAAAGGAAAAAAATATCGTTACTAAAATATAACTTTCATTAATATTTTAGTTTACACAATAAATTGATAAAAGAAAGATAGAAACAATAACTGCTGCACTAATTTCAGATATTTATGTCTTTAAAGAATCGTTTTTGTTCTTGTTTTTGTTTCTAATGCCCTCTGGCTGGGAAGAATCATTTTCTGACTGTTTTTAGCTAATAATTTGCCTCCATTTCAAACCTTTTTCCTTTAAGAGTTGTATGATTTCTGTAAATTGAGAACAAAGTTTTTCAGCTGTCTGTGCAAGGTTTACGCTGTTTGTACTTCTGAAATAAAACTGGCTACCACATCATCGGAGAACGTGAAGAATTTTGAAGGACACGCAAAATGACGTGGAAGCGCATCGCATTTATAATTTCGGTTTCCACAGACATGGTACATACCTTGAAGGCATTTCATTCTGTTCAAGTACATCAGTTCAAGTGTATAAGGCTGTGAGAGGAATCATGGCAGGAATGAAAAAGAACGGCTAATTTATTTAGTGTCACTTACCAATTTGTTACAACTTTGGCAATTGACTCATGGGGGGGGGGAGGGGTGTACCTGAACAACGAACGTGACCCGCTCGTAAAGATAGTCGTGGAACTAACGCCGCTTTAAAACTTTAAATGGACTCAAACACTTGTCGATACACTAGCTACAGAGTAAATCAAAGAGGTTCATCGACATTGATTGCCGATGGAATACTTCATTACTAATGATTTTCAGTACGCTTTACATGTCTTCTGGCGAAAGAATGAACGAATGGACCTTATTCCTCCCTAGTGCATGTGTCTAGAAAAGAGGGGTGATCTTTATTTTTCTACTGCGACATCATGTGGGCGTCCTTAGGGGGCTGCTACCAGCAACAAGCTCAGCAAGTGCTTTATTGTAATAACGTCAACTTAAGGCAAAAATCTCTAGTGTCAAGACTTTTCCTGAAAAATTTCCCACAAGATTTCTTAGGACTGAACATGAATATATTACAAACAAATTCATTGCCTCGCGTATCGTTTTGCAATTTTTGATATGAGTTTAAAAAGGCTCTCTTAAAAATATGTCGAAGAATAATAAACTATTCGTTATTCAAACATCACTAGTAGCATTTTAAAACCACATTTTTATAATTTGAAAATATTTATCAAAAAAGCACCTAAAAATAGCATGAAGTATTTGGATTTGAACTTGGCGTTAACTCAACAGTTTCAGAATTTGATCGACACCTACTCATATAAAGTAAATGAAAAATAGAAACACTTTGATGAAATGCAAATGAATGATAGTTAGACATAATTCTAGTAATATTAGACATCAATACATGTAATCTTTGATTTCACGTTTATTTCCTTTTAAGTCCATGATAAATATAAAAAAAAATTAAGACATACCAAAACGTAATACTTTGAAACTTTCTTGGCATTATTGTTGTTATTTTCCTTTAAACTAACAATATTCAGAAAAAAAAATCGATGATGATCTCCTATGTTCGACCATGGATGATGTACATTCACGTACTATTTCCGTGTCTATTAGCAACGGAATTTATGAGAATAAATCTCGTATGATTTCTTTCAAGTCTAAAGTAAGCAGATTTTTATTAAAAAGTTCGCCTTTATACTATTAAATGCATCGGTCTTTAGATAATTTTCCCACGTCTCGTTTTTTTTCTTAGCGAAAATAAGACGCTACATCAGTATGTACCGCAATTTACGTTTTGCAACAGTGCTGTGATAAACGCACAGCTCCCACGTAAAATCACCTTTGAGATGTTTTGCCTTAATTCATGTTCCTAGCGTGAGTATTATTTTTACCTTAAAAGCGCTTGCATGCGTACTTTTAAGGGGGAGAATCTGAGAGAGTTTTGTTTGTTATATTAAACTCTGAAGAGCCAGACAGTATGTGTGTTGTTTATTATAGGCATTGTGAAGAAAAGAACATAAATATTTCAAGTCGCGTGATTTGAAGATTGAAGCAAGACGCTTTCGCGTGGAAATGAATATATTCATTTTGAACGCAAAAGTGTTCGCTTTTAGCTCTTTTAAATAGCTCCCCCCGTTCCGAAAAGTGAGGTGTTTCTTCTTCATTCGCTCACTTGAGATGTAGTATTTAAAAAACGCACGCGAATCTGCCCCGAGATGGTAATGCTCGGAAATTTCGTTGTAATTACTGCTGTAAGAATGAATAGCGACTTCCGAAAGTAAACGTTATTTCAACATATATCTTGCCTTATTTTTTCCTTGTACAATAAGGTATTTAACATCTGGTGTAGTTCGTCTTCAGGTCGTAAAATGCCAATTACGTGCCAAAGAATAATCGTTTATGTATATATATATATATATATATATATATATATATATAGAAATATATATATATATATATATATATATATATATATATATATATATATATATATATATAAATATATATATATATATATATATATATATATATATATATATTTATATATATATATATATATATATATATATATATATATATATATATATATATATATAGAGAGAGAGAGAGAGAGAGAGAGAGAGAGAGCGAGAGAGAAACTTCACTAGCAAGCACCACCCCTCTAAAAGGCTATACTTTATACTAAACCAATTAAACATTCCGTATAGACAATATTATAGAAAAAACTTCTTAGCGACGGATACCTCTCAAAGCCGCCATAGAGAAGCTTATATATATATATATACAGGGTCATCGAAAAAGTTTGGACACATTTCGAATGGTCATAATTCTAAAATAAATTGAGCAAACGCAATAATATTCTTTTCAAACAACTTGGAAGGTTTTCAAGATTTCTAAATGTAACTGTTGCGCAACTGTGATGTTGAACGTTGCGCAGAAGCGATGCGAGGTGGAAGAGGTCTTCGTTCGGCTTTCCTTCAGTGGAATGGCGACCGTTCAGGAGAAAGCTCGAGCGCTGGTTGTTTGCGATAAACTTGACGATAATTTCGCTGAACTGTTTTTACAGATTTGTACTCCGCTAACAAGATATAGATATATTGTATATATATATATATATATATATATGTGTGTGTGTGTATATACAAAATATATGCTCTTTATATTCAGAAAATCAAAAATAAATTAATTTGAAAGTATATTCCCAAAATATCTGTACAAAATGTGCGAAAAGAATAAAAGAAATTAAAATTCTTACTCCCGAACTTCTTTCGGAATATTTGAAGTTTTACGAATTTAAATTATATGTGGAAGACGAGAGTGTGGTAATGCATTTTTCCATATTATGCATGTATCTTGAAACCTCCCTCGGATAGAATTAATATTAGCAATCGTATTTTCTCGTTTCATAGATGCTTGTTAAGTACGATATCTAAGAATGAGTAATTATAACGTCTATTCTGCATTATTATCGTTACAATTTCTTCAAAAGATAGTAATATAGAATGACAATTTAAATTTTCTTTCAAATTTCGAGACAACTCCAATATACAATATGAATCATAGAATATGATCATAAAATTATATATCGAGATAAATGTAAATTTACTAGAAATGCCTTTGAGTCGTACAGGAATCCCGTAATTTTCCAATTTGTACCTTTTCCATTTTAATGATATGAAACGACGAAAGAGTAGAACAATGTTGAATAGTTAACACTAAATTTTTATTGATTGTCAATATTGAGTTCAGGCGAGGTTCAGAAATTTTTATTTTTATACTTTTTTGATATATTTTACACATATGTTTTGAGGATATTTTAAAATTAATCGATTTTTAATATTTACTGTTATAAGGAGTAAATATTGTATATATATATATATATATATATATATATATATATATATTGTATAAGTAAAGTTATAATTAAAGTAATATAAGTAAAGTTTTGACAAATAAAAATACGACTATAGATGTCAGTACGTTGCATACATAACTATATAAATAAATGTAAAAATTCTGAAATGAAACTTGCCATAGAATACACAAATATGCGAAGATATCTGATAGCGTAAATTCTCATAGTGAAAAATTTAATCGACACTCCTCCTTTTAGCTTGCAAAGAACATTAGTTATTCAAACATGTCAAACTACTCGTGATCTGCGGAATTTTAACTTGATAGTGCGTGATTAATCTTTTATCTGCGACATCGGATATACATAAAATATTCATTTTTAAAATACAGGAAACTTATCCAATGATAAATTATATTCTCCGAAAATTCTACAATGCACTAAAACTCTGAAAATCATAAAAATTATATCTAAGATATTTTCTGCCATAACTTCATGCAGCACAGTTCTTTCACTTGAAAAATTATTGATATTGTGTCAGAAATGTTGGCTTTTTTCCAGCAAAAAGAAAGTGTTTTTCGTACAAATTTTCAAGCGCGGAATATAATGGCCAAATGGTACCCAATATTCTTCTATTCTATATAATGTAACCTAGTTATGGAGGTCATAGTATTGAGGAAGCAGTGATTAAATCTAAAGGACTGCGTTAATTTTATTTCATTGTTCTTATTTGGCTGTATTCTTTGATTATTGTAAGCAAGATAAATGTAAATATTTATATATATATATTAATACATTTTAGAGTCATAGATTTTCAGGATAATGTAATATTGTTATTCAATTCATTATATCCAAATAACTTTAATTAAATCGAAAGCATAGTATTAATTTTACTTCTTAATTCTAATTTGGTTTTACCCATATAATATTGTAGGTAAGACAAATGTAAATATTTCTATATTATTACTTTATATAGTCATATTTCTATATATTGCAACTTAGTTATGGAATTCAAAGTATTCAGATAGCAGAAATTAAATCGTAAGGACAATATTCAGTATATATCATGGTTCCAATTTGGTTTTATCCTTTATTCTATCAGTAAATGTAAATATTTATTTCTATATAATTACTTTATACAGTCATCCATATGTATATAATGCAGCTTAGTTATTGAATGCATGGTATTCAGATCACATGAATTAAATTCATAGAACATCATTAATTTTATATCCTAATTCTGATTTCGTTATATTCTTTTATTGTTTATGGAAAGAGAAATGTAAATATTTATTTCTATGTTATTACTTTATAGATTAGTCATATATTTCTATGTAATGTAATTTTTTTAGGTAATTCCTAGTTTTCAGATAACAGGAAGGACAGCATTGATTTCATTTCGTAATTCTGAATTTGGTCGTATTCTCTAATATTCTAAGCAAGACAAATGTGAAGAAAATCTAATGAAATTTAAATTTTTTCATCAATTATTTCACCATGAAAGGGAGCTAAATAACGTTTATTTATGCTGAACTATATATAGAATAACCATCAAATATACATCAATTCTCACTTAAAACGACATTGAATTCAAAGATACATATTTAAATTCGTAACCATTTCACAACTGAAATTAGGTTTTCTTAATTCCTTGATGAGATCATTCCAAATTCTTTTTAATTGGGAAATAAATTTCGTAACTTGAAGATTCGCTGCATTCATTAGTTTTACTGAGCGTTAGAACACAGTAAAATGCATAATAGGAGTATAATCAGCAATTTCATTTTTCTGCAGTTAAAATAGATAGACGGAAAAATTTAGTCTATTATTTCTCTTTTACTGCATTAATGAATTATACAATTTAAAAATAAATCCAGTATTGATACGTGATACAAAGTTATCTCAACTTACAAAAAAGTTTCTAAAAATATTACTTATTTGATAAAAAAAATATACGAACATTGTTCAAGGTCAATATTAGATATCACCGGAAAAATTATATCTGAAGCTTAACTGGGAAAACAGTAACAGACCGTATGGTAAAACGGAATTTAATATTTCAAAGCCTATTATCATCTATATCTTTTAACTGTATACGTTAAAGCTATTTTGTCGCTAGACAATGCATACTACACTTAAACGAAAATCCAATATTTTATGCAGTTTAAGATATTCGACTGCGTTTAAAACATCAATTTTGAAGAAATTTGGAACTTTCTTAAAAATAATTTTTTTTCATTCCTGTTTCTTAAAGAGTGAATTTCTGTTTCCAAATCTGCTTTTGATTTTTTTTTCTGTAAGATCATCAGATATGAAATGAGAGTGATTTTAAAAAGAGCATCTACTGTCAATTTCAATACAAGTGAAAATATTGATTGAGTTTTATGAAGAAACTAGCTGAAATTCCGTACTTCGCAACGGAGCGCATTCAAATTAAATACAACGTTGACTGTATTCAATTAATGCCAAAAATATGTATAAATATATTTATAATAAATACAGCGATCAATGTATGCAATTGATGTAAAAAAAGAAAAAAGAAATATATTTATAAAAAAATCGTAACGGATATTTTTATAGACAAAATAATGTAGAAGAAAATATTAAAATTAAATCTAATAGAACATACTAAAGAATATAGTACAGTTAATATAGTACAGTTTGAGGAACATTGCTTTTAATGTATTTAATTTTAATTTTTTTTTGGATAATGTCCAATCGTCTGCCGCATTAGCAGGAAATTTTTTTTGTCTATTTCGTTCTTGTGCACGTGACGATAAATTACTTTAAAGTACCAAAAAAAGAAATCACGTGATCAGCATTTGAGAAATTAAATTCTAAAAATCAATCCTTAAAAATAAACAAAAAATCAGAAAATCGATAAAGATTTCATTTTAAAGGAATTTATATGATCTTTCTCGTGATATGAATTTTATAACCCTCAGATAATTATTTTAAATGCAAACTTTAAAAAAGTTACTAAAACAGCTTAAAAATTTAATTTTAAAATATCTAAGAAGAATTTTTTAAAAATATTTCTTAGTGCACCCCTACACTATAAGAAGAATCGCCATGCAAAATTTCAGCCCTTTAGGTCCAGCGGTTTGGTCTGTGCGTTGTATGTCAGTCAGTCAATCAGTCAGTCAGTCAGTTACGGAACTGTTTTATATATATATATAGATTATTTTTCATCAAAAATGTATACGACTACTGTCATAGCTCAAAATATGATAATTAAATGCCTATGAAATTTTTCCGGTATGTATTTTTATAATCCTGAGATTGTAATGAATTATAGATTTTTGCTCTAGATATGTCATTTACTAATGTATAGCTGTATTTATAAAATAAATCTCATAACAAATTACTAAAAGCTTACATGTAATTACCTGTATTTATTTTAGATTTCAAAATATCGATTAAATTTTAGTTCAACACACTCCCAAGGACCCTGCGTACATATGACAAAAAGAAATTAAGTTGAATGTTGTTTTTTTTTGTAGACCTTGAGCCGGTCATGTAAAGTATAGTTAAATTTTGACCAAAATTCTCCATTTCTGTAAAACTTTGCATAGTTATGGACTATTGCACCTCATTGTCCAATTCTGATGCAATGCTCCCTCGAAAAATAGGACAGAATTTTTTTCAAGTAAAGTTTTAAAAAAATAATTACAAGATAAAAAAAACTTTTTATGTACCATGTTTTTAAATTTTCTGTTGCATCATAGAAACTTGACAATTCTATGCATTAATAAATATTAAAAAAAAAAAATTTGATGAATTATCACATCAACTTAAGTGAAAATGAAGTTAATTGGAAGTTAACTTTCGTTTAACTTTTCGTTGCCGTCCCGGCCGACAGATGGTTGCACCAGTCTACAAAACAACATTAACTGAAAATAATAAAAACATCTTAAAAATCTCCTTATAGATGGCTAAAAGTATTCAAAAAATGCATTGTCATCATGTTCTGAGGTATTCTAAAAGTTTCAAATGTCTAACTAGTCGGGAAGTTAGTTAAAAATCGATTGCAAGATTTGTACTTGACAAACACACAAACACACAAGAAATCAAGTTAATAAAAACATGGTAAAAATATTCCGACCGTTTTCAGATACCTGAAATCTAGTTTCTTGTTAAACAATGTTTAAATCACTTAAACAGAAATATAATATGATTATGATGTTAAAAGGAGTGCTCGTTTATGCATTTCCATTTATTCAAATATCAAATTTTACTGAAAAAAAGGGAGACATTTTGATCATTATTATGACAAACTTATCAACTTAAAAATAACTTGTAATAATTTTGAGGAATTTCCAACCAAAGAGCTGTTTATCGACTGAAATGTTTTAACCGAAATATTATTTATAGAACTCGCGACTTGGCAATATAGAAACTATGAATTATTAAACTCCAGCAAAATTTATGCTATACGCTGAATGAGAATCTCAACTTTTTATTTCTTTATTTTTCAGGAAAAAAACATAGCTACCCCTTCGTCATAAATATTTCATCCCATAGAAATCGTTTTAAAACATATTGCTAAATGTTAAGTTACATGTATTACAGTGTTTCAATTCGCTTCTTCCGAACGCTGTACATGCGATTCATTTCAAATAGATAGCCCAGTTAGAAATATTTATTTCACAAGTAAAATTTATTGTTTATTTCTCTTTCATTATTCAATATCTCATGTTTCTGGTATTAGCAAAAAGGATTTACCTCAAAATTATATGTTTTAGCGTAGTTTATGCGCGGATTTTCAATTTTTAAGTAATTGCTTTAATATCCGTATACATTATTAATTTCATTCAAATGAAATAATACGCATGCAATCCGAATGCTATATTATATTTACAAAAGTTTAGTTTTTTTAAAACTACAATCTTATAAAACAGTTTTTTTTAGATAAAGCATTCGGTTTTTGAGATCAATGAGAATGTATACATTAATTTTATAAAACATTCCTTAAGTGGAGCCAGAAAAACATTTTTGATATATAAGTAAATAATTATTGGGTTGTACTCCATATTTTACAGAGATTTCTTAAAGTACATTACTGTATATTTAATTTTAATATAGATATTTTAGAGTATTAAAAACAAGATTCATTTAACTATATTACTTTTAATCCCCTGCGTCTCCTTTTAGAAATTATATAAAGTTAAGTAACAGAAAAATAACACTTTTAGTTCTCTGTTTTTTTCACTTTAAAAACATCGATCATTGAAATCCTGTAGTCCCATGCTAATATTTGTTTTCATTCTAAATATTATTTCTACATTGTATTAAAAGTACTTTTGTTATTTCCGAATTTCAGTATAATAGAATATCTTCATCCTCTCACACTCAAATGTTTCATTGATTAATGAAACTGTATGCTCTGCATTTAAATACTTCCAAACACAGAAAATATTATTTTGAAAAATAACTGTTTATTTCTATCAAAGTTATAAATTTATTATTTCATTTAAAAATTCTTATTGTTGTTTGTTTTAAATATTTATGCATATTCTTATTAAAAACCAAGTAATTTTAATAATTTTACCCATCTGTACGCATTACATGACGTTTGATGTAAGTTATTATCGTAAAGTTATGCATGATAAATGAGTTTATCTGCAAACCATGGTAGGAAAATCGTATTCTAAAATTTCAAAACGTCACTTAAAGCAATAAAATCTCACAGTATGTTTTGTTTATATTTATGACAATTATATAGAAAATCATAAACGTATACCCTTTTTATATCATTCCTCTGAGTACGAAAACTAATGAAAGAAATATAATGAAAGAAAGCTTTACTACTACTGATTAAGGAGATTTTATGTCAGATTTACAGCCTCCCATAAGATAGAATGTCATTAGAAACATAACAACCTTGATTTAAACAGAAATATTCCTCAACTTCATAAATTATGTTCCACTATCATTTATCTTTCCATTTAAAACGTGTATATGAACGAAACTTGACATAAATTGAAAAAAATGTTTTTTTTTCCTAATGCCTTAATCAGAGATATATTCCTATTGCTAGAATGTTAATAAATTAGGTTTGTTTTCTCATGTATTTCTTTCTTTTTCTCACACGTACTGCGTTATTTTTGTTTTTGTACATTGTGATTTTGTTTTATTACATCAATTGCATTGGTAAAAAATATGTTTGTTACATAAGTATTTAAATAAGTATATGCACAAAATTCTAACTTTGTTAGGCAAATATCTCGAAATAGTAATTCCTTTAATTTTATTTAGGATAGAAAATAGCATTAATTATTTTATTAGGACTTTTTTAACAGGCACTTATAATATTCATTTAAATTATTTTTTTCAAAAAAATTTATTTAATATATCAACAATAAATTATCCTAAGTTAAACAAATTTATACCCACCACAAAAAGAACTTATTGGGTAATAGATCAGTGTATATATATATAAAAAAAACTTCAACGATCAAGTCCCATATTTCCAATATATCATTCATAATTTATTCCCTGCATTAATGGGCAGAGATAACCGTGAAAATTAAAAATCGATTACTGAATTTCTAAACATTGAAATGTTGATATCTCGATGATATGAGAAATATGACTGACTGACAGTAAGGAATAAATTTACGGAAATAGGGCAAAAGCAATTACTGTTAGAAGACGATACGAAAAATATATTTATAACATTATTTTTATTTTTTTAGTTTGGGTACATTATTGGAAATCGTTGCTGCGTTTTCTTTTATTTTACTGTAGGCTTAAGTTTCGAAGAAAAATATTATTGTTATTTTAAAAATACAGGAAAAAAACTGAAAATTTTTTTAATGAGGAATTACCAAGAAAAAATAGTATAGCATTTTATTAAAATTTAATCTCTCCTTAAAGCCAAATTGTCTTTTATTCATTTTTTTTCAGATATATATGAGGTATAATTTAAAAAAATATTCAGATTGACATTAACAATATTAATGCAGTGTATTTGGTATTTGAGTTATATTAAATGGTTTTTAAATGTTCATGCAGGTTCAAGTTCAGGCTAGGTGATATGATGGAAATATGACAAAAATTAATGTTTTCACATTTCTAAATGCTGTTTTTTTCTAAAACCTATATTATATGATTAATATATTAAAAGCCCTAGTCAGTATTCAAATAATTGTTAGTATATAAGAGAAAAAAATGAAAACTTATTTTTTTATTAATTTATATTTTCCTTATAAAAAATATTCTAACGTTGGCTAATCATTACCTGCTGTAAAAACTGTCCCTTATATGGGCAGAATTTTATGTTATATATTGCTTGTTGTAATACTTCAAAATCTTGTATTCATTTATCGAAGTCTTGTGCAATGATTTCTTAACTTTTTTTTAAATACTTACATCATCTTTAAAAAAAATGTACTTTTTAAAATCTAATACGCAGAAGTTACACATAAGCGTAATTTGTAGAAAGTTAATTAATAAAATTTCTTTAATTACAGTTTTAAACCAATATATCACTATCTAAGATCTTATTTTAAGAATGCATAGCGAATATATATAAAATAAATTTTAATGCATTTTTCAAGTCTGAGAAAAAACAGGAAAAATATCTCTGCAACGTGCATATATATTGAAAATAATATCGCTATAATACTGAATCTGTTTAATATATATTTATCTTTTTTTTTTGAAATATGCTAGCTTAGTGGCATTAAAATGTACCGGGTGGTCATAAGGAAACTTTGCCGATATATGGACCTCTAGCGGTCGTTATGTTCAACCTATCGAGATGAGATTTCAGATATAGTTATTCAGAGGTATGATATCGGGATTTTGTGAACAGCAACCAAATGGCGTTCACAGTTAGGATTATAGGTACAGAAACTCGAAATTTTCGAATGCTATCGCCCACTTTTTCCCGTCGCGAAATGCTCAGTGCATGCGATAACCCGAAACAGCGTTGGGACGGTTCGTGTATCACAAAAAACGGTCGCGTTATGCACGTACAAAAAACAACTCTGCGAAAGGCCTACGAAAACACGATCGGGGCTCACGATGGAAATTTGCATATGACAGAGGCAAGACGCCAATCACTGATGACAACACAGATCGGACAAAAGAGATTTTTTATTTGGATTACACATTTTCTACATGGGTGTCATCATCGTGTTTTTGTTGGCCGTTCGCAGATCTGTTATTTTGTGCGACCATAATGCGTCCGTTTTTTGTGATACGCGTACCGTTCGAGTTTCTGTAACTATAACCGTCACCATGACGCCACTTTGTTGCCATTCACAGAATCCCGACCTCATACCTCCGAATAACTATATTTTAAATCTCATCTCGATTGGTTGAACGGAACAGCCGCTAGAGGTTCATATATCGGCAAAGTTTTTTTTTATGACCACCCTTTATAATTTCCAATATATAGTGGTCCAGAGTGGTCAGAGGTTCATATATCGGCAAAGTTGTTTTATGACCACCCTTTATAATTTCCAATATATAGTGGTCCAGAGTGGTCATAAAAAACTTTGCCAACATATGGACCTCTAGCGGCCGTTCCGTTCAACCGATCGAGATGAGATTCAGATATAGTTATTCGGAGGTATGATTCTGAGAACGAGAACACAGTGACGCTCACGGTTACGGTTATAGGTATAAAAACTCAAAAGTTTCAAATAGCAACCCCCACTTTTTCCCGTCGTAAAATGCTCAGCGCATGCGAAAACCCTAAAAACCGTTGGAACGGTACGTGTATCACAAAAAAACGGACGCGTTATGCACGTTCAAAAAACAGCCCTGCGAACGGCCAACAAAGACACCCGATCGGGGCTCACGGAGGAAATTTGCATATGGCAGAGGCTAGAAACCAATCACAGAATGCCGTTCGCCAGATATTCAGCGTAGAAAACCGATAAAAAACATTCTGATAGTGTTTTTGTTAGCCATACGCAGAGCTGTTTTTTTTGTGCGTGCATAACGCGTCCGTTATTTGTGATACACGTACCGTTTCAACGCTTTTTAGGGTTTTCACATGCCCTGCGCGTTTTAAGAGAGGAAAACGTGGGCGTTGTTTTTTGAAAATTTCGAGTTTCTATACCTATAACCGTAACCGTGAGCGCCACTTGGTTGCCGTTCACAGGATGCCGAGCTCATACATCTGAATAACTATACCTGAAATCTCATCTCGATCGGTTAAAGGGAACAGCCGCTAGAGCTCCATATATCGGTAAGGTTTCTTTATAACCACCCTGTATATAGAATATACTCGATGCTATTTTTTAATCTATATTAATAAAGTAACAGTGGGGTTTGTCGAGATCACGTGACCATAACGTGATCGGGACGGACTCATCCTCCAAAAAAAATGGCCGACAAATACAGGAATCGGTGTATTTTTTTTTCTCATGAAAGTACATAAATGTTACATATTTGGAAAGAGCTACGAAAAATGATAATTTTTCCTGCGTACACTTATTCTGTTAATTCAATAGTTTTAGAGATATTTGGATTCTAATGAAGCGTCATCTCTCTTGAGAAATCAAATCATGTATATCCAGTATGTGTAGTGGTGCAGCCATCTGTCCGCAGCGTCGGGAATTAAAATTGCACTCCACTGGTGCAGCCATCTGTCGGGTGCGACGGGAATGAAAATTGACTTGAATTTAACACATTTGAAGCACCTTTTTTTCTTTTGTGGGGCCCGAAGTACATAAATATGTTACTCGGATGGCTTGAGCGTAGCTAGGCGAAGCCTGGCTAGTAGCGAAAATAAAATAGGTATATTCAGTATCCCTCCAATTCATTTATACACATTTTAAAATCCATTGATTAAAGAGAAATTGTCACTTATAAAATTTAATAATAGTTAAATAAGATAACTGATATATATATATATATGTATATACACTGCTCAAAAGAATTAGGGGATCACAGGGTTTTAACGAAATTACGCAAATACTTACACCGATAAGTAACATAAAATAAATCATCCATAATTTAAAGACTAGCAGGAAACAGAAGAAAAAAACTTTATATGCAAATCAAAATTCATGACGTCAAAAACCAGAAAAAGAACATAAGGGCGGAAATCGGGATGTTGCAGAAACGTCTGTTTCACTGCCTTAAGTGTGAAATTCGATTGCTCAGTTATTCTTTTTTAGAAAAGGTGACTTAGAAAATAAATGTCTGAACAACGTGATTTACCGGAATCCATGGCATGGCGTATTATAGGCAGACTTGAATCCGGGCAAACACAATGTAGTGTCGTGGACGCTGTTGGAGTAGCCAGAAGTGTCGTTGCAAGGCTGTGGAATCGATTCTAAGAAACAGGGAATGTTAGACGTCGACCAGGGTAAGGTCGGCCACGCGCCACTACAGCAACCGATGACCGGTATATACTGTTAACAGCTCATCGAAACCGAACAGACAATGCTACTCAGCTGCAAAGACAGTTGCTCTTGGCAACAGGACGAAGGGTGTCCAGCCAAATAGTACGTAATAGACTTCATCAGGGAGGTCTCTATGCAGGTAGGCCAATGGTCTGCATTCCGTTGACACCTCGCCACCGTACGGCCAGAAGAAGATGGGATGCTGAACATCGAGATTGGGAGCAACATGATTGGAGCCAAGTGCTGTTTACAGACGAGTCCCGATTCTGTCTGGAATGTGACACCCGACGTGTTTTGGTATGGAAAGGGGCACTCGAAATAACTCCACATTCGTACGTGAAAGGTCACAATGCAGACAAGCTGGTTTTATGGTATGGGGTGGAATCAGCATAGGTGGACGTACGGACCTGCATATCATTCGAAATGGTACTTTGACGGCCCGAAGGTGTGCAGACCAGACACTGAGATCTCATGTCATACCTTACGCTGCAGCCGTTGGAGATTCCTTTGTTTTCCATCATGATAATTCCAGACCGAATGCAGCTCGTCTTGTGGAGAACATGCTTGAAGCTGATACAATACAGCTTATGGAATGGCCAGCGTGCTCTCCTGACTTGAATCCAATCGAGCATGTTTGGTACATGCTCGGACGACGCATTGCTGCGAGACCAAGGCCTCCTTTTACTCTCCGAGACTTGGAGATTGCACTTCTTGAGAAGTGGAACAGTATTCCCCAAAGTCTTATCGATAACATCATCGTATCCATGGGAAACAGGTGTGCAGCAGTCTTAGCTGTTCGAGGAGACCACACGCCATATTAAAAATCTTGTATCATTTCTAAACAATACTTTTTTTTATCTTTTACATGTAACCGAATTGTTGCCCTAAATCATCTTTTCATGTTTTTTCCATATTTCTAAGAATTAATGCTTAATTACCAATTTTTTATGTCTTTTTTTCTGTATTGCGCATTGATACGCGTGTACTATCCATTTTATGCCAATACGTGGCTGTCTCGCACGGTTTTCTTAATTTCTTTGCTTGCTACCCTAATTTTTTTGAGCAGTGTATAAATGAGATTCGATGTATATATGCATGCATAAAAAGACGATATTTAAAATATTATGAAATATATTTAAGACTATAAAGATGTAATTTCAGGCAAAAAAAAATAGATTTAATTTTTAAATAAACCTTCATATCTATCTAGATGTTGAATTCAAAAATTATTTCTCTTTTTTGAAAAACAAAATCTTAAGTCGTATGGAATTTAAAAAGAACGGATATGAAAAATTGTGTTTATCTTCCTGTATTGAATAGGAAATTTCTCCTTTTTCCTGGATAATATATGGAAAATCCACTTCTCTTTTTCTAAAAATATTATATTCCTTATAACATGTTTTTTTCAATAGGTTGTGTTTCAGAATATAAGCACATTTTTAGATTATTTTAGAGCGGTTCTTGAGATTCATTCGTTGATAATTTATTTCCTTTTAAATTTTGTCATCTCTTAAGTCATTTTAATAATTCTTATATTTATGGAGCGTTATTTTACACTGTCCTTAACAAATATATTCAAAATATAATGGTTTAATATAAAAAAAAACTACATCAGAAGTAAAAACGTGAGCATTATTTTTAATGAAAATTATATTTTTATTATTTATCATCAAAAATTTTGTTTTCTAACTACCGGAGAAATCACCTTTATTTGTTTATCGCTCTTTAAGTTTATTCCTCATGTTTTTAAAAGCAGTTTAACATTAAAATGATTTATATTCCTTATTTATAATACCTCTGTGTGGATGAATATTTCGTTCGTAACAGTGTTAAATTTTCATCGATTCCACTTGCTGGTCTCATTTATATTTGAAATTTAATAGATATCAAAATATTTTCCTTTCTAACGTCAAGACAACTACATATTTAGGATTGTATATGAATATGAAACATTATTATAAATATCCATTTTACAAGCACGTTATAAAAACTATGTGTTTAAAAAGTAATAACTGAAACTAGTTCTATGGTGCTTTAAAAAAATCAGAGCACACATTTTGAAATAATTGCGTTCTTTTTTGTTATTTTATTATTGTATATATCATATTAACAATTGACTTTTATTCCAGCAGCAACAAAATTTCAGATAACTACTCTACAATAATTTTAATACTATACAAATATATTTTAAACCCACTAAACTGGTTTCGAAATACTAACTTGATAGTATTCACTGTTTAACAGAGATCTGGGTTTGTGTTACACTTACTTCTAGTTCTAACTGTAATTATGAACGGAAACCTGAATAAATCATACAAAAGTCATTAAATAGAATGTGCTGAAATAAGCTTCCGTTTTCATAAAAGCTAGTGTTCATTTAATATTAAGTATACTATTTTTAGATTTCCATAATATTTAGAAACGCATTTCCAGCTCTCTTTTATATTTTGGGCCGATGTATAATAATACTAATAGATCTTCCCATTTCATTAAAAATCAAATTACTCAACGATGGATAAGTCTCATTGTTTTATTTCATGCTTCAAGGTATAGTATTACAATAAAAATGTCTCTTCACTCAAAGAGATATAAACAATATATAAATATTGATTATAATAAATTCCACTGTATTAGAGCACAATGGTGTCCCATATAATTTTGCCTCAAAAGGAAACTCCACTGAATATATAGGAATACAACGTATAATTGATGCCTCTTAAATGTGCTATCATGCAATGCAGTGTTGAATTGATGCATTCCAATGATGACCCACAACATGTTTAATATTACTAGCAGATTTCATTTAGTGCTAGGAAAGCTTTCGTTGTAAATCCAAAGTTTATATCACACATGAGGAGATTTCATTTAGTGCTAGTGAGGCTTTCGTTGTAAATCGAAAGTTTATATCACACATGAGGAGATTTCATTTAGTGCTAGCGAGGCTTTCGTTGTAAATCAAAAGTCTATATCACCCATGACAAGATTTCATTTAGTGCTAGCGAGGCTTTCGTTGTAAATCAAAAGTCTATATCACCCATGACAAGATTTCATTTAGTGCTAGGGAGGCTTTCGTTGAAAATCAAAAGCTTATATCACACATGAGGACTTAATGAATTACATGAATAATTTCTAAATAATTTCACGGAATAACTTCTGCTTTATGTGTAAACTCTCAAAAATTGTGGTTGTATGAAAAATAGCATATGTTTTCAGTATCCTTTGTGAACAATCTTGAGAGCCTGTACAACTACCTTAGATTGATCAAAATCCACTTTTTATGTGCTTAACTTTAAACAAAAATTTCATCGATAGCACATTAAAGAGAAACGTGTTCCATACCTGTAACCTATCGAAAAATATTTTAAAAACAGCCATATTGAATTTCTTACTTTTTTTTGTCAAAATTCAATATACATGTACTGCGCAAGAACTCTTGATAGATCAGTCTTACGTTTCACGTACGATACTAAGAATAATTAGAAATTGAAAAGTTTTCCGGTAGAATAACTCGTATCATTTATCAAATTCCGTTTGGCGCGTCGTATGAAAGTTAAAGATGGAAAGTAAAAATCGATATTTAGCCATCGATTATCTAACACCAAAATGCTATTAATAACCAAATAATATCAGAGAAACGATTGAGAGGCTAATAGAAAAAGTTGGCTAAAATTCATTTCTGTCCAAAATGAAGGATAGAAAAATGTTAGAAACCTGTATTAAATTCCAAAAACAACAACAAAAAATTATAGGAGAACGTTTATCCTGTAACGTAAAACACTGAAAGTAGAAATATGGATGGAAAATTGTTTATCGAATTTTTTATCGAGTATTTTATTTCCACTCTTATTGAGGTTATGTATCAAATTAGAAACTTAAATTCTTTAATATGAATAAATCTGTTGTCGGTGTTGCCAAGTGCAACTGTAGTGAATGAAACATGTTTAAGGATGACTTTCAAAAATAAAAAGTGAACTGCATGAAATCTATGCAATTTTTCACTGAACATAAATTGGTAAATATTGAGTACGATTCGATGATTGGAGTACGCTTCAATGATTCCCTTTTAAAATGTTACAATATTCCGTTTAGACACATTATCATGTTAAAAATTAATAGCATTTAAGAGAGCATGAGAAAAGCAGTTTGAAGAAAAAATTATACGTATGCGGAAGTTTTATTTGGAACTTGTTATGTATTACAGTTATAAAATGCGTGCATTCCAGACTTAATTTAATTAAATTTGTCTCAAACGAAGTATTTTTTTTACTTTTGAACAATTTATAAACGGTATTAAAAAGCTTTAAAAGAAGTTTTCTATGAAAAAGAAAATCCTTTGATCCCTTAATATCTTATTCCACAACCTTAAATCTTTTATTTTTGATATAATAACACTTCAGAATATAGCACTCACATATCTATATTATTTCTTTATAGCTATATTATGTTCTGAGTATCTATGTATTTATGAAAACTACAATAAAATAGGTGAAATGCAACGTATAATCAGAGATCTTGTCTTTTTCACCTGTAAATGCTTTTGAGATGCTGATGTTACATAATTTTAGTTCGTGATCTAAGACATTTTCTGAATCTTCATGCAATTTCTAATTCAGTTTCAAGTTTTGAACCGAAATTATATATTGTATTTCTGTGGCAGATAACTGTTCCAGAGCCAATAATTCTCTTCTAATTTTTTGTACTTTTATTGATTTTTAAGATGACTTAGCAATATTCAGAAATATTATTAGCAAACACTTTTACGTTGCTAAAGGGACGAGTTTCAAAATTGAAATTGATAAATAAATAATTGGTGAATTTCATAACCTTAACGCATTAATATTTTGGAGCTATATAAATAGTGGTAACAAAGGATTGAAAATTAGCTTGGAATTTCATCTAATCGTTTGTAAAAGAATGACTTTTATAATCTGTAAGTTTTTGTAATATTAAAATGAAGAAATAAGTAATTTGTGAGGCTCACAAACCTCTAGCACTAACGTTTTAGAGTAACATGTAAAAGGAAATCAAAGAAATCAACGTTAGCTTGGAATTTCCTCTAATCTGCCTTAGAGAAACAATTTTTATTATCTTAAGATTTTTTTGCAACATTGAAATTAAAAAATAAATAATTTTTGAAACTCACAGATATCAAGCACTAATGTTTTGGAGCTATATGCAAAATGAATTAATATTAGCTTCGAAGTTCGTCTAATTTGCTTTAAAGGAATGATTTTTTGTTTGCGAAAGGCTTTCGAAACATTGAAATTAAAAAATAAATAATTTGTAAAACTCACAAACCTATAACACTAACGTTTTGGCGCTATATGTAAAATGGTGACAAAGAAATTAACCTTAGATTGTAATTTCATCTAATCTGCTTTAAATTGCTTTTTTTGGGTGGAATTATACTGGGCTCCAGAACAAATCTGCATGTTCAAATCGGAACCGTGAACGTTCACATTTATCGGGACATCATTCTGGAACAACATGTGCGTTTGTTCAGATGTGACATGGGCGCAGAATTTGTGTATATGGGTGACAACGCCTGTCCTCACCGAGCAAACATAGTAAACGAATGTCTTCAATATGAGGATATCACCCGTATGGAATGGCCAGCATTCTCACCTGTCTGGAATCCAATAGAGCATGAATGGGACATACTTGGCCGACGGGTTGCAGCCCGTCAACCACCTCCTACATGTGTACCGGAACTTCGGAGAGCATTGCTTGCTGAGTGGAGTAATCTTCCCCAAGATCAGCTCGATAATTTGATACTCATCATGCCTAGGCGTTGTACGGATTGTATTTCCTCGCATGGGAGACATACAATGTATTAACCATCATACCAATCATGTAATATTAAGTTTTTGTAAAGAAGATATTTTTCACAATTGCTCCATGGAGCAAAAATCGTAGTCTTTATAAATGGTATCATACATACACCATCTTTTTTGTTCTTTATCTTTTGTTAAATAAATGGGCTTTATGAATAAGTCAGGCTTGTTTTATTTTTGAACCTTTATTTGCCAGAGCTGGCATTATCCTTAATTTATGGACATGAGTGTATAAGAAGACGCTTAAACACAAAACAACGATATTCAGTCTGTTTTACATTTTAAAAATTATTGGTCCAACAAATATTGTCAGTATGTTACACTCAGACAATCTTTGACATTTGAATTCCTATTTATATTTTTACCCGTCTTAAGGAACAACTTGCCATGTTTCTGGTCAGTTGGGACTCAAAAACAGAAATTAAATTTGTGAGTTTTATTGCTACAAAATAGTCAGATTTTATGTTAATGAAACCTTTAGCAAACATTCTTTTATCAGTTGATGAGAGTGAAATTTTCTATTTGCTACTCGCAGAACCTCAGAAGAAATGACGTTGACATCCCAATATATTCAAACATTAAACGGAAAATTATACTATTTTAACGTGGTGTGGTGTAGAATTATAATTGCATTCTAGATTTTCTGTTGAGAGGCAAATTATATAATGCATTTCGTATAGTTGAGGTAGTGCATTTGGTTGGCTTTATGTAGAAATACGCAAATTGAATATTTCAAATGAATAAGGAACAAAGAAGTAGAAATTAATACTATTGATTCTAATATTTCAAAATTATTATTGCAAATCCTGAATAATATTGTAAATCCTGATAATTTCAACTTAATCTAAATTGAATTGATATATTTCAAAGATAGAGAATAACAAATGATACATTACGATTTATTTGAAGGATTCCAACCATTATATTTTAAATCGGAATATTTCAGTTTATATTTATAACATTTCTTCCGAGATGGTGTCTGATAACCCTTCAGGGTATTACTCCCATTTTACAGCTTATATAGTTAGCACAATACATTGCACCCATAATATATACAGCAGAAAAAGACATGCATTTTTATCACCGTTCTAACTAGCACCTTTCTCCGCACTGTTAATTTATATACTGAAAAATTCTCTATTTATGTTTCAAAATGTAGCTTTTAAAAGACATGATATTATTTGTGGATGTGTTCACTAAATATTTTAAATCAAAGTTTAACAATCAATTTTATGAGCCTTTGGATTTTACAAGTCAGGCTGATGTTACTAAATAATCAGTATAAAAGATTCAAAATGTAACTTTTTAAAAGCATAATATCATATCTGTATGTGTTCACTAAGTCAGTTTTAAGAGCCTTTAGATTTAACGAGTCTCCCTGGTATTATTGTATCATCAGTATAAAAGATATAACTTACGCCCAACTGACACCTTGAATTTCGCAATAAAATATAAGCAATAAGTTGATGGACATAGCATGTTTATTTCTTCCTCCATTTTAAGGAGCCAGAAAACTAGAAAACCTTTCATTAGTTAAAAACGGAGACTCATTTAAATGATTCTACTGTTTTTGTATGCGAAACTCCCGAAATACGTTTAAATGAAAAGGAACTTTCATCGTTTGAATAATTGGTTCCGCTTGTAGGATTTACAACATAACCAAAGTCAAAATTCGAAAAATTTATTTCTAAAGCAGTTAAAGAAATGGCTTCATGCAAAGCGATATTTCAAGTTTATGGATTATTGATGTCATGTCAAACCCCTTTGGCTTCCATCCAGGAAATAAAATATGGGTCTGTTTTGGAAAATTACTTGAAATATCGATACAAAACTTAAATAGGAAATTTCATGGGCGCATATATAACGTAATAAAAAGGTGATACACATTCAAAACTAAACCATTATATCATGAGGTCCAGACATAAGCAGGAAAGAAATTTAAACGTAAAGACTGAATAAATTTAAGTATAATTTTTGGAATTGTTTTTTAAAGGTTTATAGGATTTTTTTTTGTTAAAACCGTCTTCTTTTGAATTTATAAGTAATTGAATTTTTGAGGATTTCCTAACAGTTATTCAACAATGCTGCCAAAACTTCTGTTTTACAATATTCCAAATTTTTAAAAAATCTTCTAATGACGTTTTCTTTCAGAAAAATAGATATTGTATTATAATAAGCTCTTTTAAATGAAATAAACAAATAGGCTTTTATTATTCTAATGACAATGTAAAAAAAATAATAAATAACAGATCCGAGCAACAAATATTTCGACTTTTTGATGTATTTGCAATATTGAATTAATTTTGATTTAGTTTTTTTTTCTTTAAAAACTCTATCCAATAGCTAAGATTCATTTTTTTAGTTCTGATTTAAGTTGTTTTCTGTGACAACCCTCTTCATAAAATATGTAAGACTTCAGAAGTTTTGAGTCTAATAAACTCTTCAAATTTTTTTATATTATTTCTTATACTTCAGAAGCTTTTGTTCCAATATACCAAGTTATTTCCCTAACTAAAATGCGGCCCGAGAGACCGAATTCAATGGCAGTGTCGTTACAATTCCACAAACATAATTTAAAACATTTCACAATTGTAAAAAAAATCTTTATTTCTCAAACACTTTAAAGAGAAATAAGGGATGAATGTAAGTTAAATTTTTCTTCTCAGATATTCCTCACAAATAATCATAGCAACTGAAAATTATATTCAAAATAAAAAGTATACGACTATTTGATATCACTGTTTAACTTTCAAATTTCTGCTCCGATTCTATTTATTTGTACTAGTATTATGTAATTGAAAACACAGTCAGCAATACTGCATTCTTCTCTGATACGTTTATAATATTTTTTAATTAGCAATGTTGATAGGAATATTGCTTTCTTATTATTGTGCTATAAACTCGCTTAACCATTCTCTTAAATTAGCAGCAGCTAAGGTATCCCGGTTGCGATTAAGTATTATGCAAATATTAACCGTTGCTTTGTTTAATCTTTTAGTCTAAAATTAATGTTCATATTTTCTTGACAAAAATCCGATACACTTTTATTCATAAATAAATACACAGAGCGTAACAAAGACATTTTGAAATGTGCGAGGTCGTAAAATATATTGAAAATGTAATATTTTGATGACTAAAATTTAAAACAGTTTATTTAAATATATAGCAGATATAACTTGTGATTTTAAAAATTTGCATTTAAAGGGACCACCCGAATACAGTAGAAATCTTATTCGCAAAATATAAAGAAAATTACCTGAATTTGGATAATTTCCTTCCAGTTAATTATACGGAAAAACTCATCATTTATTACATTTGCAACTTTTGTAGTTATTAAGTTTCTTAGATTGACATAATATTGAATTTGTTTTGCCTTAAGATACAGTTTATGCATACATCATGTAAAATCAGAAAATATACTGCCGTTCTTTGTTACCTTGTCTCCAAAATCAGATAATTTTTACGAGATTGGTAAAAAAGTACAATTTCTTAAATGTAGAAAACCATTTTTTGCACTATAGGTATTGAAAGGAACGCTTTTCTAACATAAATTTTATTCACATTAGAAGTTACGGTAAACAATCACAAAAACATGAAAATTTCATTTTAAAGAGCTTGAAACCTTCTACAATTTAGCATTCACATGCTAAATTGAAGTGGATGTATTCTTGAAATGAATGAATTATGAAATATATGATTTAAATAGAATAACATATATATTTTAATTTTAACCTGATTTACACTATTCGATCATTAAAAACATGTTCAAATATCGTAGTGTAATATGTCTAAATTGTCCCTTTTTAAAGTATGCGCATTTTAAGACAAATACAATATTCATGTTCCAAAGTCATAAGTCTTTAAAATTTGACAAAGAATGAAATCTTTTATTAAATTCGCGGGTTTTTAGGGACAATTTTTATTTGTTTTAATGACAATGTTATTCAAATTTTAAAATTGAAAGGATCAAACTCGTTTTTATGAGTTTTTGTTTATGTACTTTAAACAACTAGATTGAATATCCCAATCATTATTATATAGTATTTCTTATTACTATAGTCTTATACAGACATAATTGTTTAAAAAAATATAAAAAATATTTTTTTAATTATTGCTTTTCTTTCTTAAGAAGGATCTTGACACCCATGCAGACTTCTCCTATAATACATTTCTGAAAAAGTTAGTATTGAAATATTAACTAAAATATTTTTTTATATTTTATTTAAAACAATAGTATATAAACAATCCCGATACATATTGCCGTCAAAATATACACAAACGCTACTTAGTTTAAAGAAAGCAGGAGCAGTAGTGACGCCAATTATTGTTTATTTATACTTTAAACAATTAGATTGAATATCCTTATTATTATATCGTATTCCCTATTACTATACTGTTATAGAGACAAAATTCTTAATATATATATATATATATATATATATATATATTTATATTTTTTAATTATTGCTTTTCTTTCTAATCCAAAATCTTGACACCCATGTAGCTTTCTGCTATAATACATTTCTGAAATAGTTAGTACTGAAATATTAGCTAAAATATTTTATTATATTTCATATAAAACAGTATATATAAACACTCCCGATACATATTGCAGTCAAAATATTCACAAACGCTACTTAGTTAAAAGAAAGCAGGAGCAAAAGCGATGCCAATTTTTGTTTATTTGTTCTTTTAACAATTAGATTGAATATTTCAATCATTATTATACCGTATTTCCTATTACTATACTGTTATAGAGACTCAATCCTTTAAAAAAAAATTAATATTTTTTAATTATTGCTTTTCTTTCTAAACCAAAATCTTGACACTCATGCAGCCGTCTCCTATAATACATTTCTTAAATAGTTAGTACTGAAATATTAACTAAGATATTTTATTATATTTGATATAAAATAGTAGTATATAAACACTCCCGATACATATTGCAGTCAAAATATACACATACGTTACTTAGTTAAAAGAAAGCAGGAGCAGGGGCGACGCCAATTTTTGTTTATTTGTACTGTAAACAATTAGATTGTATATCCCAATCATTATTAAATCGTATTTCCTATTACTATATGGTTATAGAGACTTAATTCTTAAAAAAAATTAAAATTTTTTTTAATTATTGCTTTTTTTTCTAAACCAAAATCTTGACACCCATGCAGCCTTCTCCTATAATATATTTCTGAAATAGTTAGTACTGAAATATTAACTGAAATATTTTATTATATTTGATATAAAACAGTAGTATATAAACACTCCCGATACATATTGCTGTCAAAATATAAAGAAACGCTACTGAATTCTTTAAAAAAACTTTAAAATATTTTTTTTAATTATTGCTTTTATTTCTAAACCAAAATCATGACACCCATGCAGTCTTTTCCTATAATACATTTTTAAAATAGTTAGTATTGATGGAAACAGTAGTATATAAACAGTCACGTTACATATTGCCATCAAAATATACACAAACGCTACTTAATTCTTTAAAAAAATTTTACATGTTTTTCAAATTATTGATTTTCTTTCTAAAAAAAATCTTGACACCCATGCAGTCTTCTCCTCTAATACATTTTTTAAATAGTTAGTACTGAAATATTAACTAAACTATTTTATTAGATTTGATATAAAACAGTAGTACATAAACTATCCCGATACATATTGCCGTCAAAATATACACAAATGCTACTTAACGTTAAAAGAAAGCAGGAGCAGTAGCGACGCCAATTCAATTTCAAAAATACACCTCCTAAATTAAAGAAGAAAAAAAACGGAACTTAGAAAAATATTTCTCTTCATTTAAGCCTCCGAGAAAACAAAAGAACTCATACCTTAGACATACTTATCCGTAAAGGATATAAGACCAAGATGTGAACAAAGAAATAAAAATGAAGGAAAAAAAATCAGCCAAATAAAAAAAAACCGATACAAAATGTGTGAGCCACAGTGCTGAACAGAGAACTTCTGATATTGATCAAGAGATTGAGAGTTCTGTTTTTGTGCCATTTTTTTATGCCACCATTAAAGATTGGATTCTAGATCAACCGATCTTGAAGTCATGCAGTGGAAAAGGGAAGAGAAAATAAATAAAGTAAAAAAAAAACAAAAAAACAAATCAAAAACAGAAAAAAGATCTTCTCCCTGTTCTCTATCATTGTACATCGATATGTGGGTTGCTCGGGAAGTAAATTTCTGTTGTGGAAATATAATATTTGTACATGGGGGGATGAATGCAAGAAAACTTCCGTCAGATTTTATTTGCTTACTAAGCAATGGGGTTTGTTTGAATCGGAATGTGTTTGTTTAGGAGAGTGTGCTTTGGAACTGGCATTCCTTGTACATATTGGATAATGCAGTAAACTCGTGAATGAAATGCTAAGAACTGAAATAACTGAATAAAGCGTTAAAGTGGGAATGGAAGATAGCCATAATAATATTAGTGATACGAAATTAAACAAACAAATGCAAATGTACCTAAACAAACAGGAAGCAGTATTAAAGGTTATGTGATACGGCAATTTTCATATTGATAGCTTAAAAATTTGCTTTTCATCATTTAATTTTTGGTATTCAATTATTTTATTCAAAATAATTGTTGGTGGATTTTTTAAATAAAATGTTCCAGCCAAACATCATGCTTACACCTTTTCGTTTAAGCATAATTTTTTAATTCGTTTTGAAAATAAAAGTAATACACAATTTAACAAATAGATGCAAATATGCATAAACAAACTGAAAACAGTATCATTTTTTTTTATAATTCGAAAATTTCCATAGGAATAGTTTCAAAATTTTCCTTTCGTGTTCAAATATTAGTTGTTTCCCTTCAATTCCTTTATTCAAAATAAATGCTGGTTTGATTTTTTTAAGAACATGTTCCGGCCAATCATTATGCTGCCATTTAGTTTAAGTAAAAAATTTTAATTCGTTTTGAAAATATAAGATAAGAAATGAACATCATTTACACCTTTCTACGGATCATTATTTCAAACTTTTAAATTGTGTTTTATTTATAGGCATACTGATGTTTCCAACGATCATTTTAATCTAAAACAAATATTTTATTCACCATATTCTGTACAAGCAATATAAATAAGGCTAAAAAATGTAGTTTATACACATAAAATATAACAGGATATTTTGGTCCCAATTTAATTTTTGTTAATGTATGAATACTGTGAATTAACTTGAATATTTTACGGAACACATAAATATTCGCTTTCTTCTTAGTCTCTTTCTTCTTAGTCGACTTTGTAAATCTCTTCTCTATTCAATATTTATATAATAGTCAAGAAAATAATTGTCGCATAAACAATATCTAACATTAAATGTAATATATATCAGGCATTTTTTTTTCATTCAGTTGAATAATTTACGTCACATATGACGTTTCTCTATAATTTCTTCGTAGAAGCAGCTTAAAAAATATTTCCTTGAAAACAATAAGAATTTAAGCATTTTAAGCATACATCTAACACGCTGAGATTTAAATCCTTATTACTTTACCGTTGTCTTCAAACATGAATTTTTAACTGGTTTTGAAAAAAAAAATATGTTACATATTTTTTTAAATGATTACTATTTAACACTAATATAAATTATTTCATTTTTTTGCAAAGTAATATCTGAATGTTTCATTTAAAATCATATTGATGTTCACCGAGGACACCCAATCTAAACTGATATTTTATTAAACCATACGCTAAATCAGAAATGCAAATTAAAAGGATATTTTAGTTTTTATGCATAAAGAAAGGTATTTAAATGTGATCCAAAAATGAATTTTCAATTTGTTTTGAAAAAGAAATGTTTGGAGGAAAAAACTTAAAAATTAATATTATTCAAAACTAATATGAATCACTGCATTTTTTTACGATTTCATATTATGCTGTGTTTCATTAATAAGCCTCCTGATGTGTCATGGGTGAGATAAATCTAATCTAATCTAATATTTTAATAAACCATTCACTAAATCAGATATATAAATACAAATTTAAAACATATTTTAGTTGATATGCAATAGAGTACTTAACTGTTATCAAAAGTTGCATATATTACAAGATTTTATATTCTGCATGGGAATTTTATTTACTCTAACTATAACATCGTACAAAATGTGACATTACAAAAAAAAGTTCTTTGTCAAATGTTTGAAAAATAATATAGATTATAAAGAAATTTAACAATTCTACAATAAATTATTTATACATGCACAGTGGACAATTCCTTGGTCAAATCTTGAGCTATCAAAATCCATATCATCAACCCTTTAGCAGATCTCCAGAACAAGCCTGTGCAAGTCAGAAATTACTACCAATGCGTTTTGAGCTATCTGATTTTGATTTCCACGTGCAAAACCAATTCATAGTTAGCATTAGGGAAAATATCAAAGGAGGGAGAAATTCAGTTAGCTTTCGAGGAAGGGCGTTAAATCGTGAGGAATCCTTTGCATGGCCAGGAAAACCCAGATAGGGAAAATGCCGGGCCCGAAGTTAGGAGATAGGGTTCTATTCCAGGACTTGCCGGAGGGTCATTATGTTGGAACTTTGATAATGGGATGAGTGATGCAGATTTGTCATGTACAACTCGTTAAGCGGAACTTTCCGGTTAATTTATTAAATCTAAATATGAGAAGATGTAAGTCTTGTAACTAGTAGATGTAATGATTCACAAAATATCATCCGTTGAATTATCAACAAAAAAGTGAGATATTATTCTGCAGGGAAAATACTTGGAAAAAAACAAAAGCAAAAAAATTGTGCTTTTTTTGTGCTAAACAGATGGGATCTTTTGAAATTAGGAATTTTATGTTTTAAAGATTCATAATATATAGTTGTTGTATTCCCAAAAAAAATTACATATAATTATTATTACATTTAAATGTAACATATAATCAAATAGTTATTATTACAAAACAAAATTATATACATATATATTATTAGGCGTAATTATAACATATATTCCCATACAGTTATTATTACAAAACAAAATATTGATTAGTAATTTCTAGGGCAAAAAATTTAAAAAAATTAATATTAATTAATAGCTATAAAAACTTAAAAATTGCAAATTATATATTCTATTTTGAGACTGAAAATACTTTGTAAAAAGAAATCTTTTGATGTGCTGGGAATAAAAAATGGAAGCAATTACTTAAAAGTAAGAAAAGAAATATTTGTTTTTCCGAAAAATTATTTATAACAGCAAATAAATAAAAAAAAGCTTTTGAATACCTACAATATATGCTTTTTAATTTCGATCACGGCTATGCAACCATGAAAATTGAATATTTGCAAAAATTTAAATAAAGTTCTCTTTCTTGATTAAAATTTGACATTGACTTTTCATATCTGTCTCTCTTTTTAATAAATAGATAAATCAAAAAATGCTTGCACTCATTTTGAGCGTTTCCTGGGTGTAATTTATCACCTAAAATTGAAAGGAGGAAAACAAATTACACAAGTTCGGAGATATGTATTTTGGGGGGCCAACCTTATTCTTCAAGAAAGTCTAAACGGTATTGAAGTAAGAAAATCCCCAGTATTTTATAAATATTTTCACCGTGAAATTATTTTATATGTTTATGTTTCTAAATATTTTCTGAATATAAAAGTCGAAGTTCAAATTATAATATAATTACCGTTTTATTTCATAACGTAATTTTCTTGTTATGTTCA
The DNA here is from genome assembly GCA_907164885.2 of Dolomedes plantarius. Taxonomy (NCBI): domain Eukaryota; kingdom Metazoa; phylum Arthropoda; class Arachnida; order Araneae; family Dolomedidae; genus Dolomedes; species Dolomedes plantarius. Next base: position 113,818,232 of record OU015491.1, on the reverse strand, counting down.
GAAACATATCTTAAGAATTACATACGTCAGTACTTTAAATAACATACTAGAATTCCAGTAATTACCTACAGAAAAGAAAGCAAATTTAGTGATGAGAAATAGGTTTTATAAATTAATCGTTTTGAAGAAAAGAAATATCATCTGAAACAATCTTATGTTTGAGAGAAGATGCAGTTTTTTTTCTATTTTCTAGCCGAATTAATCTGAACAAACTCACCGCTGCATTTCACACTGCAAAATAAAATACTAAGCCTCTATTTACCGAATTTCAAACTTTTACAGAAAAATATGCACATGTAAACTAATTAAATATCAAAATATAGATACAAACGTATAAATAAATATACACATACATGAGAATAAATAAATCTATCTTTTAAAAAGCTTGAATTAGAGAAAAAACTGTAAATTAAAATGCATATAAAGAACTTAGGAAATAGAAGAATCATTAGTAAGTGTGCTCTGCTCTCGGAAATGTCAAATTTTATCCACAGCGTGAAGCAATTTTTTATCATTTTTTTCTCTCCTATGTTAACATATAGATATGAGGGTTTTTTTAACATTTCGAAATGTTAGTATAAAATATACAGATTTATGAATATTATATTTATAAGGCATCTAGGTAAGGCGTGAACTCTGCTTTGCTTCATAATGCACGCACTCCATATTTGACAAGTACACTATATGTGTCTATGAAGCATTTTGAAAAAATATACATATATAAAAACGGTTACCTCCCAACGAGTTAACGTAAATTACATTTTTAACATTTCACGTTTCTCCCATTCATTTTTCTCTTCATCATAACTAATATTCAACACGGTACACCGTAACATGATTTGACACCGTAATATGTCATGGCACGGGCAAGAATTTTCGCAACAACGGAGTAAGATAGAGGTCGCTTCCGGGTAAACATGATAGTAATTTATGGTGGAAAATAAGAAGGATGTGTAGTACATTCAGTTAAATTCATTATTGTTTTAAAATGCTGCCTTATAAGAGTTTAAAATTCTAGTGCATTAGAACATCAGTGTCCTATCATCATTTCCGTTGATAAAAGTTCCCAAGGCGTAAAAGTACAATATGTACTCAACTGTAAATTGAAAATATTATAAAATCATCGCGTTTCTATAATTGTTCTTCATTTTTTCCCAGAGATCTCAAGAAAGCATGATAATTTTTTTTCTCTCTACATTGTAGTGTACACAGTATTCTACAGGGTTTATAATTATCATACCGTCTTCTCAAATTCAGCTAGAGAACTATATGTTATTGGTAAAGGGAATTAAATGTGTTAAGGGTGAAGTCATTAGTTTTAGCTAATTTTTGCTCGGAGAGATTTTTGATATCATGAAATTTGCAACTCGCCACATGAACTATTGCTAACTTATTGCTAAATCGCCATATGAAATTTTGCATTTGATCCCAGCTTTCTTTCTCGTCTCTAATAAACAATCTTTTTACAAATCTTGCAGTGAAAAAGCTATGATCATCAAAATATAAGGTGTATGTGAGCGGAAAAAGTTTTACACAGGTCTCGACTTTATGGAATAAACCAAAACGGGTAGGCGTTACACAGTATCACGTATAACTCTGACATACTGAGACTAGATAGAATCGTAAACAAGAGTAGACGTAGAAAGTGTTCTTATGTACCGCTTTTTAGTGTTGAATAAATTTATTATTCTGAATGTAAAACAGCAGTATCCATTACGAGATGGATCCATTGAAATACGTAAGCTATAGAAATCGAGGCTGGATGAAGACTCGAATATTATAAATTTTAGATACTATGTTTAGGACAAGATTTCCATGGCATTCAAACTTCCGTGTTCAACAATATTTTCCTCCAAAACTACTATTTTGTCGTCATAAATATTTAAACAGTTTAGAAATGATTGTCCTTGATTATATTTATTCACTATATGAAAATTAAATGTTGAGTTAAGGTTATTTGAAAAAATTATTTTCTCTTTACACGTGATGTATTAAATACTTTACTTGATAAATAAAGTCATTCAGTACAAGTTTATAAATTACCAACACTACAATAGGTAATAACATATTTAAGCTTAATTATATGCTTTTTTAGACTTAGTTTCTGTTCATTCGCAATAATAAGATTCAATTATGTAAAATTCTGGTTTTATTTTCCAGCTTTCATGGTAATGTCACGCATTAAAATTAAATAAATCTCCAGCTGTAGTGTATGAAACATAAAAATTTGTGCGATTCCTTTATATTAATGCCGTTGTTTATTTTCACCAATCAACTTACTTTTGTTAACAACCAGTAGTAATATTATGTCTGTTAAACAGCTGAAAGATTAAAGAGAGAAAGATTAATGGTAAAGTTGTTTTTGCGGCTGACACTTGTCACTTGACGAACATAAATTGCTAAAACTGACATCTATGCAGAAAAAAAATGTATTTACACTCAGGCCTAACACATATCTATTCTACCTTTAAGTGGACAGAAAAAAACAGTTGGGATGGTCTAAGAAACTAAACTACATTTGGTAGATACTAAAAATATCCCCTGGTGTAGGAAAGCCTACACCAGGGGGATTGGAAAAAACAACAACAACAACAACAACTCCTATTAAATCATTTGGATTGACAGTTTGTTTGAAGTCAAGTGATTTGATTATGAATTAGTTGATAAACCTCTTTTCGAAGTAATAAGGGAAAGAAAATAGCATATATAACAAAGAAAAACGCAAATATAAGCAAATACGCCCTGTCTTTTCAAGGGTAGAAATGGGTTATATTTTGTGCAAACTCTCTTAAAGCTGTTTTTTTTTTAGAATTCAATCATAAAATCTTTAACATCAGGATAAACTACCTTTAAATGTTTGAAATATGAATCATATAATTATTTTAAATGTTATGCAGCCTAACATGTAAGAAGGCAGTAGGTGTTAGTTTTAAAAATGCCGATAGCTTTTCATAATATTGAAAACCATTTAAAACTTTTAGATTATTGATGCAATGTTTTGAAAAAGTCAGATTGGGCAATGGCTGTTATGAATGCTACTGTTCACAAATCAAACTCTCTGTAACATCTAAACAGTATTATTTCATTATTTTGCTAGAAATAATTTCTTATCACAGGTTTTTAAAACATGTTATTTATAATTATTAGATAAACATTTCAATACCCTTAGATTTGAAATATCATACATAACTTATATATTTACCTTAACTGAATTCCAGCAGGCTGTAATAAATATTTATAAGCAGAAATATACTGCAAACTTTATCAATGTCGCCAAACTCGTGCACTTTATTTTTTGTCACTTTTCAAACTTTATATTTCTTGTAGACAGTTTCCGAGGAGGAGGTAGAGCGTGCATATATTTTTGTTTAAACTGCCTGGAGACGCATAAACACTGTTTTCCTGAAACGTGGTTTTCCAACATCCAATTTCGACTGTCACGGCGCATTGTAAACTCTTCCATAAAATATAAAACAAATATGAAAAAGAGAGAGAGACAGAGGCAAAAAGAAAAAAACACCCAAAAATGATGGTTCGTTGTCAACTTCCTTTTGCAATCATTTCTCTGACGGCTAAAAGGAGAAGTGGAGAGGGGGGGGGGGATTTTTCCACTCCATCCGAGATTACAAGTTCTAAAAATAGAATCGAATAAGTGGAACGCCTGTAAGTAAAACCTGGTTTCTGATAACTTAGTCAATCTGGATAATAGGTAGACGAAGGTTCAGTACAGCACAGGAAAAAAAAAGTAAATCCGAATGAATTGAGAAGAGGGGGAAAAAAACGGACAATATAAGCGAAAATATCTCGGGATGTCGGAACTTCCCAACTTTTGTTTGATGTCAGCAATTTTATGCATGTGTGCACGTACCGCTTCAAACAAATTTTCTTTTGATTCGTTTTTGGATAGATAAAAAAAAATCAGCTTGGAATGGCGCTATATTTTTTCGACTATCTTTTTTTTTCTTCTTTTTTTTCCGTGCGTACTTCTAAGTGGACAAAGCGCTTTCATTCGTGACTGAAATACGTGATGAATATTCAGTGCTGCAGACAAATTCTCTGATTTGAGTGTTTTGTTGCGTTCTGTAAATTCCATCCCATAATGCCGTAGTTTTTATTTCTTGCTCCGAGGGAAATGCCTGCGTTGAAAAACAACTCGAAATAACAAGATTCTCCGCATAAAAATTTCTGTTCCAGGATGCTGCATTGCTGCATTTCAGGGAAATAAATAAAAAAAAAATTACCAAAAAAATTGGAGGTGGAGAATGGATACCGCGTCTTATGTTAAGCATAACGGTCTTCTCACATTTGGAAGTGTCTAGCTGCTGAAATGAAGTATCTTGGTCACATTTATCTGTTTCAAACGTACCAAAATCCCACATTAAGACACTAGCGCGCCCGTGTGCACTTGAGCTGATTTTCCGTGCGTAATTGCCGGAGTGTGTTTGCTAGCAAGATTCTGAACCCGGACATTTAAGCCCATATTGAAGTGATGAAAGGAAATTTCTTATGCATGTTTAATCAAGGTTTCTGTCGCAACACTCTTATAATTTCTAGCAAGTTTTGGTAATGGTTCTTAAAAATGTCGGGTAATGTTGCGTAAGTCTCAGGTAAAAATGTTAAAAAAATATATTAGAAAAATAGTTATATTCTGCATCTTAGGCAGCTGATCGCTTCTTTATTATTTATAAATATTAGCATTCCACGAAAATCATGAATATATCAATCAATATCTAAATTGTTTTATCCATGATCCCGTAATATTAAATAGCTTAGCTTGGATTAAGAGCATGCAAATTGGACATATGTATAGAAAAACTCTTTTAAAGCCTTCTAGTAAAAATTAGGTGTGATACTTAAAAACATCCCTTGAATGTCATACATAGTAAATAATGTTAATTACTTTTCAAGTCTCTATAAATAAGCAGCCTTTAGATGTCCGTATAGGCAATATATCCTGAGAATTCCTATTCTTCCGGTAGAACTGAAGGTTAATTATTAGATTTATTGCATGAGTAGAATTTAAAAAAATATTCGGATAAATACACACACAGACACACATATATATATATATATATAAATATATATATATATATATATATATATATATATATATATATATATATATATATATATATACAGTGTGCCCATAATTAAACTTCCCTACTTTAAAGTTGTCTAGGACTTGTAGTTGTATAGAGTTGTCTAGGAAGTTTTGTATAGGACATATTGAAGGGATGGGAATTTATTTCAGCGAATAAAAAAATTATTTCAAAATTTCTCCACCAGAGGACATTTTTGATGAATTACACATTTACGACTGGTTCTTTACTTAAGATTTCACGATCTTTTTATCCATAGGTCACCCTAACACAATAACTCATGCTCATTAAATTTTACAATCTTTAAAGGTATTGCAAGGTCGATTGGAAACTTTTTCGATAACTAATTTTCGGACAAAAGATTTGAAAGAACGAAGAAGTTGCAAATATGCAAATTAATTTTTGTCAACGTAGAGCAGAACCTGTTATAAAACCTAGAAACTTTCATGGAGATTTTGTTTTCAGCGCCCTTGCTATTGCCAATCAGTTACGATTACCAGATGGAGCTCCTCAGACCTCAACCAATGCGACTTTTGGCTTTGGGGGCATGTGAAACATCTAGTCAGTCTTGATAAACCAAAAACTATACCTGATCTGAAAGACAGCATTTCAAGACGTGTTATCAGCATTTCCCCGGACACACCGCGGTCAACTGTAGAACATACTATCTTCCGATTTCAAATGGTAACTGAAAATGATGGCCGTCATGTTGAACATGTCTTGTAATATTTTTTTAACTATAGTAAATGTTGGCTAAAAGTGTAATTCATCAAAAGCACCCGCTGGTGGTGAAGTTTATTTTTTATTCGTTTAAACAAATTCCCATCCCTTCAATATGTCCTATACAAAATTGCATAACTTTCTGAACAATAGTTTCGACCGTAGAAAACTGTAAAGTAGGGAAGTTTAATTATGGACACCCTGTATATATATATAAGTGGGTGGGAGTCAGTAGGTATGTATGGATAAATTGTTATTTGTTACTTTTTGAAATATGAGTTATACAATTCAAAATCCTTTTCTTTTTTCAAAATTCGAGGAGTAATATTTCTCTTCTTATTAATAAGTACAAATAAAAAATAAATTGAGAGAAAAGCTCATTTTTTCCCTCATTTGCTTTTTTTACTTTTTCTAATGGGAATCGAGAAAATAGCTGCTTAGTAATTGTAATGGCTTCTGGCAGATACTAAACTTGAAACACTGTAGACTATTGTTTCTGGTGTTTTATGTTCTTTTAGACGATGGCGTAAAGCCAATTTGGCCCTTCATCAGAAAAAAAAATTGCCTAATTTGAGGTCGTATAAATGTGATTTTATTTGATTATGGATTAGAGAAAACGTGAAAAACGTACACTGTAGAGTTACAGAGTGAAATTTTTTTTTCGGCACACATAGAAGTATGAAATATAGCAACCCGATTCAGCTAATTAAAATCAGTTTTTTAATAATTGAAACTTTAGACTTCTCGGTTTTTTATAATGAAGTATAACAATTTGTAAATTCATATGTTTTTGCAAAATTCAGAAATGTGATTTATGACTTTTTTTTCACTATCATTGATTTTACTTAATTTTATTTTTCACGCATTATCACATTTTTACCCTCTTGTGGTTCCTAGGTTTTAAAAATATCTTTGACAGATTCTTATACACTACTTTATCCAATTTCATATCGTTCAACTTTTATTGTGGACATAATTGTATAGATGCTACATTTTCGCTATTTGACAACCATTAAATTTCTGTCTATAACAAATTATAAACCGTGGGTTATACATAAAGGTCACCAATGTCTTGCTATAATGCCCCAAATAATTATATGGGTTATGGTGTTTGTACTTGAATAATACGAATTTGTTTTTATTTCTAGCAGTGACACTTGATATAAAATTGTGTTGCCCGCAATATCTAGCAAGCGTCACACCTTGCGATTAGCGATTGACTGCTGCTCGATCACGGTTTAGGAGAATGCGAAATTGCACCTAGCCCATGTTGCGCATGTCTGGATTTTACTATTAAATAACGAAGCCAAACCACAGTATCACGCAAGGTTTTTCACAGAGGCTTTGCATTGCCAGCTATATATCTGAATTGTATTTTTGTAGCTATGGCTCGAGATAACTCTTTTAATTTTGTGTTAATTGTGTTTGTTTTATTTTTGTTTAAAATGAAGTGTTGAAATTGCATGTCTAAATTGTCAGTGGTTTATTTTATTTCGACACGTCACCAGCACGTAGTACGAGTAACACGTCGCCAAATTAGTCGCCAGTGTGTACAAACAAGCAACACTAGCAGCATAAGAGACTAAAATACATAAAAAAAGATTTCATCTAAAACTGTCAATATAGGACACAGAGGATATAAAAATAAATAAATATAATAAAATATAACAAATTTACTAATTAAAAGAGTACATTAACTAATTAAACTAAAAATTTATAGTAAAAATTTTACTAATTTACTCGTGTAATTTACTAATTAAAAGAGTCAACCAATCTGCATGTCCCGGGTTCTATTCCTCGCTTGCCAGTATCTCTCATAGGTATCAAGAGCGTTCTATGATGTGTACAGTAGGGTGGGTCGAAATAAATAATTTTTTTTTCGGTACGCTTTAGTGCGGAAAAGTTGCCTATTGTAAAAAGAAGAAAAACGGCATAAAAAATTAAAATCGGTTAACATCTTCCATTCGCGCGTCGTACTTTTAAGTTTATGAAAAATTGCAAAAATCACGATTTTTTTGCAATTTTTTTCTGTTTATTAAAACTTTTACAATAAACATGCTTTAGTTTTTTATGCTTGTTTTATGGGTTAAATAACCTAAATAAATTAAATTCTAATCAATAATCTATTTTTTCAGTTCGCGCAACGTCTTAGAAAAAACAGAAATTTATCAATATTTTGCAATTTTCACTGTGTCTTCGTTCGTTTTGCTAGAACAAAACGCACCAGAATTCACTTGAAATAGGTTGAACTGGTTTAAACTCAATTGACGTCAATTCACACCTACTGAGGAAAGTTGGGGTCTTTTCTTTGACGGACAAAAAGATGATACTTTGTTCGTTGAAAAATAGAATGCCAAGTAATTTCGCAGGAATGGGAAAGAAGAACACTATTCTCTTATTGAGGAACATGGATCAACTTATATTGGACATGTATATCCTTCCTCGAGTCTATCAAATGATATAACTCATAGCATTATTTCTCGTTTTTCTGAACAATCAATATCACTTGAAAAACTACAAGTAGTAGAGTGTAATGGCAATGTAACCAACTCTGGATGGAAGAACGGCGTCATCCACCGACTATAAAATCATGTAGGACGCCCGATACAGTGGTGCATATGCCTCCTGCATTTTAATGAGCTTCCTTTTTGCCACATTTTCCAACATATTAACGGTCAAACTGCAGGACATAATTCTTTTAGTGGGCCGATCGGGCAGCAGCTCACTTGCTGTGAGAAACTCCCTGTTGTTCAAAATGAACCCATAGATTGTTCGATTCCTCATATAGTCAGTAATTTGTTGAGAAAAGACCAACAGTATTTGTTTGACATTTCAAATGCATTGTCACCTTGGAACAATGTCCAGAAAACTTGGCAAATAGGAACCCTGTCCTTTGTCCCATACCAGATGGCTAACTGCGGCCAACCGAGTCCTTGGGTTTTATATAAGTTCATCAGATCCATCCGGAAACTTAAAATAAATCTTGAAATGATATATGGCTAAGTGGTTTACCATAAAAATGAAGACATATTTTACTGACGGATGAAAGCATGTCTTTCAAGCAATCCAAACATTACGGTTTTTATCCGACGAATTATTTCAAGTCGTCTATCCAGTAATTCAACGAAATACATTCTTTGCGCACCCAGAGAATGTTCTGTGGGCAATGCTTGTTGAGGAAACATATTCTGAATATGTTGAAGAGAACATATTCGGGAGCTTGGTTACAGAAGGATCTTAAAAGCAAGACAAACAATCCCAAATAAGAAGACTGTAATTTCGTACTACCAAAGATAAACTTTCAAGCTTCCGATTACATTGAAATTATTAATTGGAATTCTTGTGTGGTGTATCCTCCCCCAATGGTGCGGAACCTAAGTGAAGATGATATTAAATCATTCATCAATTCTGATACTATGCCAATGACAGAAATACTAAAGTTACCCGGTCACACCCAGGCTGTGGAGAGGTGCGTCAAAATTGTGACAAAGGCCTCGAATAAAGTATGTGGACATGAAGCTAGAGATGGCTATATACAAGCAACACTGGAGTCTAGATCTGTTATGCATTATTTTTCCAAAAAATCAGACGTTAAATATGTATAGATACAAAAAAGAAAAAGTAAAAAACAGAGTAGACCAAATAACCCTACTCTATGGAAAATCTTTGTAAATAGATGTAAATATAATGTAAACACCACACCCAACAATTGGATGGTTGGTTTAGTAGGTTGGGTAGAACTCGACGTGCAACCATCTCCGCGTGGGGAATTCTGGGTTGTTTTGTTCTAGCAAATCGAGCGAATAGTTGCACAGTGAAAATTGGGAAAAATTGCTAAATTTCTGTTTTTTCAAAGACGTTGCGCGAACAGAAAAAATTATATTTATGATCAGAATTTAATTTAGTTAGGTCATTTACCATAAAACAAGCGTAAAAGCTAAGCATGTTTATTTCAAAGTTTTAACTAACAGAAAAAAATTGCAAAAATATCGTGATTTTTGCAATTTTTCATAAACTTCAAGTACGTTGCGCGAATGGAAGATGTTAACCGATTTTAATTTTTTAAGCCGTTTTTCTTCTTATTACAATAGACAACTTTTCCGCACTAAAGCGTTTCGGAAAAAAAAAATTTATTTTTTTCGACCCACTCTAGTGTACAGCATCCATCATACTGCCAGACTTGCACAAAATACAGATAGTTCAAAGTGTGTATTAAAAGAAAATAAAGATAACGTCTTTACATAAATAAATTTCTATTACTTCAAAAAATCTTCATGTATTCCCAAGTTTTAAACACAATAGCAATAAATAAGGATCGTTACACACGCCTTCATTAAAAAAAAAAATCTTTGTGATGTAAAGGATTCCTTTACGGATGCATTACAATAATAAGGCTACATTAATAAGAGTAATTTTTAAAAAAAGTTATTTTTAATTATATTTAATAAAACTGTAGTAAAATGTTTATTATTTTAAATAAATTTTCAAGAAAAAAGTTGCTGTGTTAGATATGAAATACTGTTTATAAGAATATACAGAGGCTGTTCACACATTTTTTAGACGATGTATATTGTATTTACAAAACTAAATTACATAAAATTCTTGTGTTTTAAATGTTCCATTTGACATCCCTTATTCTGAACTATCTTTCGACACCGCAATTTCCAGGATAATAATGCCTTTTGAAGTGTCAGAAGAGGTATTCTATCCCATTCCTCCTGAATAGCTTTCCAGAGTCCTGTAAGGGTTTTGGGACGACGTTTGGATAATGCAGATTTTAAAAGTCCGAAATCACAAAAATCCATAGGTGATACATCGGGAGATTTAGTAGGGATATCAGTGAAGGGTATGGCCTTGATACCAGTTTTTTGTTCCATTTCTTTTAGGAAATTTACAGTGGATTTTGATGTGTGACTGCTAGCTTTGTCCTGACGGAGTCTCACGGATTGGTGGCACTGTGGGTAAAGCGATGGTATTTCATTCAGAAAAATTGGCGATAAAATATGTTTGTGATAGTATTTGGAGTTAATCTTGACATTTTTTTCCACTTTCTTTATTTTTAACTTGTCATTATAAGAAAAACCAGCAACAATCATGAATCCCTTAGAAAAACTTTCTTTCGATTCTTTGAACCATGTACTTAAATTTTTTTCTCCCCTTTTATGATAATAAATGGCTCTTTTTTGTTGCAATCATTTAAATACACCCATGATTTATCTATTGTGACAATTGTTTTCCATTTTTCTTTGGATAAGTGTTTCTCATATAGAATTCTGCAGCGTGTCCTGCGTTCATCGATATGATTTGGAAGAAGACGATGCACATTGCGTTTTTTCGCTTTCTTAAGATTTAAATCTACGTTTATCATTTTATTTACAGTGGACACCGAGCATTTTAATGATTTTGCAACTGTCCTTTGACTAGGGGGATTTTCTTTTAACATTAAACAACGTACCTTTGCAATAGTCGAAGATGTCCGTTTTTTCCTTGGATACTTGTTTGGAATTTTTGTCCCACTTGAGGCTCCAATTTGACGTTTTTTTCCTTTCTTGTTGACGATATTACCTATCGACGCTTTAGATATCACAAAACCATGACTCTCACATCGTTTTTGGATAACGGAGTATGCATATTTCTCTTCGGAAAGAGCATAAATGTACCCTTCGAACCACTGCTTTGTTAAAAACGCCATTTTGAATAAAAACAAAACTTTCAAGCCGCAGATGATAATTTTGACTTTTAATAGCATAGTACAATTGCAATTATTTCTTTTGCAGCAAGCGATTTTTTATTACCGCTTACCAAAATCGTCTAAAAAATGTGCGAACAGCCTCTGTATATTTCCACTATATTTTTCCGTAAACTTTATTTAAACGTAACACATGAATGATATTTCCAACAGACAATTTTTTCCTAACTTCTTTTGCATATTTACAAAATAAAATGTTTAATCCCGATATAAAAAAGGATATAATATACATTATATTTTTTCCATGAAACCTTTATTGAAATATATAGGTTTAGAATTCCTTTGCTATCAGCATTATAAATAAAAATTTTAACTAAATCGGCATTATTTCTTTTGGGTAAAACAAAATCTATTTAATTAGTATTAATATAAAAGTATTAAATAAGGAAGATTTTGTGCATACAACATATTAATATTTATTGTTATATATATTAAACATAAGTATACTTGAAACTGAGATTTAAACTTTTATGCTGGATATTTAACGTTTTGCATGTCTTTTTCTATATATTTTAATATATTTTAATATATTTTAATATATTGGATAGTTGTTATACGTATGTCATAAAAATAATTTAGGATGATATGATTTCTGTTATCTTTCATATTGCTTTATCAGTTATGTCTTCTCTAAAGGTCATGAACTTTTACATAGGTGAGAAGAAAAACTTAAAAAATTATGTATTAAAAGAAAATAAAGATCAATATCTTTGCAGAAATTTATTTCTGTTACTTCAACAAATCTTCATGGATATTATGTTATAAAGACAGAAACATTAAATTTTGGACCTTATATATTCCTTCATCGGAAAAAATCTCAGTGTTATTAAGGTATCATTTAATGAAAGTGTTAAACTAATTATAATTATAAGATTAATTTTAAATTATATTTAATCAAATTATAGATACATTTTTATTATTTTAAATTAATATTGCAGACCAATATTTCATATTAATGGGTTTAAAAATTATGTTCATTAAGATTTATTAAGTAAAAGATAAACATTGTCTGTAGGAAAAATTATTTATTTGTTTCAAAAATCCAATGTATATTGTACTCTTTTTTCAGGAGCAAACATATTTTATTTTTAACAGAGGTTAAAAAAAACTTCTCTGTAAGAAAAATTATGTATCTGTTACTTTCAAACAAACTTTTCGGAAAGATAGAGGGAATATATATATATATATATATTCTAATAAACAATATTTCATTATCTGACACAGTAACCTTTTATCTTGTAAAATTAATATATAATAATAAAATTTATCTCTAATTTAATTAAATATAATTTAAAATTACTCTTATTAATGTAATTAATTTAATACATTCTTTAAATGAATCTTTAATAACACTAAGATTTTTTTTTTTGCAATGATGGAATATATAATGACCATTCTTCATAGTAATATGTTTTATATCTCTTTTCTAAAGAAGATATACTTTTATAAATGTAAGAAGAAAAACTAAAAGAATAATGTTATGACAGAAGAAATATTTTAAAACATTATACAATTACACTCTCTCTGCGCAATTTTCAACCATATCATACATAGCACGTATATTTAAAGATTTCAAAACTGTGATACAGAATTAACGATTAATTCTAATAAGGAAAAAAAGACTTTCAATCATCAGCCTACCAAATGTAAATAGATAAATATATCTGCTACTTATAAAAAGCATACAGTTATACAAGTTATATAATTAGACTCTCTTTGTTCAATTTTCAGCCATATTATGCATAACATGCAAAATTAAATATTACAAAACTGGTGATGCAAAATTAATGATTAACACTAACCAGGAAAAGAGTCTTTTTATCATTAGCTTTCCATATCTAAATAGATAAATATTTTAACAAGCATACAATTGTACATGTTGAACTATTAGACTAACACTGCGCAGTTTTCAACCATATCAAACATAGCAAGCAAAATTAAATATTACAAAACTGGTGACACAAAATTAACAACGAACCCTAATAAGGAGAAAAGTCTTTCAATAATCTGCTGACCAAATCTAAAGAAACTAATATTCCTGCTGTTTTTAAAAAGCATACAATTATAGAAATTATAAAATTAGACTCACTCCGAGCAATTTTAGCCATATCATACATAACATGTATATAATAAAATATCACAAAACTGCTGATACAAAATTAACGATTAACAGTAATAAGGTAAAAATTCTTTTATCATCAGCTGACAAAATCTAAACAAACTAATATTCCTGCTACTTTCAACAAGCATAAAATTATAAAAAATATAGAATTAGACTCACTCCGAGCAATTTTAGCCATATCTTGCATAAGATGTACAAAATTGAATATCACAAAACTGGTGATACAAAATTAACGATTAACACTAATAAAGAAAAAAACTCTTTCAATCATCTGCTGACCAAATCTAAATAAACTACTATTCCTGGTATTTTAACAAGCATACAATTATATAAATTATAAAATTGGACACACTCCGAGAAATTTTATCCATATCATACATAACATATCATAGGTAAAACTTTTGTATAAAATTAAATATCACAAAACTTGTGATACAAAATTAACGATTAACACTAATAAGGAAAGAAGTCTTTCGATCATCAGCTGAACAAATCTAAACAAACTAATACCCCTGCTACTTTCAGCAAGCATACAATTATAAAAAATATAAAATTATACTCACTCCAAGCCATTTTAGCCATATCATACATAAGATGTACAAAATTAAATATCACAAAACTGGTGATACAAAATTAACGATTAACACTAATAAGGGAAAAAAAGTCTTTCAATCATCTGCTCACCAAATCAAAATAAACTACTATTCCTGTTATTTTAACAAACATACAATTGTAGAAATTATAAAATTAGACTAACTCTGAGAAATTTTATCCATATCGGTCATAACATATATAAAACTAAATATTACAAAACTGGTAATACAAAATTCACGATTAACACTAATAAGGAAAAAAAGTCTTTCGATCATCAGCTGACCAAATCTAAATAAATGAATATTCTTGCTGCTTTTAACAAGCATACATCAGCAGTGACTTTATTTCGGTGGCCGAAATGAATTATGCAATCATTAATTGGACAAGCGTCGGAACTTCCCGCCTTCTAACAGATTTCTGGAAGATTCTAATCAATTCGGCCAATCGATCTGTTTGTTTCGTTCTCTTTCCTCGTTACCAGGAACTACATGAATTGGAAGGGGGGAAAAACGGAACATATTGAGACGACAAATTAACACACGATGAAAAAGACATTACGATATGAGGGGAATATATCGATATCAATAAAAAGCTACTTTTTCCCCCCTTAAGCTGATTTCATTCGATTTTGTTTTTCTCTCATTTATGATTTGTATATTTCAATTTGGAAATATCAGTGTTAATATGCGTTTATGTACTAGAATATAATGAATACAAAATATAAATTTATTGAATAGCTTATTACACTGAGAAATCATATAGATGAGTTATTTTTAATTATATTGTCTTATTAAATATTCTTCGCGTATCATAATAGAAATCATAATTTTAATAATATTCGACAATTATAAAATAATTTACTTTGTATCTAATCCAGATAATGCTAAAAATGCTATATCGCTGCGTTCAGAAACAATTTTTCGGGATTTCATAATATATTGAAATATTTATTTAATTAAGAGTCCTGGTATGGAAGAAAATTTAATAGGATTATTTTAATTAAACTATTGCAGAACTGATCAGTATCCTTGTTTAATTAAATTTTATGTCATAAATTTCAAATCCCCAAAATTATGATATAAAATTTGAGGAAATATATGTTTAAATGAAAGTTCTTTTACTCAATTACCTCTCGAGAGGAATTTTACACGCAAATACCAAGCAAATGGTTGCTCTAAATGTAAGCGTGCTAAAATTATATACATACATACACACACACACACACATATATACATATATATATATATATATATATATATATATATATATATATATATATATATATATATATATATATATATATATATATATATATATATACAGGGGTAGTAAGAGATAAGTTTCCCAAATCGGAAGGCTCCAGAATACGTTCTATTTGTCTAAGCGAGATAAAATTTTAACTACTGATAATTCAAATGATACGGTAGACATTTATTTAAAAAAAGGACAAAGTTCCGCTGATAGGTGGCGCTGTACCTTTGCATCCTGAAAAAGTGAGTATGGTGTATTTTTACAGCTACTTTTATGATCGGACCTTATTTTTTGAAGAGTTAACTGCAAATGGATATCCAAACCTGTTCCGTCAAAAGACAAAGGTACCGATATATGCTGCGGGGTTTTGTATTCCCACAACTTCAACAGCGTGGATGCCTTCAGGACATTCTTTTCATACAGGATGGCGCACCTCATCACATTGATCGTCGTGTAAAGCAGTTGTTAAGACAACATTTCACATCAGCACGGGTTATCAGCCGGCATTTCCCTACAGCATGGCCTCATCGTTCACCCCCTGTGACTTTTGTTTTGGGGTGTCCTGAAGGACAACATCTACCGTTAAAGGCCAGCATACGTGCCAGATCTCATGGACAACATTCGGCGCCACGTTCTTGATATTCCGGTAGACTCCCTCCGGTCAGCTGTGGGAAATATGGTTCTGCGATTAGAGCTCATTGTTCAAAAGGAAGGGGGGTATATTGAACGGTTCTAATGCTACTTTTTTTGTTATTATTTAACATTTATGAAGCACATTGAATGTTTTTTATGTATTACAGTGCTACCTGTCGTCGGAGTTTTGCACTATTTTTGAATAAATGTCAAGTGCATTACTTGAGTTATCTGTAATTTTATCTCATTTGGACCATAGAATGCATTCTACAGACCTCTGAAGTGGGAAACTTATTTCTTGCTAACATTATACGTGTGTGTGTGTGTGTGTGTATAAGTATTTAACTCAAGAGGTCCTTCGAGGGTTTATATTTTATAATCGTTGCATTCCAGCTACTTTCATCTTATTTAAATGTACATAAAAGCATGTAAATTGAAATTCCTTTCAAATTGAAAAATTGAAAAATTCTTAAGAAAAGAAATAACTGTAAATTTAAAAAGGTAATAAAGAAGAATGGTGACATGTGTAAAAAATGCGTTCACCGGTATTATTGCTAAGATTCTTGGAAAGTCTCCAGCGCAAAAAATAACTCCAGCTCAAGATAAATATCTAGCTTTTTTTATGAAAGTGTCTAAGCGAATGCAAAGTATTGTTTCATTCATATTTTGTCCTGCCTTGTGAAGTTTTATCGCCTTTTATTAGACTTCTTAATACTCGATTTTTTTGGCTGTTTCTTCAGATACATATATATGTGAAACTAAATAAAAGATAAACTTCATATTACTCATCAAATTCCTAAAAAACTTATTTATCGATGAAGATAAATAATATTTTGGATCCCTTAAAAATGATAGAAAAACTGAACTCTCAAAGAAAACGTTTTCTATTGAGAGAAATACATGAAGCAATATTTTCGTGGTTCTTTAAATGAAAAACATGTTTTATACTTATCATTAAAAAAGCGTGGTAAATAGGTGCGTAATTTAATATATATTATGAACATATAGCACATATAAACATAGCTTCCTACATTTTACACTAATATTTTACAAATATATGTCTATTTGAAAAAATGTCTTTTTTCCTGACTTAAACTGCATTTAAAGTTTTTGACTTAAAAAATATGAACTGTTAGGAAAAGTTCAAATAAAAAGCTTCTTTTCTTCGTGGCCATAAGGAAAAAAAACTTGTTTCGAAGTATATCGGTATTTTATATGTTTCCTTTACATTTCACCCAGCTCTTTACAGCAAATATTCCAATAAAAAAAAGAGTTTCCTTTCCCTAGGTAACACTTTTGGGTCTCTCTGATGTTTTGAATAGAATACTATTGGAAAACAATGCGATTTTCCGAAACGGTATTGTAAAAAGCATGGTTTCAGGGAGTTTTGATATTAAAGATTTAGTCAATATAGATTTTAGATTACATGACAGAGAGCCATGCACAAGTGCGTCTCTTATGACACTTTTACTACTTTTTAAGGAGTAATTATGGATCAGAACTGAAAAATTACTCTCTGTGCAATGTTTAGTTCTTTATTCTTATATTTTTATTATTTTCACATGGAAGTTATAAGTAATGCAATCGAAGTCGAGATCAATTCAATTACTAAAATATAATTATCCTGATTCTAAAAATAAATTTCCGTAATATTTATAGGACTTATACAAATATATTCAATTCTTTTATCAATACATTATTATTGTTTGCTATTTTTATGACTTTTTTTCTTTAATACGCAATATGTTATTTTATTAATCGGATTTTGATGGGGTTAGTCCTTTCTCTTTAGATTAACCGAAGATTTTACAAAATGAAACTATTCTAAAATATTTGGCGTGACCCAGGTTATACAAATCTAATCAACTTAAGAAAAGAAAAGTACTTGACGTTTTCAAACTCTAGTTTTCAAGGCCTTTATTAATAGTCCATACTGGTATTCATTAGTTTCAGCTTTACATCGCATTCATTAACTGAACATTTAACTTTACAGCATATCGTTAATCTCATTTACTTACGGGATATCTTAATTATGTTGAAAATCGTGACTTAATTTTCCATGGGATTAGAAGATTTTAGCAATGCAAGATACCATTCGGGTAATCCACTGTATAGAAAGGTAATTTGTGATGAGTGTACAGTTCTGCGGAAGAAAATAACACTTATGCACTCTAAAAATGAAATTTAATTATGAACATGTTCCCCACTAGAACTTTAAATGTCGAGATTCGAGTTCATATCTTTGAAAAACTTTGAATTGCAGCTAAAAGTAAACTTAATAAGCCGCTTCGCGACCAGCATGGTCGCTTTTAGTTTGATATTTTCTTTTGCAAAACAACTCAACTGAAAGTAACATATGTGAGGAATGTTATCATTACCTGTAATCATAAATATACGTTGTTAAGGGGTATTCTCTAAAAGGCTGATTCTAAAACATCGTGATTATAAAATGTGTATTTCCATTACATAAGGCCCAACACCAATGATTTTATAAATTACATCCCTTTCTGTATGTACTCTTTTCAAAATTAAGATATCTACACTTTATCATTATATCAAAAAAGAAATTATTGGGAAAAAAATCACTTAAAAAATGGAATAAAAATTCAGCAAGTACTAAAATATAGCGTGGATCACATCACCTCTGTATGTACTATTGTTCAAAATTCATATGTCTACACTAAGCATATTCAATAATAAATCGTTGGGAAAATTTCTTCACTTATAAAATGGAGTAAAATTTCAGCAAGTGCTGAAAAAAGTGTAGAAAATTAATTATTACTTACTATTAAATTAACTATTATCAGTTGCTATGCCGGCGACGGTTAAGCCTAACCGCGTGATCACTTATGTTCTCTCTTTCACGCCTCTCTTAATGAACTATTTCTTCTTCGCTTTCTTTCTTGAGACTGTTTCCAATTTTCTCTTGATCGTGCAGCTCGCCTTCCAGCATTCCTGATTTCAGGGTGAAAATCCATGTTGACACACGGTTGCAAATTGCGGACGGCCGCTAATGTTTACATCTGGTAGTTGCAGCCGTTGCCATTCGCAGTGTAGAAATATCGTCGATTTTTGCGCCGCATACCTACGCGCTTTATATATATAGATAGCTTCTCTGCAAAGTGTGATATGCAGTTACACATGTATTTAATCAGCCACAACAACCCCCACAAACAAGCATCTACTGTAATCATATGTGATAACAGTTTCTGTACGAAACTACACTAATACCTCAGTTAATTTTAAAAACACATTAAGACATTAAAAGCTTAAGTGCTTTATACCATAATTTTTAATAATGAACAAACATTAGTCCAGTCGTTACGGTAAAAAAAATGTAATACTTGTGCTCTGGCTGATTATATAATGTGGATCTCACTATTTTGCGAATTTCACCCCACCTTAACACAGTGTCTGGTCTGCATGGTTCAAATGGTTGTCAGGAATGAGGCGAAAAAGCCTTGTTTACATACCGAGGACGATTTCTGCTTGTGACGATTATTACGCTTGCAGATAGAGCTGGAAAAAATTATATTTTTAAGTTGCTGAGCCGATTCTTTAGAAAGTCCATGAGAGAAAACGACCGCATGAATTTATTTAATTTTGGTCTTAAAAGAAAGGTTTTAATCTATAGATGTGTCAAATTAGGATTTTGTAATCGCAATTTCTGTAGATTAGTTATCTCTCTATTCTAAAAAAAACTAACTGCCGCTGCCGCCGCCGCCGCTGTCAAAAGCTTGTCACGCTATCTCCCCCGAAACCGCTGGGGGTATAGGGTCGAGACCGATACCAATCGATGCAGAACAATGTGGGGAAGAAAGTAAGACATGGCTCATATTCGTCGGACTTTAAGTTTTTTTTTTATTTTATGTTTTGTGGGAAATATTGACTTTTTCATGTTCAGATTACGATAACTCGCCAAAAAAGGATCGTAGAATTTTTTTTTTTTTTTTACAATTTAAGACTACAGACATTTCTCCTTCAAACAAGACCTAATTTGTTTAAAAATAATTTAAAACAGACTGATATTTTTATTAAAACTGAAAACCCACTTTTTGGAAAAATTTATGCGTTTCGAGATATATAAATTCGATGCTCTCAGACTTATTATGTTACAAAGAAAATATTTATATCAACGGGAAGATGAAAGCTTTCTCATTCATATAAACTTCATTTCAAGTCTTTATCTTAAAATTTCGATTTTTAATTGAATTTTAAAGGAATACTTCAAAAAAATCTTCTCATTCGCTTCCTTTGCAGAAGGGCATGAAAGAAGATCCGATTTTTCACCCATAGCCTGGCTTCATATATTTCGCCGGGTGGGGGGGTCGCTGTAAACAACTATTGAGTTATTCATTCACTTGATTCACCAGAGGAGCGTGCGTAGCGAGCCTAAGGGCGAAGCCCCTAGTTCTAAAAAAAAAAGTAACTCCCTCTGCCGCTGTCAAAAGCTTGTCACGCTATCTCCTCCAAAACCGCTGGGGGTATGGATTCGAGAGCGATACCAATGGATGCAGAAAAATGGAGGGACCAAAGTAAGACATGTCTCATCTTCGTCGGACTTTAAGTTTTTTTTTTTTAATTTCATGCTTTGTGGGAAAATATTGACTTTTTCATTTTCAGAATACGATAACTCGCCAAAAAATGATCGTAGAATTTTGATCTTTTTACAAGCTAAGACTACAGACATTTCTCTTTCAAACTAGACCTCATTTGTTTAAAAATATTTTTAAACAGACTAATATTTTCATCAAAAAATGAAACACCGTTTTTCAAGAAATATCGTCCCTTATGTGGATATAATATCGATGCTCCTCGAGTTTTTCTCTTTCAAAAAAAATATTTACATCATCTGGAAGCTGAAAGCTTTCTTATTCATATAAACCTCATTTCAAGTCTATATCTGAAATTTTCGATTTTTAATTGAATTTTAAAGCTGATAATTCAACAGTGATAAAACGCCCTTCGCATTAAGGGTGACAACAGTAAATGGATGGAAGCTGTTGCATTTGCCCGAGGATCACCCCTATGTATCTCGCTATATTAGCCATAACAGAGGAGCGAGCGTAGCGAGCCTAGGGGCTAAGCCCCTAGTAATTTAAAATTAAAAATTCCTTTTTGTGCATGCTTAATGTTTAAATCTGGCTTTAGATACTCACTAAGCACGATAAACACGCGTTTTGCTAAAGCGGCCGTTGTTATATGTTGTTTCCGAGGAATAATTATTTGTATTATTTTTATTAAGAGGAATATCTCTATCTCTCTCTCTGCCATTTTTATTTTTAATTATGTTTGCGAGATATAGAACTAAACCTGACGGAATTTTTCTATTTCGCGCTGTAGAGTAACCATATTTATTTTTATTGGGTTCAATAGTAATTTCTTAAAGTGCATTTTTCTATTCTTAATATTATGATTTTCAACATTCGGCAATGATGTGCTGAATTTAATTTGTGTATTAGAATATTTATTTACTACCCAGCCGTAATTTTATAACGTTTACCAACTAGTATAATCTTAAATACTAGCATGCCTAAAATATGGGGAATTTATACTATTGGAGGAAGATTGATATATGAAAAGGGCTGCTGTTAAATTGAAATAAAAATGATGTTTTAGAATACACACATGCATGTGTCAGTATCTGAGTGTTAGTATGTACGCGTAAACCCGTTCACTTTACAGTCGAAGTTTAATTTTGGAGAACAAATCACGTTCTACAATTGGAAATAACTGGCGACATAAGAGAGGAATAAGGCGTTTCAGCCCAGACAAGCAAGCTTTCATAAAGCATAAAATAGTTCTTTTTGGAAGTGTATCTAGAAGTGTTTTAAAATAAAGTCCTTTAGTCTGGCTCATAAGCAGTGGTAAGGCTGTTATACTTCACTGAACCTATGAATTCACCCAACTCCAATCACAAGAATATGTCTTTGGAAGATATATGGTGTCATTATTTTTACAAAAATACGAAAACAAGAGAGATTCGTTAACAGGGGGTATTGTTACAACAAGATATTTATTTGTACGATTTACATTTGTTTTGTTATTTCCCATATTTAAGGAAGAAACATAAAAACAGCAGGACTCATCTTTTATCCTCAAAATAAAAGGTAAGTATTAGAGAGATTGTATTACATTTATTTATTTGATAATCATCCTGAGTAGAAGGATCTTAGGTTAATCTTTAAATTTCGAATGCATAAATTTCTTAATACATAATATTCCTAAATAAATGTTCTCTTATGTAAAGGTTTTCAATTTCTGAGATTCGCCATCAATTTTAAATACGCCTTCTTAAAATGTTCTGTTATACAAAGTATTTCAATTTCTGAGATTCTTTCTCGATTTTAAATACATTTTCTTTAAAAATAGACTTAAGGAAATTACCCTATTTTTTATAACAGTATATCGTTATTTCTTTATGTTTGGCGATTTTTCAAAAGAGTGGGGGGTGTCTTCAGTTAAGAAGTTCCAAAGTGCAAATGTCAACAAAAGGCTTAGCCTTCAAAATCCTTTTTGAACATTTTTTTCTTTGAAATATCACGATTTTAGACCTTCTGTCTTCAATGTTTTCAAGACGAAATTATTGATGGTTGTTTTTTCTACAGTCATTTTAAGAATATTTTTAGTCTTAATATAATATGTATAAAATGTTTCTTTTTTTTCCCTGTCATCTTCAGAAACTTAAATGAGATAAATTAGTTGCACTTCAATCAGTTTATGATAAATCTCTAGGAAACAAAATGGGAATTTTGAAGAGCCTATTTTTCCTTTTAAAGCACACTAGTGAAAAAAAAATCACATTACTAAAATAGTAATCCATGCATTATTTTTGGATTAGAAAAATAGATTTTCATTAAAACTGGAAAGCATTTGTAGTAAAACTGGACAGAAAATTGCACTTTAATCAGTAAGAGAAAACGTCTAGTTAACCTTTTCCTTACGGATTGGGATAGCACGTATCCCAAAAACTTGTGCCGAAGAAGGAATTATATATATATATATATATATATATATATATATATATATATATATATATATATATATATATATATATATATATATATATATATATATATATATATATATATATATATATATATATATATATATATATATATATATATATATATATATATTTATATATATATATATATATATATATATAGATTTTCATTATAACTGGAAAGAATTTGTAGTACAACTGGACAGAATATTCTTTACTATTTCTGTATGGGACGTATAGATATGATATTAAAAATAAATAGTAGAGGTCCACAGTTAAAAAAAAAGTTAATTAAAATAACATTTCTGATACTACCTAAATACTTCCTTTACAAACAAATATCAGTATGGTTTATCAAATTTTTGAGACATTACAGTTTTGTCAGTTTTCCTTTTATTCCACAATGCATGGGGCATATTTTAAGTACATTAAGATACATGTACTATGATACAGATACTATGTATAACTTATAAGAAAACTTATAATAACTTATATGTATAACTTATAAGAAAAAACTGCAGAGTGGTGGTATTCTCATGATCTCGTGCAGAAAATCTGTAATTTAAATTTCTGGTAGTGTCTTGTAGATATAGCCTGCAAAAGGTGGGGTATCTACTCTTATTTTATATGGTGTATCAGCAGTATAATGTAAAATATACACGCCTACAGAAAACCAGCTTTTTACGCTTATAAAACTTTTTAAAATTTGTAATGAAGGAAATAAAGCATCTTTAATGTTCACTTTTAATTAGTTATATGACCGATACTCGCTTTTAATCTCTAAATGTTTAATTCTCGTTGAACTATAGAAAACTTTTAAATAAATTTTGCCCTTCAGAGTCAGTAAAAGTTCAGATTTCAAACTATAAAAATCCTTTACATTTTTTTTAATATAAAAATCTCTTATGTAGTTTTAAAAAGAAAAATAGAAGAGCAAAGTTTTTAAAAGTTTTATCACCAGAGAATTTCAAATTTCTTCAAGAGGATCGTGAGGACCTTAATGTTCTGGATTTTCAAACTTGTATTGCTAAAAACTTACGCTCGATTTTCGATAATTTAAAGTTTCTAGAGTTTGTTTTTCAGTTTGGTGATAACAGTAGGTCATATTATTGTTTTCGCTTTGAATAAGTTTTCAGTGTCTTTCTTGTTTCTCCTGAGGGATACTTTTCCGATGCATTTTTTCAAAACTCTCTTGTACCACCTCATGTAAGTTTCTGAAAAAAACTTAAAGAAGAAACGATTTGAAGAAACGAGACACCTTAAATTTTACAAGCAGAAAGTTTCAGAAACTACCGATATAATGAAAGCATTGTTAAAAAAGTGAACTTCTCGAAGTTGAGCTAGATTAGACTAGCATTATTAAAAATACTGTATAAAACTGGATTCTGAACCAAGTGATCTTCAAATTACAAAATCCAGAAAATTTACACACAGGAACTAAGTTATAATTTCATAGTTTCGTCTTTATTTAAATAAAAATCAGGGCAAAACTATAATTCATAAAATAAAAATATTTTTTATACGTAAATTCATGTTTAAAAAATCATTCAATCTAGATACAAGTGAAAAGACAAATCAGGATAAGTTCAATGTAAATACAGAAGTTTAATCGTGGCTCTCGAGTTCTTGGTAAATGTTTAATCTTTAAGTACAGTCTTATCATCATTCCACTACCTGTATTTAGAAAGCATCTAAGTATTTAATTGGGTTTTGGGTCAAATTTGATGTCAATCTGGTATATGAAAATGTTAATGTATTTAAATATGCTACTTCAATACAAAATACTGAAACATAAAAAAGAGCATAGGATAAAAAACGACTAATAGTCTAAAAAATAAAGTTTCTGATGTGTTATATATTATAGACAATGTTTTGGATTGGACTATGTTTTATTTCTGCCTATGTCACCTTCACTAACATACTAGTGAAATTAAAATATATAAAATATAAGTTTCCCCCATATTTGTTCGAAAATATATGAACCCATATCTTTATAAATAAGTGGCTACAGTTGGCTCTCTATTTAACGACGCTCTACTTAACGACGATCTCTATTTAAAGACGATATTTCTCAATCCCGGCTCCTCCGACGTTATGGGAAATGCTACTTTTTCACAAATTCTGTTTAAGGGCGATCTCTACTTAAGGACGATTTTTCACGGTCCCTTGAAAGTCGTTAAACAGAGAGCCAACCGTATTAAATATGTGTAGGGTGAAACATAAATATAGAATGCCGAAAATTTTGAAAACATGTGAAATTTGTTGAAGAATGCTAAAAATTGTAAATGCAGAATTACTCATCTTAGAAATGAAATTGCTTATCTTTATATTCAAACAATAAAATAACCTATTTCCCTGTTTTTGATGAGGAATTTTTAAAAAAAGTGAGCAAAACCAAAAAAAAAACCCTGAAAGTACACTTTTCTAAGGTTTTAGATTTATTTTGTTTATTTTCTAATTAGATTTATTTGTTTATTTTCTAAAAATAAACAAATAAATAACAAAAATGACTCTGGAGTAAAAATATACTAATTCTCCATTAATACATTGCCAAAAAATGAACATCTTATAGAAATAATAAAATGAAACATGTTGGACTATAAACCACGCCTGTTTATCCTCAAGAGTAAATGTACATATCTTTCGATTATTATTCATGATTAATGCAGAGGTATGTAAGTAAAAAATGGGAAATCTGGGGTTATCGAAAAAAAAGTTACATCATTAAAGATGAATTATTCAAAGATTTTAAATTTATTACATCTTGGAATCACGTATGCTTCGATTAAAATAACTATAAACCTAAAAAGTAATTTTTTTTCCCTTCGGAAATTTTTATTTATGTTCCTTTGTTTACGAGGCTTTTTACCTTCCTCAGAGGAAATTTGGATAATATTTTTAGCCTTTTTCCTTTGGGTGCAAGGTCCATTCACAAAAGTAGTGTCCCGTCCAGGAATACTCAGAGGTTTAATCCATTCAAAATTTATGCTACAGTGTCAATGAAATTTTTTATATAACATACCAATCATATAAAAAGTTACTGGGTTATTACGAGAATGAATTTTCCTATAAAGCTTGGAAAACATTTTAAAGAGTGACAGCTCACGGATGTACAGTACTGAAATCAATGCTTTATAAAGTCATTTTATAAATATAGCTATACCATACATACCGCTGACTTAATAGTACAGGAATTACCAATGACGTAATACTCCGCAATTGTACACTACATTGCCAATGAAATTTTTTATATAACATACCAAATATATAAAATGTTACTGTATTATTACAAGAAGGAATTTTCATACAAAGCTTGGAAAACAATTCAAAGAGTGACGTCTCACTGATGTACAGTACTGAAATCAATGCTTTATAAAGTCATTTTATAAAAATAGCTATGCCACACAAACCGCTGACGTAATAGTCAAGGCATTACCTGTAGCGTAATACACCGTAATAGTAGACTACACTGTCAATGAAAATTTTATGTAACATACCAATCATATAAAATGTAACTGTATTATTTCAAGGAAAATATTTCTTATAAAACTTGAAAAACAATTTAAATAGTGACTCCTTACGGATGTACAATTCAGAAAACAGTGCTTTATAAAGTCATTTTATAAAAATAGCTGTACCATACACACCGCCGACGTTATAGTCCAGGAAGTGGCTT
Organism: Dolomedes plantarius; assembly: GCA_907164885.2. NCBI lineage: Eukaryota > Metazoa > Arthropoda > Arachnida > Araneae > Dolomedidae > Dolomedes > Dolomedes plantarius. The sequence continues at coordinate 113,791,382 of OU015491.1, read as the reverse complement.
CGGGATATTTCGTGGGAGTGCCTGAACTATTTTATTAGAGTGGAGTAATTTCTGACATCCAGGCGGTAATGAGAGTTATTTTAATATCTTTTTTCCTTCCAGTTAAGTGCACCGAGTTATTTTGATGTGTTATCACAGTGGAAATGGGTACTTCCAGGAAAACAATGTCCGATATGATAGGGCTAATATTGTACAATAACGGTTACAGGAAGCTTTTAGGGGGTATTTTCTTTCTATAAGGTTATTTATAGCTCGGTTCTTTAATTATCAGTCTGGGTATGACGTTAAAATTAGCCTCAGATTATTGAACTTGGGGTTGGAAAATTTTAATATATGAAAGGGGGAATTTAAAATTCTTCATATTTTAAGGCTATAATCGTTGCAAAACTAGGTCACTCTTTCGAAATGTGAATAAAAAGTAAATCTACTAAAGGCCAGTTGAATAATAGGTTAAAAAAATTTAAACCAAATGCCTACTACAATTTAGCTATATATATATATATATAAATTACATAAAATTACCTTTTTAATGTACACATATTTATTCATTATCATTATCTATGCTACATAACTTAAGTTTAGAATTTACTATAGATTTTATTTCTGGGATCTTATAAATATTATATAAGAAGGTTTAAAAGTTGTATTAAAAATAACACATGGAGGACAAAACAATCAGATCGTCCTTTTCTATGAAACTCAGTTTCTTAAAATATTGAAAATTTTCAATAAAGGGGAAAAATTATCATTAAACTAAACTTTCTATTTTTCATTTCATACAAGCTCATATGGTCATATGTTTTGAGTATTATACCTAATAGATAAAAAACAATTTTGCATATTATTCATCCTTCGTATTCAAAAAAAATTCCCATTTATCCCTTGAATATCACATGAAGGAAAATACCCAATTACATGTTTTGAAGCAGACACACATTTTAAAGCAGACCGCAGGAAACTTTAAACGGTGCTAAGCAGACTCCAAAAAGAATTTTTTTTGAATGAGCTCATATTGAAAAACATCGTAGTTTCCGGTTTTTTTTTATAGTTTTGTCCCCCCCCCCCATTGCTTCGGTTATCTGGCCCGAAGAAAAGCAATACGATTTCACTTTCTGGGCAATAGTTTTCAGGCGTTTCCAATACATCGGGTGAAAACCTTATGAAAAACAATATGACTTCCTTCAATCTTATTACAAAATAGAAAAAAAAAAGCTTTCGCCACCTTTTAGGAGGAATTTAAAACTGTATTTCTTTTGCCCATTTTTATATTTTCGACCATGTATCAATATTATAGATGACCTCCAGTTATGAAAGAAGAGGGGGCGCCAGACGAACGAAACGCTTATTTCGCGAAATCCGTTACCGACATTTTTTTCTATGAAATGTTATTTTTTAGGTTTTTAGATTTACTCTTGATTTTTTTCACCTTAAAAAAAGAAAAAAAGTAAATATTCTTCATGACTGATACAGGTTGCGTAATATTTAATGTTCTGCCAACGTTAGATTTTGCATTCGACTGTTCTTCAGCTGCGTGAATTGCATTTCTTTCGTTCGAAAGCGATGAATATGAAATTTTCAAACGAAACGCATTCATGGATTTTAACTTTCTATTGAAGTAGTTTCATATGCATCTATCCATAAAATGGTTGATATATATTCAAACTGAAGATTTAAACTTAAACATAAGCTAAAATGTTCGTTGCAAAGTTATCTTACAGATATTTACGTAAAAAATTCACATTCTTGTTTAAAAACGCCCTTGTTTTATTTAAATATAAAAATACTACTTGAACTTTCTATACTATTTTTAAAGTTGAGAAAAGAACGTTCTGATACCTGCGCGGTAAATTTATATATAAAGATTTTAAGGTGTTATTACTCATTTTACATCTTCAAAATCCCACGTTTGAATATATTTGGGGCATGTTAGAACAGACCAATCAGTATAAATGAACTGTAGGGATATCTCCTATAGACTTACTCAAATTTCTCGAATTATAGCATACGAAGAGTGATGCCAGGGAGTATATCCACAGGTATCGCTATGAGAGGTAAATTTACTTTGTTTTCAGTTTATCGCGTCCCATCTGCTCCCCTTTCAATTTTATTCTTAATATTTCATTATTTCTTTGGTAAACTCAAAAATTGAATTGACTGAATCGGGAATGAACTACAGGGTCTGTCCAGAAAGTAATGAAACTGAATTTTTCACGCCAAGCAGAAGGCCAAATAGGCGGAATTTGCGGGGGGTGCGGGTGGTGGGGGCTGTCAGCTACAGAGTCTGGCGGAAGTCAGTTGGCTTTGAGCCTTTGCAGAGCGGGGATCGCTCGTAAAGCAGTCACGTGTCTGAAAGTGGCGTTAGGTTTTCAGAATGCAGCGGAGTGTCGAGCAGCGATACGCCAAAAAGTTTTGTGTAAAACTAAACCAATCGGCTACTGAGACGCTTGTCATGTCACAAGGAGCCTACGGGAAGGATTCATTGTTGAAGACTCAAGTGTTAAGGCAGAACAAAGCCTTAAAAGACGGAAGAGAGGACGTCGATGATGAAAAACGCGCTGGTCGTCCACCAATTCTCGAACTTTAGCCAATGTGGCTAAAAGCGCTTTTGGACTCTGATCGTCGGATGATGGTCTGAATGATTGCGGAGACGTTAGGACTTACAAAATGCTGAAGAATCGAATCGCGTGCGTCCGCCCGAAGCTCACAAACAATTGCGATTCTGCGATTCTGCACCACGATACTTATTCCTCCGGTCCACACATCCTTCAAAGTGAATCAGTTCCTCGTAAAGCAAAACATCGCAACGCTGCCCCAATCCCTGTACAGCCCCGATCTATCACCGCCGGACATTTTTCTATTCCCTAGGTGAAAATCCAGCTTAATATGTCATCGTTTTGACAATCTGGGGAACTTGCAGAAAAACGTAACGTCCGTTCTGGACAGCATGCCAATTGAAGACTTCCAGGCGGGCAACATTGGGTGGCAGAGTCGTTGGCAACGGTGTAATAATGCAAGAGGGGGCTATTTTGAACAATATTAAGTGTCTGTAAAAATATCTTCAAATAAACGAATTTTATGGAATCAATCTCATTATTTTCTGGACAGACCCTTTACCAATGGAGGGAAAAGGGGGCAAAAGACGCTCCAACGTAGTATAAATCTATGTATGTATGTATCTCTCTCTCTCTCTCTCTATATATATATATATATATATATATATATATATATATATATACAGTCGGACCTCTATTTAACAAACTTCTCTTTTGCGAATTTCTTCGTAAAATAACCTCCAAATAGCGAAGCGCATTCTCTATTTAACGAAATTTTACTTGTGATCCAATTTTTTTTTCTTCGTATTTATCAAAATATTTCTGAACATTTTAAACTTATTCTTTCTTTTAACACATTTTATGGTGATCAATGACCTTGAACTATTTTTAACAGTCGCCTAAAACACTGAGATCGGTAAAATCGCTGTCATACTTTGCATCTCATCCAGGAAGAGCAACATTTAACCCCCCCTCCCCCCCATACTGTCCACTTCACTAGAAAAACTTTGAATATCCCCCTTTCACCCTCAGTGATGATGTCCCGTGTCCTAGAACTATTCTCCCGTTTTGTAAATTGTTGAGTCATGCTGGAAATTGCGGTTCTTGTAGCTGGAAAATGTGAAAACGAAAGTGCTTGAGCATCAATGAGAAAAATTTAATTCTTCATGAGGTGATTAAAGGCGTGAAGAAAAAGGATATTGCTTTAAAATTTGGTATTCCTCCAAACAGCTTATCAACGATAATAAAAAAACGTGATAAGATACAAAATTATGATTAATCGAATTCTTGTTCAAAACGTTTAAAAGCATGTGTTTATGAAGATGTGTATGAGGCAGTTTTGAAGTGGATACACACAATGCGAGATAAAAATGTTTCGATCTCTGGGCCTTTCATAATTGAGAAAGCTCTTCAATTTGCAGTTGGTTGAATATTTTTAAAAATTTAAATTTTAAATAAATACAATTCAGCTCACCTATTTTCTTAAATGTCATGTCCTTAAATGCCATCTATGTGTAACACCCCTTGCTAAACTTTTGAAAAATTGAAATATCTTCGAGCAATTTTTCATTATCAAGCCAGACAAGCAATTTATTTCAATAAATTTCGTAGGATCTCGGGAACTTTTGCTTACTGATTTGATCAAACTGTGTGAGTGTTTTTATTTTCTCTTATGAGTTTCCTTTAATAAATTACATTCTTGTGAGTATCGCGTAATATAATTGTATTTACCCAACAAGGAAGTTCAATTTTATTTCGTTTTATATTCTGTCTGTATAATTTATGAGATCAAAATTGAAAGCATTTTAAATGAATCTCTAAATATTCTAAAGTGAAGTAAAGGAGAGCCGGAAATTTTGTCATAATCTTCAGCTTAGTTATGATATATCCTCATTTTTATCTGATAATACGTTTCACAAATATAACTGGACATTCATACATTTAATGTTATCTGCTTTCAATTTCATCGAGCATGTTAGTAGCTGTCATTAAGACAGCTTAATCCCGCGATTTCGATCTAGCTCAGATTTAGTTACTAATCACGATACATTGATTGGATTAATGGCTTGATTAATATCGCTTACGAGTATCAGTTTTAAAGTATTAATTCGTGCGAAGAACCCCTCTAATTAGGGATGAATATTTCAATCTCTAGTGAATGAATTAAGTCCATGCACAGTTCATGACAGATAACTTGCCACACAAAGCTTGAAGATAAGCAATTAAAATCTTCAGTTGATATGAATTTCTTTCAAAATAGACGTTTAACCTGAATAGTCAAAAACAGTCATTCTACATATTTATTATTTCTTACTAGTTGCTCGAAATCGAGCAAATTTCACTTCATTTTCGGATTGAAAAATGCTGTTCCTACACATTTCAATGTTTATTGTACGTTAGCTTTTATCAGTTTTTTCGTCTAATTTATCAACTTTAACTAATTGTCACGGGCATTCAAATTGAATAGCCGAGCGGTCCTCTTAGTCATGAGAATTGTTTTAGCTTATATCATAGACTCCTGTTGCAGTCAGCCGGACGATAACATAATGGCTAGGGCGCTGACATTCGGTACCAGAGTATGTGGTTTCGAATCCAACTCTTCGCATTGACTTTTGTAGCTGTTTGGAATCGGCTTTATGCAGTAGGTTTCGGTCTAATTAGCCCTCGTTTAGCAAAAGTAGACCGTATCGCTCCAAACCAAACCAATCTACAGGTGCGGTTTCCTCTGGTTGCTGAACATCAGGAAAAATGTTTAGTTTCAATGAAGCAACTTGACGGCAAATCGTGTTGTTGGAAAATCTGTTATCGTCCCCTGTTAGACATCTCGTCAACGGTCACTCAGATTGACTTCTTGAACCCTTCAGCGGGCGTGTGCAAAGTGCAATATTTTCGTCATATTGAATGGTTTGTTTTTGCATGTAGTGTTTGAATGTTCTATGCAGTTTCTATTTATAGCTACACCCTTTCTAATGCAGGTCTGATTTTCTGACCTTTGTATTCATTTCCAATCATCGTTTGTCGTGATTTAACCATGGTAAACTAGCGATTATACTGGATTACAATACGACAAAAGCAGGAGTTGATGTAGTCGATCAAATGTGCAGCTATTACACGGTATCTAGCCTATCACGAATATGGACAAGATCATTGTTTTTTAGGTTTTGGGGCATAATAGGAATCCATTCACAAGTTGTCCTTAGATCCAATAAACTGGACAGTTTTGAAATAAAGCCATTGTATCTTCATTCGTTGGCCTTTATTTATAAATAGATCTTAGTAATATCAACATTTTATATCTTGTCATAATACACAGAATTATTATTTTCAATTTGAAAAAAAATAGTTTATTATAAAAGGAATAATCAAGGTTGAAAGAGACGTTGCACTTTGTGCCACGCGCGCCTGCTGTTGTTCCAAAAATTGGCACGCCCGCTGAAGGGTTAAAGAAAAAATATTACTGTTAAACAGTATAGTAGAAATCCGTCAAAATTAGCGGTTAATCTTTTTGAAAATGACAAATTTACATCAAGTAACAAAGGTAAACTTCAGATGATTGAAAATAAATTTTACAAATTTATTCAAAGACCTCCATTTTGATATCTCAACTTTCCTTTTATGATCAGTGGTTCTCTCAAAATAGGTTTCTAAGTTAAAAACCCTCATTGAGCTTATATATAGATGAAGTATTTACTTACTATAAGACTGATCACAGAACACCATGAGTGCTTCAAATGTGACACTGAAATGAGGGCCTTATGCAGACGAAAGCAATGACAATTAAAATATTTTAGAATTGGCTTGTTTTTTAAATTTAAAAGTTGAGTGTTAAAGCAATAAAATCAAATGTAAACAAAGAAGCGCGCGCACACACTTTTCCCGTAGACTTTACATGGTAACTTTGCCGATCCGCCACGCCCGAACCCTTGCGTCATACGTCATTTTCTCTTGGACTAGCGAATCTACGCGACGGGGCCTTTATTCTGATACCCCGATCATATTTTTGCGTTCAGTCATCCTCTCAAAATATCCCGCCATGTAAAAAAAAACAACCTTATAGAAATAATATACATATTATCCTTTAATTATGAGACAAATTAGAAGCTTTCCCTTGATAGCTTGGTAGAATTTTGTCATATATAATGCAGTTGTAAACATAGAATTGAATAAATAAAATTAAACACTAAAAAGGCATACCAAAGAAAAATATCACTCATAAAATGTTCTTCAAGGGAAGAGAAAATAGATTTTTGTCCAAACGAATTGTTTATCCTCGCAAAAAGAATAATGTACACTTACCCGAATATTGCCAGTAAAGACACTTATTAATTGATTCACAGAATGACAATAAAAGTAGAAGATTTTAAAATTAACGTTGGAAAAAAACGTTGGAAAAAAAAGCGAGTGCACATCCTCTAGCTGAAGAAAAAGTGTTTATAATGTTTACACCTCGATTTTCAAATAAACAATACGATCTATAATTCTAAATTAACAATTCGTCAGAAACGGAGATAATAATATTTAAAATGATACCTTATTTATCGATTTTGGTTAAGTATGAAGGGATAAAAAGGGATCGTCAGAAAAAATCCCCTTCTAGAAATAATATAATATAGATTGTTAATTAGTAGCACGTTAAAAGTAAATTCACTTGATAAAAATCCACTTGAGAATTAATGGTGGTCAAAGATAATGGGAAAAACTTAGTTGATTCCTATTCGCATTGTTGCACGGGCAATATTGCCCATTGTTGCGTTGTCGATGTAGGAAAAAATCGTAACTACGAAATCATGATTTTGAAATTGACATTTGATCTAGGACATTGCAATTCCACTTCATTAAGAGAAAATTTAAATCATCAATTTCAGATTTTGTCAATGCTTTCCTCCAGGTTAGATATTACTGAGTAATATTCTGTAAAAATACGTATTAATAATATCGGTTGACCCAGTTACTTTGGAAATAACTGAATGTCATAAATGCATAATTATCAGCTATGATACTTTCAATCGATGAGTAACGATTCAGTCCTCTTTGTTGATACTTAAATATAATATTGTTATATTTTATGAATGTTAAAAAACATGCATGATAGTGTGTGAAGAAACAGACTATTTGATTATGAAAAAGAATCCTAACTCGTGTTTATGAACAAGTTGGCTTCTTAGGAAATTTTTTAGAGAAAAAAAAAGAAATTTTTTTGTCACCTATGAGAATACTACAGCAAAGTCTATAGAGCTCACGTAATATACCGCAATGGCAAGAGAAGTAATTTCCAAAGAATCAGCCAATCACGTCAGGAATGTTTTCTTCTTATATCCTTTGATTTAGTCTTTTATTTTGATTGCAGCAAATTAAGATAATATTTTGTTTTTGCTTTTAAACCCTTTGAAGGCCGAAGCTGGCCAAGCCGTAAGAACATTGAGAAGACCTGGCGGCCGACCGAAATTTCCCTAGATTGCATATCCCCCTAGCGCCAGGTAAGTGATCATTATACCAGCAGTTCAAAGTCAGCTAGAGTCTTCTCTTATCTGTTCGATCGTCTTTTATTGCCTAGAACCTATCCCTGTGTACTTTTTGACATGATGCTGATAATTGGGACTGCTGATAGTAGGGTAGCACCACACCGTGACAAATTTCGTTACAATCGTCAGGATGTTCTGTGGAGGAAGGGAAATACACTTCTCGTTCTCGGCCGAAACGGTCTTTTGGGGTAAGCTACAAAATGGGACTTCGGCCATCAGAGGGTTAACGTTATTATATTAAAATGAATTTTTTTACATTAACTATTTTTATTTAGGAAAAATATCCTCATGTATGTAGTCAACTAAAATATCCATTTGCAATAGTCATTTATTTTTAAAAATATTACAAATCATAGTTGCATAAGGTATATATATATATATATATATATATATATATATATATATATATATATATAATATATATATATATATATATATATATATATATATATATATATATATATATATATATATATATATATATATATATATATATATATATGTATATATATATATATGTATATATATATATATATATATATATATATATATATATATATATATATATATATATATATATATATATATATATATATATATATATATATATATATATATAAATACATTCTCATAGCAATTTTACTTTTGATCTATATGATAAAAGATCAGAATATGACTTTAATATTGTTAAATTTCAAAATTACTTAACATGCTTACACAAATCTGCATTTAATAATATTATTGTTAACTAACCAGTAAGAATAAATATGCTTTGTTCTAAGGACAATAGGCATAAGCATATTATAGAATTGTTAGTAGTGCTGAAACGTAATAATTACCCTGATAGTCTTTCCAAGCACATAATTGGTTGTTTTAGATATAATGAATAGCATGTTCTGTTGCAAATAATTAGTAATGCAAAACTAAATGAATAATGATAGTAAATAACTACTAAAAAGTAAAATAAAAAATAATAAAATCTAGTCTATTAAAATAATAAATAATAATAACTCTTAGTCATAATAAATGCCTAAGTTAACTTAGGTTATACAGTCCTAAAATACAGTACCCTTAGTAAGGCTGCTTCTGTGTTTCCATTTGCTCCATGGTTGCAATGTTTGTGACGTCAGTCTTCTTGCGGTCTCCTTAACCTATATTTGACAATCGTCCTATATTTAGGACAGCATAAATTTTTAGCTCATACTCATAAAATATTTTTTTCTATTGCGTTTGTTTTAGTATTACATTACTGTGAAAGGATCACTCATTACACTGGCTAATTTTTAATTTATAATTTTTAAACATTTATTTATTATGAATTTTTAAAATATGCCAATTTTGAGAGTTTTTGTAGGAAAATTTATAAAATTAAGTTTAAAAAAATTGGAGGAAAAAATATTAAAATTCAGCCTCATATTCAATTCTGTAGATATTTAACATTATGTATGGTAAAAATCAAGAAGAAAAATCAATAAAAACTCCTTTTTTTACTTCGTTTTTACAAGCGTCCTATAAATAGGACAATGGTCAAATCCACTACTACATTCTTCTGCCATTCAGGCATACCTATTACAGTGGATATCACATTTTGCGTCGTGAAAATATGTACTGGGAAAATGCTCCGGATACTGGAACAGCACTACTAGTTAGTCGAGCAATGCCACGAAACAGATACTTTGAAATAAAATATATATTTGCATTGTAATGACTGACAATAGCAGTATTGATTCGGATCGTTATTACAAATCGTACGTCCAATATAGTATGAGTTATTGAATGAAGCTCTACATCTGTTTGGTTGGTGTATTTTCTGAACATCTAAGTATTGAGGAAAGAATTGTGAGCTATTACAGAAGACATGGCTGCAAGATGTTTATGAAAGGAAAACTAGTCAAATTTGGATATGAGTTGTGGGTACTTTCGTCTTATGATAGAAATCTTTTATATATCATTCCATATCAAGGTGCGCAAAAAGACCCAATCATATCTAGGTAAAAAAAAATTGGATTGGAAAGCAACAACAAATATGATCCTCAAATTTTTGAGAAGAAAACTAAATCAAAAGTGCAAAAGAACAAAGTACCATTATTTCAAGAAGTTGTGGAAAGTTTGTTGTCAATTGTAAAAAATCCAGCGCAGCACAAAATTTATATGGATAAATTTTGTACCTCCTATGGCCTTTTCGTTAGACTCAGAGAAAGTAATTACTTTGCTACGGGAAATGTTAGAGAAAATAGTATTGCCAAATGCCCACTAAAGTCAACCAAAATAATGACTAAAATGGATCTAGGTATGACAGATTGGAAATCTGATGAGAGAAATGAAATTACAGCAGTTCGCTGGAAAGATAATAAGGTTGTATCATTTCTCACAAATTTTGAAGATTCAAGATGCTATTCAAAGGTAGAAAAAATGAGTAAAAGGAGGCCAACAAAAATTTGACATACCGGCATGCATAATTTCTTACAATAAGTATAAAAATGGTGTAGACTTATTTGACAATCATATGGAAAACTATTTTTCCTCTAACAAGGAAAAAAGTGGTATTGGACATTATTCTTAAATGCTTATGAATCTGCACTAATTGCAGCCTGGAAGATAACGAAACTGTTAAATCCAACAGAAGCTCTTGAACTTCTAGAATATCGAAGAGCTATTACAATAAATTATTTATGAATCTCTATACCAAGGAATTTGGTGGTTAGTCGATTTGGTACTCAACAAAGAAATCCATAATTTTTTAAGCTGCAGAGGGAACATATTATTGTGAAAAACCCAAAAGGATGTCGTTCTCAACTAGAGAACTGTGCAAAAAACCAACAACTATCTGCAAAATATGTGATGTTGGAGTCTGTTTAAACTGTTTCTTACCATTTCATTTGAAAAAACAAGTTTCAGTAGGAAAAAAAACAAAGATTAGTCTCATAGCAGTGGATTTGACCGTCGTCCTATATATAGAACAGCATGTAAATCTGAAGATAATAAACATTTGGTAAGTTTTACAATTTTATATCTTTCCTTGTGTCTTTATGAAGCTATACCACAATTTTGAACAAAAGAATAAATTTTTTCAGTACTTGGTCAAATATGGGTTAACTTAGTTTCCACTTTGTCTGGCGCCGGGTTTGGTGTTCTATGATAAAGCAACTGATTATTCCTTCTTCTTTTTGTTATGGATTGTACGGTGTCTAAGTATGTTTATTGCTCAGATCATACTTATTAGAAACAATCCATTGGTTTTTAGACAGTATTGGCACCGCTGATGAAAAGATGCTGTCAAAAAGCTATCTTTCACTTATCTTTTCATGTTTTTAGTTCCTGGCTCTTGTGGTTCTGAGCATATACTGGTTTTTCACTTTCAACTTTGTCTTATATATATATATATATATATATATATATATATATATATATAAAATACTCTCCCAATCAACATTAATTTTGTTATTAATTTTTAGAAAAAGGAAAAATGTTTTTTTATATACATAAAAACAATTTTCAGGCATTTTGTTTATGAACTTATAAGAAACACCATAAAGTTATTTTTTTTTCTTTCCTTTTTCTTTTCTCTTTTCTTGCTGCAGATAAACACTAAACACTTTAGTCCAGTACTTGTAACGGTTTATGATTTTTAATGAATGGTTCTAAGCCAATTTGGCTCTTACTCAGAAAACCATCCAATTTAACGACATAAATGCGATTTCCCTCTCCGTTGCCTGATATATGATGATAACTTAACCCCGTTTTTTTTTGCAAGTGATAGCCCTTTTTATGACTTCCGCTATCCATTTTAAGTAAAATACACGACAAAAGAGTGAACCTTAAGATTAGAAATAACTTTAAGAGACCTCGCACGTTAATTAAGGAAGATTTTGGAATTAGTTTTCTTTCTAGCACTTTGTAGGTGCTGTAGACATAATGAAGGAATGTTGTAAATCGTGGACACACAGGCGGGAAAATATATAGATAGATAAAAGAGCTTTTTAGGGTGTGCTTTGAAAATGAAATTATTTCTTCTCTTTCAAATAACGACTTATCTCGAAAGAATTGATGAACATTGCGACTCTTGATATGGATTGCATTTATGTCATTTTGTTTTATTCATGTTCTTGAAAACGAAAATGTCTGTTACAGATATATTATTAAGAAACTCAAACATGTATCGCAAGGGGGATTTTCTTCTTTGTACTCAAGTTCCTGAGAAATATCGATATACGTATATATAAATATAAATATAAATATATATATATATATATATATATATATATATATATATATATATATATATATATATATATATATATATATATATATATATATATATATATGTGTGTGTGTGTGTGTGTGTGTGTACGCTTACGACCAATATTAGTATTCTCATACAAAATATCCTGCAAGTTCGTGAAGCATTCTTGTTTTCTTCGCATCATTATTACAGTCATAAAAATATATTTCACAGCAATGGAGCTGCAAATAAAGCTGGTTAATTTCCTGCAATAAAAGGTTTTTCAAAGGCAATCCTATGCTTCCATAATTCAAGTCTCAAATATATTTATTTAGTTCCATTCAATGACATATGCTTTAAACTCGCGATATCCATGAATGTGAAAAAGTTAATTAGTAGCCAGATTAGCGAGTTTTGCTGGGGAAAAGACAAACATCGCGAAACTCTTAAACTTTGTTTTAAGTAACATGATAATTAGGCTTTGATGAGGTTTTAAATACCCTCTTTAGTAATTATAATCTCATCTTTCTCGACGTTTAAAGTACGTAGAAAGAAAGCACTATATTTGAAATTTTAGATTTAATAGACCTGGGACTAAAAATAACAGGAAGATAATTTTAAAATTTGTGTCATAAACATTGTAAGAGTTTTTGGGATCATTAGTCTCATTTTACAAACATTCTGAGTGCGTAGGGAAAAAAAGTCTCATTTCATAATAACCAATGGTTAGATTTACTGAAAAGGCATACTTGAAATACGTAACCTATAATTGCAGTTTTAATATTACTGTAACGGAAAGTAATTAACTATAATTGTAGGTCATTTATTGTACGTTGTAAAAAATATTTTTCATGCAAAGCATCCATTAATGTTGTGTTCAATGATGATTTAGCTAGAGGGAAAAATCACTTGAAAATTTACATAAAATATGCTTAAGCTAATAGTGGACTGGAACTCTTATTTTAAAAGTGATATCATAATTAAGTATTAACAAAAAGAAAACCATTATGGTATGAAACATTATAGTTATACTTATATAAGGGACTCATATTTAACTATTTGCTGCAATATACGGAAATATTTCTCTAATATCTGCCAGGGGCGTGCCTCCAACACGCGTCTCCTAACTTTGGTACTAGTATTCTAGTTAAGGAAACATCCTAGCAATGTCAAGAAGTGTTATACTCGGTGTTATTTTTTTTATTTTTTTAATTCAGTGTCAAGGAATGCTGTCCTACAAAGATTTATTACCTTACTTATTTATCATTAAACAGAGTTGATAGATTTTTCACTGTTGTACTCCATTACTGAAATCGCAAAGTTCTTCCAGTACTTCCAATAGTCCAAATGAGGTTTCAGTGGGTTCTTGCGTGTGTGATTTCTGGAATATGAATGTAATTCGCAAAACATTTTGCAAGAATATAATTGCACTTACGAAAAAACTAAAATTTACTCAAATAGATTCTTGAAGTTGTGTTTCTAATGCGTCCGGCACTTTGCCCATTACAACATTCAACCATCTATACCGCGAGTAGCTGGTGGCTTCTACTTTATGGGACACTACATAGGTGAAGAAACGGCTATCCCCAATCTCAGACTAGTATGCAGACAAACTGGAATCGAACTCACAACCAGGTGTTGAAAGCATTCAGGGAATGTCCACGCACCAAACCACTGCAGCACCTGGCCCTGTAAACAGATACCTGGGGAGATGGAATGGATATGTGGTAGGGAATGTATCTTCAATTTTTAGTAAACTAAATATTTGTACAGCTCTCCTTAAACGTGCATCCCAAACGACACGATAAAGTATTAAATCAACCAAATTGTACACAATGCGAATTCTAGATAATCACTTTGAAACGAAACCTTGCCTTTGACTAGGAAATTCTGATCCTAACTACATCATCGATAGCATTCTTGACACATCACACTTATCCATGTAAAATAGAAACTTGCTTCGTCGTTATTCTGCAATAATCTTGACTAAAGGGGATCGATAGACTATAGGGAATCCCTTATAGTCAAGAGTATAAGGGATTTCTCTATCAGCTTCAGGTCACTTTCTTCACATTTTGAATTCCTCTTACATTTACCTGTTTTCTTGATTCACATCTTCCAATCCTTAAGAAGTCTGGTAGCCAATTCCCTATACTATCTAATAACTACTGTGCCCTGAATTATTTTCTTTTCAAACTAGTATGAGGGTTATGCAAGGCTTTTCCGAAAACATTATAATGAGAAGTGATTCGAGGAGTTAGCTGAAAAAGAGAACTTTATGTCAGTGACTGAAAGCTCGATTTCGTGTACTGGAATGATTCCCGGCACAAAAATAATTTTTAATAGGGCTTTATTTTAAAAATGACTATTGGAGAAGTTAGGACATGACACGGGGGGGGATTGCGGAGAGTATTTTTGTCTGATAGCTGGTTCTTAAGTTCATTGTTCCTGAGAATGTCAACAGGGGAAGTTACCTGTCTATAGTAGGTAATGCGTAAGGGAATAACTCAGTTACTACTCGATTTCACGTTGTGGAGGGTCCTGTAGCTAATTTCTTTTTACAGAGAAATTTCTTTAGAATGATGATTAGAGAGGTTACTAATATATATATAATGAGTCTGTGTGAAAAATTCTGTGTTACATTTCGTTTAGTGGTGATCTGTGAATTCTAATTTTTCTTGCTAAGAATTAATTTGAGAATGGTGATTGGAACACTTAACCTATATATATGTAATGATTCTGTGGGGAAAATTTGGAGGTATAGCTTGATTTCCTGTAGTGATACGACTTCCCATTCCAAAGATCTCCTTCAATTCTTTGATTCCTCTTTTGCTAACACGGAATTTGTGAAAAGCAGTGACTCAAGTAATGATTCAAGGGAAGACATTTTGGG